>OU015496.1:65098020-65698020 GCA_907164885.2 Dolomedes plantarius | reverse complement strand
ATTTCTCAGAACAGCCGGTTCGGGTTATAACTGACCATGCTGCTTTAACCCGATTATACTCGGGCAAAAATTTTACGCCTCGTGTCATTCGCTGGGCATTAAAGATCCAGGAATACAACTTAATCATTGAGCATCGTCCGGGGAAAGGAAATCTGGTAGCGGATGCTTTAAGCAGAGACCCAGAGGGGGAGTCGATAACTCAATGTGAAATGCTCACTTCTATTGTGCTAGATAATAAAACGCAGTTAAAAGAAGAGCTTCGTAAAGACCTGGAATTCGGAGATATAGTTAAATACCTAGAAAACCCCGAACAATTTTCCGGAGTTAATCTGCATGCTATACAGGGTAGAGCACAGAACTATGAACTAGTCGATGATCTCCTTTTTTACAAATCATCCACAAATCGGAATGGTGAAATTCGTCCCGTCATTCCATGTTCAATGAGAACACACATTCTACATACTCTTCACGATTTACCTACAGCCGGCCATATGGGTATTCGAAAAACTTTTTCTCGACTTAATGAGGTGGTTTACTGGCCCCAAATGAGGAAGTGGGTCACCCAGTACGTTCAAAGCTGCGACACTTGTCAGCGTACTAACTACACAAATTACCGCCCCGCGGGTTTTTTACAAAGTATCGTGGCCACGTTCCCTAATGAAATCGTAGGGATAGATTTATTAGGCCCATATCCCCGTAGTGCAAGTGGAAAATACAGGTTCTTACTCGTAATAGTCGACCATTTTTCAAAATGGACCGAAATTATACCCCTGCGTAGAGCCTCAGCCAAAGCAGTTGCTGATGCATTTACACATAATTATGTTTTGCGATATGGTGCCCCTGTAAAAATTATTAGCGATAACGGTGTTCAGTTTGTCAGCGAAGTTTTCACGGACCTGTGTCGCAGGCTTCAAATAAAACATGCAAAAATGGTCACTTATAGACCACAGTCGAATATTGCGGAGCGGGTAAATCGCAATGTAGTTAAAATGATTCGCGCATTTATACAAAACAATCATAAAACATGGGATCAACATATACAGCAGTTTGCGTTTGCATTACGTTCGGCCGTCCACGACCCGACAGCCAAAACACCTGCCGAAGTTTTTCTAGGCAGAAAGATTATCACCCCTTTAGACAGTCTATTCTTCGTATCGGGGCAAGCGCCTCAATTTCAACTAGCTGATATTCAGGAGATGCTTCGCGAGGTCAAGCAAGTTAATGACCAGATGCGGAAGCAACAGAAGATATACTACGATAAAAATCGTAGGGAGGAGAAATTTGAAGTTGGGCAATGGGTTTTAAAAGCCACCCACTCACTATCTAACGCCAGTAAAGGCATAGTCGGGAAATTTTGCCCGAAATTTCAAGGTCCGTACCAAATAAAAAAGGTAGCAGGCCCAGTGGTTACCTTACAAGAAGGCCAACAGCAAGTTCCCGCAAATATAGACCAGATTAAGAGGTATATAAACCGTGCAGACTATACCCTGTTTTCAAATCAAGTGCAACAAGGTTCACAAGGTTCACAAGATGCTGGACCCTCGGGGGTCACCAACGAAGACCGTCCTCCCCCTACTCACGATTCCGGTGATAACCTGCATGAGGGAAGCAGCTCCACTCCTGCACAGGAACCCCGGTCAGGAGTTAAAAGAAAGACTCCCATAACTTCTCCATCGTCGGCGCCTGACTCTCAGCCGTTCGAACATCCACGCAAGCGGGGGAAGCAGACGCAAAGGAAACGAAAGATCTCTGCCGCCCAACAAGATCCTCCTCCCAAGAGACCTCCTGTCCATCGTCAAGCCGGACCAGTGCCTCAGGACCAACGACCTGCTGCACGAAGGATGCCCACACGGTCAACGAACCTCTTTACTAGGACTGCGACCGTCAAGAGAGGTTCCACGGATTGGACAGACTGGTGCAAGGAAGTTGCTGCATTCATGAGGAACAAGTCTTGTATCAACTTTCTTATTCTAACTCCCACCCTTTAATAAAACCGAACCAAATTGGCTTGAAATTCCCCAGTGTATATACTGTGTAAACATTTTGAGGGGAAGGGGTGAGCCACTGAAAAAAAAATACGGCATACTGTTGTTTTATAAATTTTTGAAGGGGACATGTAGTGACTAGGAAAAAAATACATACTGCACAATATACCAATTAACCACTAATGTACTAACTTCACAAATCATGACACATGTGCATTATAAATTGGGGGAGAGCAGATACAAACAGTCAAGAAATGTCATGCTGTGCAATTGTGTTGACAATTTTAACTAAAATAAGTTTTTTAGGGCGCAGTTGGCCAGCCCAGTATCCGCAACTCTGCAAATCCACTGTGTGATGGTGTCACCTGGACCCTTCGGGGTTAGTTTTGTAAAATGGTAGTGGCGTTTTTCCCCCACACAGCGTGTGGAAGGTTTTTTGGCTTTGCCACCCATTATGTAAAAAGTCAGACCAGCACGCGTTTTCAATTAGTTAACTGAAGCCGCTCAGACCTCAGTTACCTAATTTTTTTTTTCGAGGGAGGCCAGTGTAAGGTATACACAAGATTCGATTCACAAGAATCGAACTTTTGAGTGAATTAAAGAAGCTGCTTTAGATATGCTAATTTCGGCATACGCGCTTAGTATAAATACCACGCAGCGTCATTAATGAAAAGGGGAGGTTGTTAAGGTTGAAAAGGTGTTATCCTGCGCTAGTGCTTAGCGGGCCAGAAGTTTACATGGCAGTACTGCTGGTTTGACTTACTGTTCGTGAGTATAAAAATATATTGTTCTTGAAAGCTGTGTTTATACATTCCGTACAAGTAGTACGCATGCTTATTGCTGTAAAGCCAATTATATGTGCAACGAATTCAATAAACATTGTTTCATGCATAAACTGTGTGTGGTTCAAATTCAAATAGAGAGCCACTTCAAGTTATATACACCCAGGTCTGGGTAGAAGTGAGCATAGAATCTCTATAATTTATGTACATGATTTAAGATGTAATTTGTTATGTAAGATGTTATGGTATTCAATCATATGATAATTATGTTTTGGTTTTAAGCAAAACTGGTCAAATTGTTTTAAAAGCTGAGAAAGTAAATAATCGCTTACAAATTATAATGAAACCTTGTATTAATAATATTTCATCTGAATTATTAGAGTGTAACTTTGTTAAAAATGTAGAAAATTATAAATTATGGCATAAAAGACTTTGTCACTTGAATCCTCAATATATGTCTAAAATAAAAGATATAATTGATATAAATGTTAAAGAATCTGAAATTTTAAATTGTGAATCATGTAATATCAGTAAATTAACTCGTAAAAAACATTGCAAAATTAATATTGATCAAAGTAATTCTGTTTTGGAATTAATTCATGCTGACTTATCTGGTCCTATAAATATTGATTCATTGGGTGGTTCTAAATATTTTTTATTGCTTGTAGATGATTATTCTGGTATGAATTTTTCTTATTATATGAAACATAAGTATGGAGTATTTGATGTGTTTACAAATTTTAAAGAAAGGTATGAAAACCTAACAAACCGAAAAATCAAATGCTTAAGAACCGATAATGGATAAGAATTTGTGAATAATGAAATGACTAAATTCTTACTCAAATTTGGCATATCTCATGAAAAAACAGTACCGTACAACCCAGAATCAACCGGAAAAGCAGAGAGGGCTATAGGAGTTTTAGTAGAACGCGCGAGAACTTTATTATAGAGTAAACTACCTCAAAAATTTTGGGCGGAAGCCATATCCTGCAGTACTCATGTATCGAATATTACACCACGCAAATATAAAAATAAACTTCCGATGGAAATATGGACAGGTAAAGAACGAAAAATAAGTTACTTAAAAACTTTTGGCTATGCGGCTTATCATATTCCTAAACAATTTCGCAATAAGTTTGATGTTCTAGGGAAACGCAGAATTTTTGTCGGTTATTCCAGAGATAGATTAGCATATAGGATTTATGACATCACAAAAAATACAGTGATTGAGGTACGAACAGTTAAATTTGACGAAAAATTAAAAGGCAGCGAATTCATAACGAAAAATTCGGAATCCTATTTATGGAATGTTGAAAATTTGTGTCAGTTCAATTTTTCAAATTTGGAAGCAGAAACAGATATTAACCCGCGTGAAGATAATCAAAGTGAAATTAATGACACAAAATCACTACAAAATGAAACCGCAAACGATCAAAGAGTGGAAAACTCAAATCATGAGTTATCACCTAAATTAAGGCGTTCCGAACGCATAAAAAATAAGTCAACGGCGAATTTGGCCTTGAGTAACTCTACTCGGGAGGAAAATAATCCAATCCCTGAAAATTATGAGCAAGTAATGAATAGCATTCAACGTAATCAGTGGAAAATCGCGATGCAAAAAGAATTTGAGTCAATGAATAAGCATGATGTTTTGAAATAATTGAAAGACCTAAAAATGTAAAAATAAACAAAAGTAAATGGATTTATTCAGTTAAAGCAATTAATGATGAGGAAATTTATAAAGCAAGACTCGTAGTGGCAGGTTTTAATTTAATTAAAAATAAAGGTTAATTCCCAATACACGGTGCCCCTTGTATTTCACTGCATTGGAACCGCCATCTTGGTTACGTCCCGTCATCAATTTGGCGATGGGAGACGTAACCAAGATGGCGGTTCCATCGCAGAGGGAAACATGAAATAATATAAATGACAGCATGCAGAACTTTTATTGAAAAATTATCCAGAAAATAAAGAAATGAAGTTAAATGAGGGCAGTCGATTACTTTTTTTTTTTTTTTTGTCGCCCAAGCAGAACGCGTGTTTTTGGAACGGGAAAGTCCGAAAAGTCCCAAGAATACGCATTTTTTAAACTGTACAACCACAGTAAAGCATACAAACACACAAATACAAAAAATAAAAGCTGAAAAATAATGAGAAATTTGTTGTGGGGGGTGGGGGCTGTCGCTCCCCAACCCCCCGCTAAAAGAAGTCAGTATATTGCAAATAATTCATTTAAATAAATATAAAATACATCTTGGTTAAATATATCAGAAAATAAAAAAATTAAAGTTCAGCATGTTGTCATTTATATTATTTTATGTTAAAATTAAAAAAAACACTTACCGGTTATTCACTTTCGGTTTAGCTTCTTTTACGTTTTGTTGATTTTTCGGTGTTTTTGGATACCACCAATTCGTATGTAATCCAAGAACACGGCGTTTTTTTACCCATAAATAAGTTAATTTAAAAACCGTAATTGAATCCAATTTACTCGCTTCGAACCGGGAACCACATCTAATGGATCTTTTAACGCAATGTTCAGATCTTTCCTCTCAGTTATAGTCATTTGCGAATTACAATTAAGACAATAATAAATATTAGCTATTAACTCAACATAAGTACAATAATCTATAATAGTTCTCTTACCCGCATTTTGTAAATCCCGAAAAAAATCCAAATCAACCCTCCCATTCGTAAAAGAAGTCATACCTCGCAAATAAAAGTACGTACGAGCGGTGGAACTGCAATCCCAAAAAGAACATTCAACGGTTTAATTTTTTGAAACAAGGGCGTTATATAAATCCAGATTAAACTCGTTTACAAGTAAATAACAAGCTCTGATTGGCTGCTAATTATTCAAATCGGAAGCAATAAATGGTTAACTTAAAAGTATTTAACAAACACAAACCACATTTGGCATTTTATCGTCAACTTGGCAAAAATCTAAAAAACATCGCCAAAAAAATATCGCCATCTTATTCAAATCGGGAGCAATAAATGGTTACCTTAAAAGCATTTAACAAACACAAACCACATTTGGCTTTTATCTCCAAATTGGTTAAAATCTAAAAAATCTAAAAAACTTATCGCCATGCTGCGGCACCGTGTATTGGGAATGAGCCAAAATGAAGATTATTCAGTCTTTTTCCCCTGTTGTGAATATTGAATCTTTTAGATTATTGATATCATTAGCTGCAAAAATAAATTTATCTGTAAGATTTTTTGATGTCAAGACAGCTTACTTGTATGGCGATATTGAAGAAACTGTTTACATGGAAATCCCACCAGGTTATGAAGAACAATTTGGTAAGAACAATGTATGTAAATTAAAGCGTAACTTATATGGTTTACCGCAATCTGGTAGAAATTGGCATATTAAACTTAAAAATGAACTGAAAAGGATTGACCTCAACCAGCTTGCATCTGACAATTGTGTTTTTATTAGAAGTAATGAAACTGATTTTTTCGCAGTTTGTATTTATGTAGATGATTTGGCAATATTTTCAAATTATTCTAAATTATGTGAAGAGATAATACTTAAGCTTAGAGAAACTTTTGAATTAAATGAAACAACAGAAAATTCCAAATTTTTAGGCATAGAAGTTCTACAAAATGAAAATGGTATTAGTTTATCGCAAACGTATTGCATTGAATCTCTGATAGATAAATATGGATTGGAAAACTGTCAGAAAGCTAATACACCAATAACTCAAGGTGAGGATTGATGTTTTAATCCCACGGATGATTTAGTCAATCAGACTGAGTATCAGGAAATTATAGGTGAGATTTTACACTCAAACAAAAAAATTAGCGCACCAAGAAATAATTGCGGGATCGTAACGAAACTTGCAATGAAGGTACATGTCGGGGAGATATGCAAATGATTAGAAATGCAGCGTGATTGCGCATTACGTATAGCCGGTAGAGGGCGTTGAACATCGTACTCTGTGGAGTAGAAAACAGGTAACCAAAGCTTGTTTGAGTGTGATGAATCATTTACAAAGGAAGAGCTGAGATAGACATGCCATTACGCCATGTTCGAAGACAATATAAGCAGTTGTCGCAGTTTGAAAGGGGGAGAATCGTCGGGATGATGAAAGCTGGGTGGTCAGCTAGGCGAGTAGCTCGTCAATTAGGCCGCTCTGATTGTGTTGTGAGGAGGTGTTGGGACCAGTGGACCCGAGAGATGTCATGTACACGAAGATCAGGCTCAGGACGCCCTCGACAGACCAGTCGTCGAGAAGACCGCCACATCGTAAGAAATGCACGCGTACAGCCAACTGCTCCATCGGCCGCCATCCAGGCACAGGTAGCACCTTCACTAGGGGCCTCTGTGTCTTCTCGAACCATACGAAGGCGCCTGGCTGAAGGACAGTTGGTATCGCGGCGCCCATTACGTGTGCTGCGCTTGACGCCCACCCATCGACGCCTCCGTTTGGAGTTTTGTCGCGCACGAGGAAACTGGACTGCAGCGGAATGGAACCAGGTCGTCTTTAGCGACGAATCCAGATTCAATCTCGGCAGTGATGACAATCGTGTTCTTGTGTGGAGAGCCCGTGGTGAACGCTTCAATCCTGCCTTTGCTGTACAGCGACACATCGCTCCCACAGCCGGTGTGATGGTATGGGGTGCCATTGCCTACAATACACGGTCACCCCTAGTATTGTTCCGTGGCACCATGACAGCCCAGCGGTATGTTCATGAAATCCTGCAACCACATGTGTTGCCACTCATGCAACGGCTCCCAGGAGCCATTTTCCAACAAGACAATGCTCGGCCTCATACGACAAGGGTGTCACAAGACTGTCTCCGCACTGTTACTACCCTTCCTTGGCCTGCCCGATCCCCAGATTTGTCTCCAATCGAGCATATCTGGGATCATTTGGGACTACGAGTTGGGCATCCCACGTGTTTGAACGAACTAGAGGCAAGGTTACAGCAAATATGGAACGAAATGTCTCAAGACATCATACAGAACTTGTATGACTCAATGCCCGATCGTATCGCATCGTGCATTCGCGCTAGAGGGGGTCCAACGGAGTATTAACTCCTCCGTTCTTTTGCCTTTTTCTCTGAAATAAATTATCCTTTTTATTTGATTTTCTTATAATTTACTTATATCAAAGTAGTCATTACGTATGTAAAATTTCGTTTCATTTTGACGACTCCTTCTTGGTGCGCTAATTTTTTTGTCCATGAGTGTATATTTGGCTAATAGAACTCGCCCAGATCTCGCTTTTGTCACTAGCTATTTATCACAATTTAATAAAAGACCTGAAAAAAGGCATTATACATTAGCTAAAAGAGTTTTGAAGTACTTAAACGCAACAAAAATAAAGTTTTGTTTTATGACAGAGAAAATGGATTTTTAAATTGTTGTGCAGATGCCAAGTTGGGGAAATGGTGAGGGAGGCAAATCCTTTTCAGTTTGTTTTATAATGATTGGTAATTCACTTCTTACGTGGAAAAGTAGGAAACAAAAATGTGTTGGACTATCCACATGTAAAGCAGAACTGCTAGCTATCGCCGATGTTGCAAGAGAATTAACTTGGACTCTAAACATGTTAACTGAATTAAAATGTGAAAATTTTGTTAAGAGACCTGTAGTCTTATATAGTGATAGTCAATCAGCCATCGATTGGTTAAATAGTGGTAAGTCATCAAATAAAACTAGACATGTGAATCTGAAATTCCATTTTGTTAAAGATCTCATTGAAAATAATACTATAAAGACTAAATATATAAATACTAATGAGATGATTTCTGATTTCTTAACCAAGGCTGTAACATTTGATAAATTGTTATTTTCATTGAAGAATATATGTTTAAAGTAAATGTGCTGTTAATGTTCTGAAAAGATAAAACCCCTTTTCGCAGGGGGAGAGTGTTGATATATATCTAAATGCTACAAAGTGCTTTTAACTTTTCACACCAGATGGTGCTAAGTGTCTGTATTTGTCCTTTTTGTATGTAAATGTATTTTTTCTGTAAATAAATCTTAGTTGGAATGTAGTCCTTGAACGTGTCAGACACAACAAAAATAAATAAATAAATAAATAAAAAAAATAATAATAATAATAAAAAAATTCAAAACTAGAAGACGGGAAATTGGGAATATGATTGGGATAAAAAAAACGTTAGTAGAAATTACACGAAAGGGCGGTAGGTCCGAAGTCCGTAAGGCGCGAGTAGCGAAATCAAAGAGGAAAACAAGCTGGATTGGAATTCCGGGAATAGGTTATCAATCTCCTTCTCCAGCAAACAGCTGGTCCGAGGGGGAATCGTATGGTAGAAAGAGTAATGATCGAAAAAGAAAGACAGGTCAGAAACCAGAAGTAACCGGGCTATTGTAATTTTGAATTTTGATAAGGAGAAAAGGAATTACTGAACAGAAACAAGGCCGAGGTTCATAACCAAAGTAGTCTTCGGGCGCCTAAAGCACTCCCTAGGATCATAATCAGACAGGTTAGCAAGTTCTTCGTTATTGATTATAACCTATTGTAAAAGTTCGTAGCCAGATGTTTAATATGATGCCGAATTGGTTAGATAGCCAGATCCCTATGAATATGAGCGTTACGTAGGTACCATGACGCCTTCCTGATATCACGAAGAGTCTTGTTTTGTATAGTTTACAGTCTCTGGATATGAGTGTCAGCTGCTGAGCCCCAAACCGGAACAGCATACATCAGAATTGGGAGAAGCACGGTCTTAAACAATAAAAGTTTATTATCAATACTCATTTGGTTCTGATACAAGAGGTGTGCGATATCCCTACGTGCTGTAAAGAACTTTCTAATAATGTATTCTATATTTTTTCTCCAGGTTCGCCTGCTATCAAAGTAAACACCACGGTATTTGCCCTCTCTGTCAAAGTGTACCAGATGACCCCATAATGTGACCGGCGGAAGTGGAATCCTGTTATAGCTAAAAATATGGCTTTCGTTTTAGCAGGATTTAGTTTAATTTTCCACCGTTCGAACCAACGTTCAAGAATGTCAACATGCCTTTGGAGTTGCTTGTGCATATATTTAGTATCGCGATGCTTCGCTAAGATTGCCGAAAACAGGGCTAGTGTAGTGTGTGGAGAATGTGGGATATCATTAATAAATATATTAAATAAAACAGGTCCTAACTTCGAGCCCTGAGGAACTCCAGCATTAATGTTACGAAGTGAGGAAATTGATTGTGTGTGGCGAACTTTAAAGGTTCTGTTAAGCAGATAAGAGCGTATTAGGTGAACAATAGCAGATGGTATCTTAAGTTTAATTAGTTTATAAATTAGTGCGCTATGCCATACGCGGTTGAACGATTTTTCTATGTCGAAGAGAATGAGGAATTTGCACATGTGGGGAAAATGCTCATTTCTATTTTTTATTAACAGATTGGTTATTAAATTGTTCGAAAACATCAATTAACACGTACATATAGATCTAAATAATAAAAATTTTAAATTTAAAATAAGCAAAAAGTGTTGAAAAATCATGTGACCTCAAAACGCTACGTGATTGGTTCTGACGTCACTATGCCCCATGCTTCAATGTTTACATTTTTCTAGCGCGAGATTCTACGTTTCCTCCTCTTAAACTAACATTTTAAAATCATATTTTTTTCCTAATTTGGCTTAATTTTTCTAATTTCAGTTTGTGGCTATTGTTTATTCCCCTTTTTTTAAATTATATTCTATCGTCGTCTTTATTATTAGTTTTATTTCTGTTTTGTTTACCATGGCGTTATTACCTGGTTTTGCAAAAGGGCAATCTGACAACCTGCCTAAAATGGATTCATTTGCAGTGTTTTCCTCTTTGGGAAATAATCCAAGTTTTATGGGAGCAGAAATACGAGGATTTAAAGCTCAGAGGTATGTATATATTTGTTTTCATTTATTATTCTAGTTATGTAATGTAGATTGTAGAACGCTGACGTGCGCTGTACTTTACACAAACTTTAAAGTTAGACATTGCTTATGCATATTATTAAATTAATCTCGTACTCTAAAAGTTTAATAAACAGCTTCTATTATTATTCATTCATAGTACATGTTTAATTTTGTAGAATTAATTAGCACTGCAACATTACAAGTAGTGTCTGTTATAGGATATTTAGTAATTTTAATTGTCTATTAAAAAGTTGACAGAAATTAAAAACACTACCAAAAGTTACGAATGTGTTCAGTGTTCTGCATTCATATCATAGAAATATGTGTATTTTAAATGGTAAAGGAATTATAATAAATCTGAACTATGCATGATAATTAAACTTTTGACTAATCACATATTAAGTGGTGCAAAGAAACAAATATTTACTACTCATAATAATTTTAAACAATCCTCTAACTCCATAATTTTGTGTTTTAAAAACACATTTTAAAATTAATGCTTTAGTACTTAGAAAGTTACTTTTACTTAGATTTGGACGAGAAGGCTATGGAGATAATGCTGTAGGATATGTTCATGTACAAAGGGATGGAGACATCTGCACAGTCAATGCAAGGGTGACACCAGAACATAATGTCACAAAAAAGACTTACAGTGTGGAACTCAAGTTGAATGAAAAGGAAGAAAATGTTCTTTCCGTCCAATGCAATGATTGTGCAGCATCTTTGGGTGAGTTCCTTTATGTATTATATTTAATGTTATCTAAAAGTTTTAATGATAGTGTGTTTGGGGTAGATACAATAGACCATCCATGGTTAGCTTTCCCTGCTTTAAGTCATTTATAAATAATTAGTAATACTTCAGCAGTTATAAAAAAATCTTTTTAATACAATACTTTATACATTTTATGTAAAAAACTAGCACCCAAAACTAGTGTAAAAAGATTAATTAAAAATAAACTTACAAAATAATTAATATATTTTATGCTTTTGTCACATTTTGCACACAAATTGTATTTATTTTAAAATTTCATCACCTACCCCCAACCCAGCATCTGGTGAATTCCATTGTAACGGACGTTACATTCACACACAAAATAAATTATAAAAAGATTATGAGATGCATATTAATGCTTCAAAATAGGAGTACGTTATTTTTTCCTGATAAAGCCAATACTAAAGATAAACTTGACAGGTTTCAAAATTTATTTCTGGTATATTTAAGCTGCAAAAAAAAAATTCTTTAATTTAACGGATGTTACATAAAATGGAACATTATTTGTACTATAGCGTCATAAGATAAAAAAATCTGTGAATCTATTATGTAAATTTGCTCAAAAATTAAAAAAATAACATCACAAGACATGCCTGTAATTTATCAGAACCTTGACATAAAAATTCAGTCATTTTTTTCTGTAATAAAAAATTTAAAAACTATTTGTAACAGACGTTACATATAATACATGATGTTGCAACTGTACCCTTAACTAGGCTATTTATATTCAAAACAGTCACAAACATGCATTTATTTTACTTTTATAGTTTTTACATTAATATTAAATTTACTCCAATTAAATTCAATGCCATAATTTACGTAAGTAATCTAATATATAAAATGAATGTTTGTATCTCTGTAATTGTATAGAAATCCACAGTTTAGGAGCAACGATCGTGAAATTTTACATACAGGCGTCTTTAAAAACAGCCGAGGGTCTGAAGAACTTCAAAAATCGAAATTAATTACCGTTGATTTTTAATTAATAAAAAACCAACAATTTGTAAGCTGTTACACTTTGTGGAATCACCCCTCTGAATATGGCGTCCACGTTAGGGTTAGCTGGCAAACAGCGAGCGAAAAGATAAAAATAAATAAAATCAAAAAGTTTCAAGTTATATATTAAACCAGAATAATAAATGAAAATAATAATCTTTCAAGTCAGATTTTATACTCTAAAATAAATCGGATCCAACGGCATATTGACACTCTCACACGCGATGGAAAATTCGAATCAACTACGCTAAGTGTCACGATCTTTTTCAATCGCTACTGAAATCCCCCTAGCTTAGGTCTTTGTGTCTATTGAAGAGTTAAAGACTAAGCTTCTATCCTGCTAACTTATTTCTCACTTAAAACTCCTCTTACTCCATAAATGTATGTATATTCACCAACCCATAGCAACTTTCCAAAAAACTCATTGCGTATATTTTTTACTTTACTCACCAGTTTTGCGTATAATCGTGGCGCAGTCGTTAAAACGCTTCATTTGGTACCCCGTAAGACTCGGGTTCGAATATGGGATCGTACAAATTTTGCTAAACCTGTATTTTCAGCTTTTTTATGAAGGCTTTTTTATTTCAGCTTTAATTTTATTATTTTTTTAATTATTATCTTTATTTTATTATTTTTTAAATTATTATTTTTATTTTATTTTATTATTTTTTTTAATTATTTTTATTTTATTTTTTTCTCAGCTTTTTTATGATGAAAGACCGAATATAGCTGAAATCTGAGGAGTTTATTATACATTTATATATTTTTAATTTGTTTTCATATTATTAATGTATATAACATTTCGTATGCTTTTTTTTTCTATGTTATTTATACTGTGTTTAGTTTTAAAATTGATTTTGGTTAACAAACATTCATCAATAATTTATTTCTGGGCATTGTATTGCTAACAATTAGGATAACTAACAATTTTTGAAGGATGCGATTTTCGATTCACAGATGAGCAATAGATGGCGCCACTATTTTAAACTTTTAGTATTCTATAAACCAACACCTCCTAAACGTGTTCCTAAACGAACGGTACATTCAAATTAAATAGAATGTCAGTGTATGCAATTAATGCCAATATATATATATATATATATATATATATATATATATATATATAATAAATACGACGATCAATATATAGGATGGATGTAAAAAAAACAAAAAAATATATTAATAAAAAAATCGTAAGGGATATTTTTATAGACAAAATAATGTAGAAGAAAATATTCAAATTAAAACTCATAGGACATACTAAAGAATATAGTACAGTTAATGTAGTACAGTTTGAGGAACATATCTTTTACATTATTTTAATATTTTTTTTAATAATGTCCAATCGTCTGCCGCATTAGCAAGAAAAAAAGTATTTTTTTGCCTATTTCGTTGTTATGTGAAGATAAATTTATTTAAAGTAACAGAAAAAGAAATCACGTGATCAGCGTTTAATAAATTAACCTTTTACATGCCAATGTTCCGTTTTTGGAACACCATGTTTAATATTTTTTTAAAAATAAACTGTGATATCTGTCAGTTTGAAAAAATTACCGTATATTATAGAAGGCATGATTGATTTTTTGACTTTTTTTTCAAATATGAATATTTTAGCGTAGAAAAATTTCTAAAAATCAGCTTTTTTCACAATTTTTACAGTACGTAAGAAAAAAATTCTATAAAATTCCTAAAAATTCAAATCCACCCAAAAATTTCCCCACCGTACTTGCAAAGGATAAGTTTAACGAGTTAATAAAATAAATTAAAATAATAACAAGAAATATTTCCTTAAGACTGCGTAAAAATGCAATGTTCCAAAAAAGGAACATTGGCATGTAACGATATACAAAAGCAGTGATATCATACGTGATCAGTGATTCTGCCGTCAATCAGTGATTCTGCCGTCTGATTACTTAGAAAATTCAGCCGAACTTACAAAGCTGTATGCCCTACAAAAAGGAGACTCTTTAGACATCGACGCAAATGACATTCGGCAGTTTCTTGGATTACTGTTGTTTAGTGGCTACCACTCAGTACCTGATGAAAATACATATTGGAGCTCTCAGGAAGATTTGCATATCCTAATTGTTAACAATACAATTCCCAGAAATAAATTTCGGATGTTAAAAAAGTATTTCCACATTGTTGATAATAGTAAATTGGAACCAGGCGATAAATTAGGAAAAATTTCTCCCTTTTATAAAGAGGTTGGAAAAAATTTTCGTCAATTTGGATTTTTTCATGAAAATATGAGTATCGATGAATCCATGGTTCCGTGTTATGGACATCGTTCGGCTAAGGTGTTCGTACGTGGAAAGCCAATTCGCTTTGGTTTCAAAGTTTGGATGATCTGCTCAGCAAATGGTTATCCTTATGCTATGTCTATCTACGGTGGAAAAAGTTCTAAAAATAAAAATTTGCCACTTGGTTTAAAAGTTGTCTCCGAACTATTATCTTTTATTGACAATCCAGAGAAACGAAAAATATTTTTCGACAACTTTTTTTACATCGTACAGTCTGCTGACAGATTTATCTAACAAAGGCTTTAAGGCAATCGGCACAGTGCGAGAATCCAGAACGGGACAATGTTCTCTTAAAACAGCAAAAGAAATATCGAAATTTCAACGTGGAGAGTTTGATTACCGATGCGATGCAGAAGTTTATATGTGCCATTGGAACGATAGTTTTGTTGTAACTATTACATCAAATTTTATCACTCACGAACCATTAGGAAGAGCAAAAAGATATGTCCGAGCTAAAATAAAAGTTGATTTTCCTTAACCTTACATTATAAAATTATATAATAAAGGAATGAGTGGAGTACACCTGTTGGACCGACTTCCTGGAAGTTATCGACCAAAGTTACGCAGCAAAATATGGTACTTTATTCCTTGATCATAGCAGGGCCCCCACATGCCCGGTGCTACCGTTGCTACGGCAACGGGGCCCGTGGGCCAAGGGGCCCGCAAGGACGGGGGAAAAATTAAAAAGTAGAACATTTTTAATAAATCATAGAAAGAAAACAATAATTAAATCACTAGGACTAGATTTATGTGTATCAATGAAATATTACATCAGAGTAATATAAATTGGTTCATTGGATATGCAGTGCGTTGCGTACAAAACGTGTCTGAATCTACAACAGCTGTGAGTAATAAAACCACCACCAGCTGACGTGAACACGACAACACGTGACACCTTGTTATAAATAAATAAATAAATAAATAAATATATATATATATATATATATAGGCATTAATTGCATACATTGACCGTTGTATTTATGTATTTAAATTGAATGTACTCCGTAGCGAAGTGCGGGTTTTCAGCTAGTAAGGTATAAAAATGATTTTACTTGCTATAAAAACTTACAAATAGATATTTTCCCATTACTTCCCCTACAAAACAAACTTAATGTAAGGAAAAAGCAATAATAGGTTCTAGTTCTAGAGGCCATAAGCTTTCCAATGATATATAACACTTAAAAATTTGTTTAAAATGATTTTCTTTCGTAATGGTTTCATGTTAGGTGGATTCACCATCTGGAGAATATTACTCATGACAAAACTCGTTGTTTTTACAAATATATTTAAATATTTATTTAAGTGGAAAATGTCAAAACTTGTATTGATTTCATATTTGCTGCAATGATTTGGCAAATCATCTGTATCACATTAAAACCCACAATTATAGCTAAATTAAAAAATTATTGAATGAAGATCCACTTACTGAGCATTTTCAACTATTTCAGCATCAAAGCTATTATCAAGTAACTGTATGTAATATACTTTAAGAGTTGTATATTGCATATCTCTGCTGTGAACAAACATTTTATAGACCGCTATCCAGAATGCTAGTTTTTCTGAAGTTATTCAGGTATATTCAAAATTATTTAATCTGATAGAGATAATATGGTAATTTAACGATTTTCAATTATGGATGAAAGTTTATTCATTTAATGAACACAGAAAAAAATTGAAGTCAGAAATAACAGCATTTTATTTGAAACATTTTTAATAAAATCAAAATTTTAATGCAAATAAACATTTTACAATGATTATTCAAGTGAATAAAATATGATATTCTCGGAATATAGTTTTCATTTTTGCATTAAATGCTAGTTTAAATTTAACCGACAATATTTTGATTTTTGTTAACAAAATTGTATATTAATATTTCTGAGGGTTTCTAAATATATATTTTTTTACAGGTGGATGTAAACATGCTGAAGCTTTGCTTATGTGGCTTCATAGACAGAGTGAAGAACCAGCAGTGACGTCAGTTTCGAGTTACTGGAAGAAGTCAACACTTTCTTGTGTAGGCAATTCAATAAAATTCATTAAAGGGAAAGATTTAGTAAAAAATAATTTGGAGCCTTTAATACCACAAGATGGCTCATTTCGAACCAAAATTGTTGAAAAAAGCAGACTTTTAGAGAGACAGGACACTGTTCTCACTAAATATTATAAAATGAAAGACCGGTTCATTACCTTGTCAATCTACCACATATTTTTGGATTTTTTTGGAAAGAACATTGGATCAACTGCTGTTGAGTTTTTAACACATGCTGCATCCCAAATGACCGAACCACTGTGTTTAGAGGCCATGCATGATACGGTTCAGCAGTCTGAGAGCAATTTGTGGCATCAACTTCGATATGCACGAATTACGGCATCTAGAGCTCATGAAGCTGCCCATTGTCACACCATGGATGGCTCACTCGTGGAAGCTATCTTGGGTGCAACTGCCTTTACAGACACTGCAGGTAAGTTTCGGCAAGAGGCCGAAAACTTGAAAGGGTTGTTTGGAAAGAAATAGAAAAGCAAAAAAACATAAAATTAAAATTATGTGGCTTTGCAACTCATCCCGATTACCCAGTCATGGGAGCTTCACCAGATGGCATTAGTGAAAATAATGTCATAGAAATAAAATGCCCTAGTTCCGAAAAATCCCTAACAAATTATATAAAAGATGGCAAAATAGCAGACAAATTTAATGTACAGATACAACTGCAAATGTTTTTTTTAGAAAAAAGTCAGGGCTTATTTTGTGTTGCTGCAACCGATTTTGAGACTTCAAAGAACATATCCATATTGGTGGGTGATTTTGGTGAAAATCTTTGCAACGATATAATTAAAATGTGCACCAGTTTTTGGAAAATTGCAGTTTTTCCATTACTGAAAAACAATTTTGATTAATTAATTTTTTTTTTTTGGGGGGGGGGCATCTTTTCAGTAATCATCTTATGTGGCTTCATAGACGGAGTGAAGAACCAGCAGTGACGTCAGTTTCGAGATACTGGAAGAAATCAAGACTCTTGTGTTTTAAAAATTTATATTTGAATAAATACGTGTTAAAGCTTAATTTTTGTAATTATTTTTTACTCAATTTCTTTTTTTACAAAATTAACACTGAGTATGAGTAAAATTACTAAATTTGTTTTTGGATCAAATGGTTTAGCATGTTAATAACTCCACATGCAATAATAATTAAATAATCCAAATAGGGAATTAAATGGTTATCAATACATGAATGTGGACCGAGCATTTTAAATTCTCTCAATCTTCCAATAACTCGTTCAACATGGATACGTAAAGATGCAATTTGTTTTGACAATTTTACATCAGCTTTAGAGCTGACTGATGCTGTTAAAACTGATGGTGGTCGGACTAATGTACATCCTTTTTGCTGCAACAAAGATGATATGTGTTTAAAACCCCTGTCTGCCATGATTGAGGTTCCAGGAACTAATTTATCAAGATAACCACTATCTTCAATAATCATGACATCAGAAGTTCGACCACCATAACTATCTGAAATAAAATTCACTAACCCATCAGGAGTGCAAGAAATTAAAAATTTCAATGTATTACAACCATAATACTTAGACCATGTGAGAGAATGGGGACTGGGTTGCTCGGTTTTTCTATTTCGATCTCCAAACAATCAGCAATAGAGCAGACTTTTGAATATCGTGCACGGAAGGGGATTGACAAATGCACACGAATATCTTCTACTTTCGGCCAAACAATAAGGTCTTGCATCAACTGTGCAAGCACAGTGACAGACTTGGAAAATATCCTACTCACTGTACTTACAGACAATCCAAAGTCGATTGCTAGGATTGAAAATTGGTTGTGTAACCGCAACTTCTTCAGCACAATATATATATTTCGGGTAGGCAATGGCACCTCTTCAGTAATCATCTGAATTAGGAAATAACTTTTCATAGGTAAACCTAGAAAAAGTCTAGGATTGTTTTCGATTGACATGAAAGTACCTTTACTTATATGTTCCTTGTACTTTTCGAGGCAGATATCTTCATCATCAGAACTAAAATTATCTGAAATGTTACTTGGACAGTCAAAATCACTTACAGAATCTGATGACATATCCTCATCAATCTTAAATGAACCTGGATGAACACCTGCACATGTATGAGCAACAGCATTTTCTGTATCATTTGGAACATACATTTTTAATGGCTAACAGGCAATATCAGAAGTCTTTGTGACATCTGTGTTTGTACCCTTACTTCTAAATGGTCTTATGATGTTCACTTGTATACCCCTATCTTTTAAGTTATCTTTATCAAAAGTTGAAGGTTCTTCATCAAAAGTAGGGGGTATTGAAGTTGAGGGTTCCATTGATGCTGAAGGTATGGCAGCCGCTGAAAGAGCTTCTTGGACAACAGCTATCCGTTTCCTTTTCAAAGCACCTTTTCGCTCAGTTTGGGACAACGGTGTTTTCTTCTGGCACTCAAAACGATGTGGGACTACACCAACTTTCAGCTGCAATCTTTTAACATCTTTTGTCAAACGCCACTGCCAGTAATTTTCCATGTCCTCCTCCAACTGAAAGATAAGAAAACATGGTAAATTTCTTTAAAGGTAAAAATATGAAATAAATTTAATTTTTATTACTGACTACATACTCTCTTATAAAAAAATTCCAAACATTCGTTAAGAATTTTACCTCTTTGAGGTGCCAGGAGCAAGTACTTTCTTTGCCCTTAGCTAAGTAATCACTATAAGGGCCTGTTCACATAGGAGTCCGTTGCGTTGCGTTAAGGAAAAGATGACGTTGAGACGAAAATAAACCAATAATAGGCATTAAAAATTTTATTGCTAATCGTTTGGAGGCATATGATTGGTTTATTTTCGTCTCAACGTCATCTTTTCCTTAACGCAACGCAACGGACTCCTATGTGAACAGGTCCTAAGTCATGATGATTGTAAATAAATAAGTAACAGGAAGCCTATTTAGCTGATCATGCGAAGTTGGTCTTTGTGTTTTTATGAATATACAATTAACATGTAATTTACTTTTGTTCGCCCTCTAAATTTCATCAACATATATATAACTTTTTTGTTTATTTTATAATAAACAATCAATAAAATCAAAAAATGTTCGGTACACATAAATGAACAAAGGAAAGAAATTAATAAAATAGTGTAGACAATGAGATGAACTTATTATTGTACAATGTACGTAATACAATGTGCGTAGGTAATCTTTGGGGCGACTTTTGAGTCATAAAAAAGTTTTCGAATGAGCGTGTTCCCACAGTCCATTGAATTGTATGATATATTGTGCTTTACTGTGTTAAATACAGTAGCTAACTCTACTAGAGCGATTTGTCACTTTCAGAAGAAACTTTAGTCGTGAAAAACTTTGACAGATTGCTGCTAGATGAAACATTTATTTTGTTTTTCTTGTGCTCGGCACCCTGAGCATGTTGAATTACGTCACTCCGACCTCCATGGACAACCGAAACATCCTTATTACAATAGCTATAACGTGCCTTATTGGCGTTGTTGGGACTAGGCCTGAGCCAATCTTCGTCCTTCATCCATTCATTCCTAAAAACACATAACCTTTTTTTAGGCCCATCACTATTGGAGTTTGAACGTTTACCATTACCACTGTTCATATTCAGGGATTAGTTTTATAACAAACACTTAATTCAAACGCCACTATCTATGAACACGATCACACACTAATCTGCATTCGTATTTAGCACTAGACTGAGAGTGTTGTCGTTGTGACGTTCGGATCCCGGCGCATACAGACAACCATCTCGTCAAGGGCCTGTTCACATAGGAGTCCGGTAGAGGAAGCGTTAAAGTATTGAAATATATTTAACCAATGACAAACCTCCAAACGATTAGCAGCGAAATTTTTAACGCCTATGATTGATTTATTTCCGTCTCAGCGCCATCTTTCCTTTTACGCTTCCGGACAGGATGTGAACAGGCCCTTGTATGCTCCCAACTCGTATACAATAAATTTCTCATTTCGGCGAAAAACGGGACTTTTGCCGTCCCGTATCAAAGTTACCCGAGACGCGGGACAAAATTTACAAATAAGGGACTGCCCCTTAAAATCCGGGACATTTAGCAACCCTGGTTGAGACTGAAAATTTACACTTTATTAAAGAAATTTAAAAAAATGAAGTAAAATAAGGGCCGTCGATCGAGCAGAACGCATTTTAGGAATGGGAAGTTCCGGAAAGTCCCCAAAATACGCAATTTTAAACTGTACAACCACGGGAAAGAACAAAAACACATAAATACAAAAAATAAAAGCTAAAAAATAATGAGAAATTTGTTATGTGGGGGGGATGCCCCCCAGCTACAAAAAGTCAGTATAATGCAAATAATGCATTTAAATAAATATAAAATACATCTTGATAAATAAATATAATATACATTTTAAATAAATATAAAATACATCACAAAATAAAAAAATGAAGTTAACTAAGGGCCGTCGAGAGCGATGGCCGGCTAAAGAAATTTAACTTTATTAAAAAAACACTTACCGATTTAGCTTATTTTAAGTTTTGTTGATTTTTCGGTGCTTTTGGATACTCCCAATTCGTCTGTAATCCAAGAACACGGCTTTTTTTACCCATATATAAGTTAATTTTAAAACCGTAATTAAATCCAATTTACTCTCTTTGAACCAGGAACCACATCTAATCGATCTTTTAGAGTAATGTTCATAACTTTCCTCTCAGTTGGAGTCATTTGCGAATTACAATTAAGACAATTAGGACAATAATAAATAATAGCTAACTAACCCAACAAACATACAAAGCTTTAAGCTTGCATTGGCTGTAGCGGTCAGTAAAACAAAACTTCCGCTGGCCGAAGCCGTCAGTAAAATAAAGCTTACGCTAACTAAACAAGGTTTTAAAAATTGCGAATCCCACAAAATTAAAAAATATCCGATCCTTACGTAAAAAAAACCAACATTGCCGTCATAATAACTCACGTAAGCAACTCGGAATGCGATACCACAAGAGCGATACTTAGCAGCTACAACTATGCCCGAGCCATGGAACAGCAAATCAAAGAAAGAACAGTAAAAGGATTAATTTTTTGAAACAAGCCCGGTATAAAAATCCGGACTACCAGTAAATCACAAGCTCTGATTGGCTGCTAATTATAAAATCGGGAGCAATATATGGGTAACTGAAAAATATTTAACAAACACAATCTACGTTTGGCTTTTTATCGCCACTTTGGCGAAAATCTAAAAAATACCGCCAAATCATTAAAGCGGCTGCGGCACCGTGTATTGGGAATGAGCCCCAATGGTTTTTAAACATCGCAGCTAGCAGAGAGAACCAACACGCGCCAACATAAAAAGACGGTGTTGCCAATAAAAGATAGGCAAATGTTGGTGTCGAAAATATTTATGTACATCAAGTCACCACATGTCTATAGTTACAATGGATTGTTGTCTTACATGAAATAGCTGTTACTGTCCTCCGAAGTAATCCCCGTAGGTGGTAATGCACATTTGGGAACGGCTGCACAGGTTTTGGAAACTCATTGCGTAGTCGTCTTTAGGGATGGCCTTCATCTGAGTCGTAGCATTACGTTAGATGTCCAAAATGTCCTAAAACCTGTAGTCCTTCACAATTGATTTCAAATTTGGGAACAAGAAAAAGTCCAGGATAGACAAATCTGGGGAGTATGGTGGGTGGTTCAGGGATACAACTCGCCTGTTGGCCAGGAACTGCTGCATCAGAAAGGCAGTATGTGGCCGGACATTGTCGTGAAACAGGGTCCAGTTGCCTGGCTTGGCGTACTGGGGGTGTACTCGATTGATCCATTGCAGCAGACGTGTCAGTATATCCATATACTTAGCGGCATTTAACGTGGTGACCTCAGGGAGGAATTCTTTATGGATGAGACCCTCAAAGTGTAAGAACACCGCGAGAATTTTCGTGATGCGGGATTTCTCACTTCGCACCTCCTTGTTTATCGGCGACCCTGGACCCCGCCACTCCATACTGTGACGCTTGCTGTCGGGGTCGTACTTCAGGCACCAGATCTCGTCACCCGGACACCCGGCTATTTGAATGGCTTTCAGGAAATTTGGGTTTCGATCCACCATGTCGATGAAGTCTCCATAGGCGCTGTAATGACTTGGTGTCTCTTTTCACACCCGGGATTTCGGAGAAGGCCTGGCGGCAAGACGGCCATTATTCCCCTACCGTATTCATCGGTGACAGTCGTTTTGTCACCGAGTTGTGGCAGACGCCGCGTCGCCATCGGACAATTAGGAAGCCGTCTTCTGTAAAGAATCCTCCCTCCATGCAGACAAAGCCTGTCCGGAGGAAAAACGTTTAGCCTTTAGCGGAAGACGCGGAATAGTTTGAAGACGGTTTACAGAAAGGAAATCAAGAGAGCCGCTTCAACCACCCACAGGCGTTTGTGAGGGTATATATTCGCCACCTTGATGTAAATGGGGGGCAGATGACCTTTTTTTTACAGGTGTGAACAACCTCCATCGTCGGACGTGTGCCAGAGACGGAGAGCCTGCTGTATCCCTCTCATGATGTCCTGAACCCCGCGAAATAGCCTCAGATAGTGCTTATCTTTTTTGTAATTATTGTATAAAGCCTATATTTAATCGGGATGCAAATAAAGCATTTTGTAAATATTAAAGGCTGTCAGTCTTAGTTTAGGCAAAGTCCTTACAGACTGTTATTAACTGGTGTCAGAAGTGGGGTAGGATATCAGTGATGAACGAAAGGATTACAGGTAGGCCGATTCTTTTTATCAGATTCTGGCTTTGAATTAAAAACTAAATAATGGTTTTGTATAAATGCAATAAGTAAAAATTATTTTATTGTTTTTTTTAAATGGTATATTTATAAGTAGCCATTTAGAGTTCGCATTAAGAACTAATATTTTAGAAATTTTGATGAATTAAATCAATTTCTGTGTTTTTTTAAATGGTATATGTACAAGTTAACCATTTAGAGTTCGTATTAAGAACTGATATTTTATATTAGAAATTTGGATGATTTAAATCAATTTCTGTGTTTTAATGGTGTATGAGTTAACCATTTGAAGTTCTAAGTAGGAACTATTGTTTTGAGGAATTGTGATAAGTAAAACCAATTTCTGTGTGTTTTTATGGTATATGAATGAGTAACCAGTTAGTGTTCAAGTAAAGAACCAATTTTTGTTTGTTAGGAATTGCAATAAGTTTAGCCAATTTCTGTGTTTTGTTAATTGCAAATACTGTATGTTTTTCTCTATTTTTAAAGAAAGTGAATTTTTTTTTGCAGTGTTTATTTAGTATTTTTTTTCTTTTAATAGTAACAGATATATTTAAGTTTCTTATGCTTTGATATTAACAGTGATAATTTAGTATTTGTGTATTACTGTGTGAGAAATCTATATAGAGCATTGATTAATTTGAGAATTCTGTTTATGTGTATTCTGTGTAAGAGTTCGGTATTTTGATTTGATAGGTATTGAGTAAATTGTGAATGTTTATATTGTGCGGTGCTAGTTTGGTGTTCATAAGGGCTAAAATTATAGTTCGGTCTAAAATTGATCAGTTTTGAACTTGTTAGTTCCGGTTAGGACACATACCGTAGGAAGGTATTGCTAGTAGCTGAGGAAAACTTTATTGGTTATCATACAGTTAGTTACCCTAAAGTTAGAAAAATGTCCTTTTTAAATAAGGGTAAGAAAGGGGACCTTTTAGAACTTTTAGAAGAGTTAGGAGGACTAGCTGACGATACGCTTAAGATTTTCGAAATTAAGAAGATCATTACAGAAAACGAAAATTACGTCGAAGAAGACGCTAGACTCGCACTAGAGCGTATTATTGAAGATAGAAAGGAACGTGAAGAGAGACTTCGCCAAGAAGAAGCGAAACGAGAAGAGAGACTTCGCCAAGAAGAAGCGAAACGAGAAGAGAGAGAGAGAGAAAGAGAAGACAAAATTCGTCAAGACCAACTTACTCTCGAAATAAGGAGACTGGAGTTAGGAATTAATGGAGACAATAGAGCCCGAAATGGGAGGGACAGAGATGCAGACGCAACTCAGAACATTCAGCTCCTTAAAACCATGCAGAAATTTGACGAGAAACGGGACGAAATGGGCCTGTATCTAATTAATTTTGAGAGAAGAGCAGAGATGGCGGGAGTCCCTAAACAAGATTGGGTGCCATATTTGTTAGGGGTACTAACCCCAGAAATTTCCAACATGATGGCCAGAGAATCGCCAGAACAGGCAAAAGATTATGACTACGTAAAAGAGATGATTCTCCAGAGATTTAGGATGAATACAGAAAAATTAAAACAACTGTTTTATCGCCATCCTAAACTCGCAGATAAGTCATGGAGGAATTATGCCCATGAGCTTAGTGGCTATTATGATGAATGGATCGCAGACTTAGAAATCACTACATTTAAGAAACTGAGAGACCTACACATAACGGAACAGATGAAGAGACGGGTACCTGCCGATATAAAAGATCATTTTTTGGAGCAGTGGATGCAGATTAATACTCCTTTAGAATTAGCGGAAAAAATAGATAAGTATGAAAGCTTGCAAGACAGTTTCCGAACAAGAGAATTCTCAAAGGATCAGAAGTCCACAGATAAAATTAATAAGACATTTAAAAATAATCATAAATTTAAGGAAGAGAAGAAAGAAAAAAAAGATGTGGAAAAAGAAGCTTCTAGTGGACAAAACAAGGAAAGAATTTTTGAGAAAAGAAAACAGCTCCGTTGCTACGAATGTGGTTCTTATGACCATCTGCGACCACAGTGTCCTAAACTTAAAGAGACGGAAATTATCGCGGCAACAGAAACTAGTGGAGGAGACTCGAGTGGCGTGATGACTCCATATATCAGTCAGGGAGTCGTTAATGGAAAATCTACGTCTATTCTGAGAGACACAGGAGCGAGCATTGATCTGATTTCTAAAAATTTGGTACAACCCCATATGTACACAGGAGAGCACGTTTATGTCAGTGCACCTGTGTTAGATTCATCCGTTTGCTTACCTATAGCAGAGGTCGATTTAAAATGTGAATGGGGCCACACCAGAACTAGAGCAGCTGTCAGCAATACGGAATTCGAGCAGAAACACTATTTGTTAGGAAATAAAACGGCAGCCTTGCTTGAGAAGATCAACAGGAATGTTGAAGTTCCGGTGAAAAATACTGTGCAAACTCGGGCCGAAAAACTAAAATTTGATAGAGAAAGACTAGTCACGGGAGATGAAATAACGAAAATAGAGCAAGTGATCCCCGGATCAGAAGCGGTAGAAGAAATCACTTCGGAAGAGAGCGCGACTATCTTGCCTCTCCAGGAGAAACAAATAATTACTCCCGACTTATTAAAGACTTCACCCGAAGAATTTAGAGTTGCACAAAGTGAGGACGAAGAATTAAAAGTAATTTTTGATAGAGCGAAAAAGAAGACGCCCGAAGAAAATAAGTACGTGGTGGTAAACGAGATGTTATTTTACCAGAAAAAAAATAACGATGGAACCACTAGAAAACTGCTTATTGTGCCTCAAAAGTATCGAGAGAAATTAAAAAGACTCTGCCACGAACATACTAATGTTCATTTAGGCGTTGCTAAGATGAAAGAATCATTAACTCAGTATTTTTACTGGCCATATTGTCACTTAGATATAAATGATTACGTGTCGGCTTGTGACAAATGTCAAAATGGGAAATGCCCTAATGTTAAGAATTCTAAGAAACGTCTTAACACTGTTAATTCCCGCCGAACACCAGGCTAAGCCGAAGTTTAGTCGTAAAAGTTTAAATGTATATTATAAGTATGTTGATTAATTGTAGTTTCCGTGTAAAAATGTGACCAGAAATTAATGTGTATTCGTTTGAGTAATGTATTTTATGAATTGTAACATGTAATTGTTTGTAAATTTGAACGACTCGACCATAGAAGTTGAGTTTTGCTTTAAAGGAAAATTCAGGTGAAATTCCTTTGACGTTATCATAATATAACGGTTTTGTAGTGGCAAACGCCATATGACGGTTTCATGTATGCCGTGCTGGAATGCCTCAGATAGGTTTTAATTAATGTTCAATTGTAACATTTTATGTTCTGTTTTGTTTATTGCATAAGCCAGTAGAATGCCTCAGAAAGGTGTTGGCTAACTTTTAAATGCAAATGTGTATGTTTTGTGTATACCTAAGAAGGTAGTAATTGGAGTCAAAATGCACTCCGTACGGTGTTTGAATACCGCAATTGAATGATTTTTTTGTGAAATCGATAAGTTTTGTCTGAAGAGTTGTTACGACAACAGATAAATGTAAGTGTTGTCAAAGAAACAAAGTGATTAACAGGAATGTGAAGTTTGTGAGTTTTTTTTGATAAGGAATGAGCCAATGAGCTATTTTGTTATAATTTTATATCAGTCAGTACTGAAAAAAATTAGACTCTAAATCGATTGTGAATCCTATAGTAGGATAAAATGAATATTTAAATTTAGGTCACTGATGGCTGTCCACTTAAATGGAAAAGATTGGATCACAGGTAATTGTGAACGAATTAAGTTCCCTGATCCAGGATTTACGGAAAGCCGAGTATTAAATTGTTTTATGACTATAAGTGTTAAATGTATTAAAAGATAAGTAAGAAATTTAAAATTTTCATGTGTATTAGTAACCGTGATGATATGTTCTGTATGAAGTTTAAGTATCCATTTTGGATTTGTGTTTAATTTTATTTGTGTAAAGTTGTTTCATGGTAACTGTGTTTAATATCAATTTGAGAATTTATTTGTGTCATGTGATCACAATCAAGGTAAATTATGGGATCCCAGTTGAGTGATTTACTAGTTATAATGTTTTTTATGTAATGTCATGCGTATGTACTAGTGTTCTATGAATTTAAAATTTTTTGATTGACATGTATTAGTATACTGTTTTATTTAAATTTTTGCCATGACGTGTTATATTATTGTGTAATTTTATAATTTCTTTGCTACGGCATGTTCTCTTATTAGAGATTTTAAAGTGCGTAAATTTTAAGTATAAATTCCTTTTGTAGTGCTTTTAAAAATAATACTTTGAAGTACAGTTAAAAATTTTCTTTCATGAAGGTAAAGCCAGAGTTTGATCAAAATTAACGGTCTACTCGTAATGTCAATTGGGTGTGCATTTGCCTTCGGGAAAAGTTTTTATAATTGAAATTGTCCTGAGAAGGACCATGTTTTGTTCTGTTTTTTGCAGGTGAAACTCTCTGCAGAAAAACATCTGGGGAGGGGAGGAATTTAGTCTGTAATGACTTGGTGTCTCTTTTCACACCCGGGATTTCGGAGAAGGCCTGGCGGCAAGACGGCCATTATTCCCCTACCGTATTCATCGGTGACAGTCGTTTTGTCACCGAGTTGTGGCAGACGCCGCGTCGCCATCGGACAATTAGGAAGCCGTCTTCTGTAAAGAATCCTCCCTCCATGCAGACAAAGCCTGTCCGGAGGAAAAACGTTTAGCCTTTAGCGGAAGACGCGGAATAGTTTGAAGACGGTTTACAGAAAGGAAATCAAGAGAGCCGCTTCAACCACCCACAGGCGTTTGTGAGGGTATATATTCGCCACCTTGATGTAAATGGGGGGCAGATGACCTTTTTTTTACAGGTGTGAACAACCTCCATCGTCGGACGTGTGCCAGAGACGGAGAGCCTGCTGTATCCCTCTCATGATGTCCTGAACCCCGCGAAATAGCCTCAGATAGTGCTTATCTTTTTTGTAATTATTGTATAAAGCCTATATTTAATCGGGATGCAAATAAAGCATTTTGTAAATATTAAAGGCTGTCAGTCTTAGTTTAGGCAAAGTCCTTACAGCGCCAAGCCGAATTTGCATTTGTTCCGGCTTCAAAGTGTAGGGCACAAGTCGGGGGCAAAGCTTGTGTTTACCCAAATTCTTGGTCAGTATGAGGCGGGCCATCTTACGACCAATTCCCACTTCCTCCGCTATCATTCGCACTGTCACACGACGATCCTTGGACAACAAATCCTTCACTTTCTTTACGTTGTCCGGGGTGCGTGCATTTTCAGGCCGACCACTTTGGGGGTAGTCTTCAATGGTGTCCCGCCCATCTCGGAAGCGTTTAAACCATTCATACACGCACTTCAAGGTGACAATACATTCTTCGTAAACTTTTAGCAGTATTTCATGAGTCTCGCTGATTTTCCAAGTTTGAAACAGAACAGCATATTCGTTCGTTGATCGACTTCGAATTTCGACCGAGAGCACAACATCTTCACTCTACAATGAACTGTTTCCACAAGGTAAGTTAACTCGCAGCGCCGCCGCTCAGGAACTGGTTCAGACCAATCTTCACTGTGCAACACGGTATGTGCCGGTTGCAAACATTTACGACCGTGAGCACCATGACGTCATTCACCGAACTTTCTCGTCATAGGTGTATATATATATATATATATATATATATATATATATATATATAAATGTGATAATAATCACATTTGGAGAATTTAGCACAAGGGGATTGACGCGTAGAACTTATGGGAGATGCAATCGGTACGAAGAGTGATGCAGTCGGGCTGAGTGTTCATTCAGGAAAACACTTACGGAATATAGGAGATAAACACATGGAGCCAGAGAAGAGGAACAAACTTTTCCGACGATATCCAGGAAATCACCTTTATTCAATTAGTAGGCATTACGAAGGTATTAGCTGCAGTGGCCACATGACTTGTCCGGCGTCCATGCCAGGACGGGACGTGTTAACAGCAGTGTTTACATGCCAGAGTTAAGAGAAGAGCGTTGTAACGACCGGACTGTGGACAGTAGGTCCGACAGCAACAAGAGTTAGAAACGAAGCGAGAAAAGTCTTCTGTTCATGCAATATTAAATGGGTGTTTTACGATATTGTCGCCAGAGGGCCTAAACTATTTAATTTTTAATTGGGCGACTTTAGATTCGTGGAGTTCACGTGTCCACTTAAGTTTATCGGGTACTTTACTGCTAGATCCCGCGCTTGTTATAACCGCGAACTGTTGACCTGGGCGTAGGATAAGTGGCCGTAAAGTTCTTGCAAAGTGGGGTTTTTGACGTTAAAAAAACATAAATCCAAAGTGGTTTGAGGGTTCTTCAAGAATTTTGACACTATACTGACATTCGAAATCTCATAAACTTTGAACACTCATATCTGGGGATGTTATCGAGTTCCGATACTTCACATGCCTGCTTAATGATCTGCAGGGGTAATATAAATTACTTATTTTACTTTTAGGTCGCAATTTTGGAAAAGGGGTCGTGCTTTATTAACAATATAATATGCTTTAAAGTAAAGTAATTTAGGAAGACGCGTTTTCTTGTTACATTTCCCCCCCATCGAAATAAGAAAAGTTCTTGCTGAAAGGAAGACTTTTCCTTTGACATAAAATTTTACAAAATTTTAAGTACATTGTATGCAGCAAAGGTAAACACACATACTATTTCATTGACAGAATAATAATCTCCATGTTCGAATTCAATTTCAATATTCCATATTAATTTCAAATCAATATAATATCCACAAAAATAATAACCTCTAAAATAATAAGTGAAATAAATGTACTAAATTCTTTCTCAATATTTATCATATTAAATTTCTTATATAAACACTATAACTTCCATAAGTAACACGATATTTTTATTTAATCTTACTACTAGCATTTTGGTATGAATCCTCCTGTTATATAAGCTCTTGCCTCTTACATGTTAAAAACATACATCTCTTTTTATCATATATGAAACATTACTTTTTTTGTTTCTATTTATTTATTATTTATTATTCTGAGAATTTTCTGGAATGGGCACTTCCTCTATAGCAGACGGATGTTAATATTCAACCGTGGCATATTGGACGCTTAGTAGATTAGAAAGAGCTCCGTTCCTATACTGTTATAGATAACTGCTCTTTGAAATTTCTACTGTACCAGAAAATCTCCTGAAAAACATATTACTCTCCTACCTTTATTTAACCTTCAACGACATAATATACTCATGAGGATTCAAAACCATATACCTTTTTCAATTTACCATGTAAAAAAGTATAATGTTTAGGTAACTTGGGAAGAATACTAAGTTAGCAATGTTTGTACTGTAATACTTCAGAAATATATAACAATTTTTTATACTCTTATAATTTCTTAAAATAGATTACAAACCGTTTACATAAGTTGATAAATATTTTTGTGGATAAATTTAAGTTTTTGACTATTCATTATTTTAATTAATATTTATTCATCTTTATCCGCATCCATATCCAACGCGAAATTTAGAAACCGAAACCTATCTGCTTACACCATGGGCAAGGAGAGAGAAAAATATCTAATGATCAAAACATCAAAATAAAAGCTTCAGCTTCTACGCGCTTCGAGTACATCCAAAGCGATGAGGACTAAATTTATTACTCTCCTCTGGGTGAAAAGTTACCTTTGACCCTCCATATGTTGATAGCACAGTGCGGCACGGTAAATTCGGAGAGTTGACCTACTTTTTCCATTCCTCTCTTTCATATAGAGGGTTCTTAAGCTATACGCGAAGTAGATACTTTTGACTGATTTGTAAAAAGATAAAACTGATATGGAATTTATATTTAGCAACATATGATTAAATTAGATCAAATTGTATTTAGAGTATCATCATTATTACGAACACACTATTTAAACATTAAATGCAATTTTACATAAAATTTTATACACTTCCAAGAAAAATTTAATTTATACTTTAACAAAATTCAGTTTCATCACTTAATCATGAAAAACACATATGGAAAAAGTAATTTGATACACAATTTGTCTTACCTTTAATTTCTGTTCATTTATTTATTTATTTATTTATTTATTATTAGCATTATTTTTTTTCTCGTCGGAGTAAATTAATTTAAATTTTGTCTCTTAACAGATGATTACAAATTTTTTAACAAGGCAAAAGTTCGTGGGCATGAACTGTTGCTGGCGGAAGTTGCTGGCATATTTTTTCTTAATGCAGCACAACACAGGCCAATATAGAACACAAGCCGTATCGACGAAAACCACATTGCACAACATAATTTAGTAGCAGAATTTTCACGATTGGAGAAATTCAAAACACATCGAGACGTTGTGGGAAGCTGAAGAAAGCGGAATTTTATGCTGTAAAATTCACCTCACTGAAGATAGGAGAAGCGTGTAAATACCGAATCGAGCACATAGATTGATAAAAGGGTGGATCCGTTGAGATGAAGAAGTAGTCACCGCATAAATTTCTTGTACGAAATATTATCATTTAAAGATTCTAAAACAGCTTTGGAAATTCTTGTATGGAACACTTGAAATCCAGCGGGGTTAACACAAATAACAATATGAAGAAACTGCACAAATTTTTCAGGATTGGAGCACATGATTTAAAGACACTTGAAAATTTCCATTTTATGGAAGATATCCGCTGAAGTGAATACGTTGCATACGTAAAATTTTCATCGTAAATCACAATCATAATTAATCACAATTATAATTAAATTTATAAAGTATATTATCGACTTTATAAATGTGTTAATAATCACATTTGGAGAATTTAGCACAAGGGGATTGACGCGTAGAACTTATGGGAGATGCAATCGGTACGAGGAGTGATGCAGTCGGGCTGAGTGTTCATTCAGGAAAACACTTACGAAATTTAGGAGATAAACACATGGAGCCAGAGAAGAGGAACACACTTTTCCGACGATATCCAGGAAATCACCTTTATTCAATTAGTAGGCATTACGAAGGTATTAGCTGCAGTGGCCACAAGACATGTCCGGCGTCCATGCCAGGACGGGACGTGTTAACAGCAGTGTTTACATGCCAGAGTTAAGAGAAGAGCGTTGTAACGACCGGACTGTGGACAGTAGGTCCGACAGCAACAAGAGTTAGAAACGAAACGAGAAAAGTCTTCTGTTCATGCAATATTAAATGGGTGTTTTGCGATATTGTCGCCAGAGGGTCTAAACTACTTAATTTTTAATTGGGCGACTTAGATTCGTGGAGTTCACGTGTCCACTTAAGTTTATCGGGGACTTTACTGCTAGATCCCGCGCTTGTTATAACCGTGAACTGTTGACCTGGGCGTAGGATAAGTGGCCATAAAGTTCTTGCAAAGTGGGGTTTTTGACGTTAAAAAAACATAAATCCAGAGTGGTTTGAGGGTTCTTCAAGAATTTTGACACTATACTGACATTCGAAATCTCATAAACTTTGAACACTCATATCTGGGGATGTTATCGAGTTCCGATACTTCACATGCCTGCTTAATGATCTGCAGGGCTAATATAAATTACTTATTTTACTTTTAGGTCGCAATTTTGGAAAAGGGGTCGTGCTTTATTAACAATATAATATGCTTCAAAGTAAAGTAATTTAGGAAGATGCGTTTTCTTGTTACATATATATATATATATATATATATATATATATATATATATATATATATATATATATATATATATATATATATATAACCCCTTTAATGGCTGTTCTTAAAAAGGGGCTAGGAAATTACCCGTACTAAAGCGGGAATTTGAAAAATGGCCCTCGTAAGCCAAAGGTTAAAGTGCCGCGGCACACCAGTTAAGAACCTCTGTTCTCAGTGAATTAGCGAGCATAACTGGCACCCGGGGCCCGATACCTTTTTGGCGCCCCCCCTGAAAAACATACGGTAACATAATATATAGAAATAGTTAAAAAGATAGACCATTTGACGCCCCTCTGCGAGTGGCGCCCGGGGCATGATAGACCCCTTTTCCCCTCCCTCGCTACGCCATTGTCTGTTGTCGTGTTGCCTGTCTTCAAATTATTTATTTTTTTGGGCGAGATTCGTATATTATTTGGGTTAGTACAAATTATTTATAATTAAAAGGTATTTGGGTGCGTTGTGTTTTTTTATTTATTTTCTTGAATACAACCCAAAATTCTAGACAGGTTTGCAACCGAACAGGTCAAATAAACTTTGCTTCTAAAACCTTCCTTTAGATCAACTACACAAAACAAAGATGACTGACTCCAATGTAACAAAATAAAATTGATTTATTTACAACCTTATCTATTTACAATTTAACTCAAAAAAAACCGAATCACCAAATCTTTGTACACAGTTTACACATTTTACTAATCTTTTAGCATTTTCCCCTCGATTCATATCGAATGACATGTATTTAATTAAATCTACACCTTTTGGATTCAGGGAGCATAAATTTATTTATTTTACCTACGGCAAAGAACTACTCTCTCTCAAAATCTATATTTAAAAAATAAACATTGATCCCGCACTCAATCATTCAAATTTTCGATGTTGGGTCTGAACAAGACAAAATGATTAACACTCACTCAGTTTGATGCTAACTGAACTGGAACACGGGTGACGATCTCATCATCGGACTTGGTAACTTCTCTCGAAAACGGGATTATGAAGCAAGCATACCGGGAAGAATCAACCGGATCTCCTATATGTCGTCACTCCATCGTGAAGGCGCAATTCTCTCTTCTCTCGAAAACGGGATCATGATGCAATCATACCGGGAAGAATCAACCGGTCTCCGACAGTTAATCGACAATCTCTCATCACCTGCGATGCTAAGCACCGGGGGGGGGGGGGAAGGCAAACCCGGGCCGCATGCAACAGTGAATCCTCGAAAAAAAACTCTAAGTCTTCTATTTATTTATTTTTTTATAACAATGTCCACGCCTTCTCGTGACTCCTAATCCATTCAGGAAAGCTTTCAAAAATCCACCACTTAGCATCAATTTTCATTTCTTGGATTGGCGGCTTCCTAGCATTCTAACCGAAATGTGATGAAAACAGCCTTCGATCACTTTATCTCTCTAAAAATTTAAATTTTTCTTTCAAATCGAAAGCGCTTCATCACATCTGTTCTAAAATAATATTTAAGGATGAAAACTAATCCAATATTTTTACGAACGATGTTGAGGTTTCTCCAAAGTGAACTTGAATGTTTCAGTTTCCATCTTAAACTATAAATTTTTTTTTTGCTTTTAACTGAAAGATTTACTGTGAGTGATCATCATTTAGGCGAGTCTTGATCATTTGAATTTCGTAATTAATTAATATTAGGATCCTCGTGATTCTATGGTTTTAGCATTCGTTAACATAATTGTAAAAATTGATAAACACAATGCATCTTTATTTACTTCCAGTTGTGGTATGGAACCACTGTAAGGGGCCGAGTATCGGGGTCTGAAATGAGTTCTCACCAAGCCAACCTTCCCTACGCCTAGTTCATTTGCTGCATACTTGTACTCCGATCGTATATAAATTTGTTTTTTAATAAATACCTGTTAAATGCGCGTGGCCATATATACATCAGTGTATAGCATTATATATAAGTTAAAAATTGTTAAAATGATAAGTGAAACAAATTTTAGCTTTTTGTATGCGTACACAATTTTGTTTCGCAAAGGGAGATTGAAAGAAGAATAAAAATACGTAGGTTAATTCTATACTTTAGATCATATTATTAAAAATATAGTGATAAATCTGCAAGAATCTTAATATTACTTTTTAGATCCTTATTGTGGTTTTCAATTTCCATATTGTTTTCACAATTTCGAGGTTATTTTTTTTTTAACTTTATGTAAATATAACCTTCTAGTGGTTACAATTTCGCAATTTTTAGATATAAAAATACACTTAATCTATTATCTTTGCTATTAAAGACTGAAAATTACTTCTAAGAGCTGAATGACTTATTTGAAATCAATATTATAAACTGGAGAAAGTAAAATGATTTACAGTTATTTTTAAATAAGTTTAAAAAGAAAATTGGATACTGTATAAATGTTAAAATAGTCATTATAGACAGAATTAGAATAAGCCATTCAATTTTATAACTCATGTATAATTTCTTTACTGTGTGTGTAAATTTCATCTACACAAATCCTTTTAAAATTTATTCTTGTCTAAAAGTTTAAAAAAACAAATTAGTTTATAATATGTATAAAAGATGGCGCCACTAGATTAAATGCAATTTTAAATGTTTTTATACACTCTCCTTCCGTTTATTTTTTAAAACACAATTTTTTTAAATTAAAAAAAATGAGTACATCAGTTGAATTTATTTTTAACCATAATCTTATAATTATGAATTTTAAAATGTGTATGAATTAGTTATGCAAAAAGTAAAACCATAATTCCCAGGATTCGTTTCAAAACATTTTAAGTGTGTGGTAAGTGGTAGCAGTGGAGGAATCATGCGGAAGAGGAAGGAGTCGCCTCTACCGGAGCTTCAGAATTCAGATTAAATAAGGTAATTTTAACGGAAGTCGTTGTCTCCTCACAAAAATAAATAATTAAATTAAAGAATAAAAACCCGGAAATCTCTTTCCGAGAAACGGGAATCCAATCTAGAATAACTCTTTCCCCCCGGGAGGTGGAAAGTATCTTTTCCAGTTTTAGAAATTACTTTAAGCAAAATAATTTTAAAAATATTAAGAGGCCGAAAATTTTGAAAGATTTTAGTGTTTAACTATGAGCAGCAGTGCTATTAAATTTTCAAACTTAAAATACTAAACTTGGTAATTTTGTAAAAGCTGCCAAGGATCGTTGAGACGTTCAAGCGTTCATAGACACCAGGTAGTAGGATATCCAGTATATCTTTTTAGAGAGTGGTGGTGGGGTTCCTATTTCTAAGGAAAGGATTTTCATTTCTTTTGGAGGTTTTGATGAAAATTAACATTAGAAATGCCGATCTTATCTATCGGCTTTTAGTATCCATGAAATGAACATAATTAAAGAAAGAAATGAATAAAATGATATTTATTTCAGGGGTCATTTGATAAGTATATGCAAAATCCGAGAGATGGAGCTACTGCACTGAAATTGTTGGCTCTCTCACATTTAGTATGCTTCAAAAGCACACATGTCAAATTGCAAACAGCTTTGAAAGGAATTTTTAACCACAGGTAGCGCTAGGGGTTCTCCCTGGAAGGCATCGAATAAATGTAGCATCATCTTGTGTAAGGGAGTCGCTATGGAGCAAAAGTGACGCTGGACGTTTTGGTTGCCCTGCTGAGGTCATTTCGCCAAAAATTATTGAAAAAAAAATCCATGATATGTTGATGATAGATAGAAGATTATAAACGCGGAAGATTTCTAAGGCTGTTAAAACTCATTAGAGCGTATACATAATATTTTCCTTGGATATTTGTATATATATATATGACAGGCATGTGGTTTGCCTGTTCTAACATCTTAAATTGCAGTCATCCTTCATTGCGTTAGTGGCGAGTGGGAATACGAATTGAACAATACTTCAGTCCACACGTTAAATTACTTTACTGATTTCTTCTTAAGAACACCACTCTCAAAGTATTTTTCCCTAATTAGCCATTTTAACATTCAGAGACGCCGAGCAGGGCGACCGTACGCAGCGAGTTCCCAAATCAGTCTGCGTAGTTCTAAGTAAAAAATCGCGCGTCTTCTCTCCTGGCACATGCTCAGAGCCCAATTTAGAATTTTCTAGAAGCATCTTCCCGCCAAACCTGTACAGTATCTCAAAATAGATTGTCTCTGCATGGAACTTCATTCCACCGCGAATCGAAGGTCATTCTCAAAATGGGGAAATAACCTTTTCTTTCTACCCGCACGCGTCCTGGAATATGAAAACTAGTGGCTTTTTCGCGCCTCGAAAATGATTAATCCCGAAGCCCCCTTTAAGTTTAACTTAATTATTCCTTTCTCCAGTTAATTCCTTACATATATATATATATGTATATATATATATATATATATATATATATATATATATATATATATATATATATATATATATATATATATATATATATATATATATATATACATATATATACATACACATATATATATATATATATATATATATATATATATATACACATATATATATATATATATATATATATATATATATATATATATATATATATATATATATATATATATATATATATATATATATATATATATATATTTATATATATATAAATTACATTTCCATTGTGAGATTGTAATGGAATCCTTGAATTACTGCTGTGGAAATTGTTTCAAAGCCTTTCTATTGGGTATTATACAATTCATTCGCTTATGCTGGACGTTATTGCCCATCTCTGTGTACTATTTCCAGTTTGTCATTTCGTTTGATCAGTTGACCAGTTTTGAAGCTCTACGGTCAGTGGAAGCTAAACGAGGGTTTAACAGACCGGATGTTTGATTAAATTGAGATAAGAGGTTTGAGAAGTCCAATCCAATTCCCTGACATACCCGTCGTGAAACTAGAACTGAACCGATGGCAATTTATCGACGGCTGCTTTACCACACTTTCAAATGTATGTCGACTTGTCGTAATTTTGGAAAGGCAGAATTACGTAAAATATCAACAAAACACTTTGCTCAGGGGTCTAATGGTGAAGAGTTTTATGCCACTCTATTCGAAGCTTAACATTGGTAGATCTGATTTCAGCTTGTGGACGGTTGTTCCACTATGGAAGTCCGTTGTCCAACGATTAGTCATTGAACCAAAGTTATACTCTGAGGTTTGGACTTTCTGTTTGTCTTGTTTACATTGGAAACAACAATTATTTTTTTTGTAACACGCTCTCGAGTACTTAGCAGTCCCATCCTGTCATTTCTTATATATCAGTTCACAAATGCGAAGTTTTAGAGTCTACACTTTTGCGTTTCACACTAATTTCACTTAAAACGTAACGGAATAATAGAATTACGATTGAAATCTTGCAAATAAGTTTCTTTTCACCCAATACTCGTTCGAAATCTCAAAACCTTCTCCCATATATAACACTGTTTCCCTAAAGTAAGAAGAAGTCTCTTTTGCAATTTCATACCTTTCTCTGACGTGGTTTAACAGATATGCATGAATTCACTGATAAATGGCGATAAGAACATACCGTATTTTTTGGGCCATAAGACGCACCTTTTTACATAAAAAAATCGACTTAAAATTGGGGTGCGTCTTATGGTCCGAAGGTAACATAAAAATAAAATGAATATTTTATTATAAATATTATATATATATATATTATTTATTATATTCATTATACATATTTTTTATCTTTATTAAGTAAGAAATTGAAAATATCTTTATATACCTAACAAAATACAAAATATTCTTTTCTAAAAATCCTCCCAAAAATTTGAAGTGCGTCACATCGTCCGTTGCGTCTTATGGTCCAAAAAGTACGGTATACGATCATAAATCTCTTTGTAACCTCATTCATTATATATGCTTTAAACCTGCAAAAAGGCAAACAAATCTGTAATTAAAAATAATTACTCTATATAGCTCAAGTTTATCATATCAGTTTATGGATTCAGGTTGATTTTTTGCCTTTTATACTAATTTACTTCGTAGCCTCTATACTAAAATGTGCAAAGTTTCATCTACGGAACATAAAAATATAAGCTAGATAGAGAGTTACGAAAATTGCTAGAGATTTGGACAAACTTAATGAACTGCCGTTTATTAATTTTCAAGCTTTTCGTTCTCAATACAGTGTAACAACCGTCTTCTAGGAGCAGGAGCTGAACCCGCGTCTCCTAAACTTGAGGTTGGAATTCTACGAACTTAAGAATATCTACGAATTGAAGAAGTCCTATATCCAATGACTTCGCTTCCAAGACTCTGCTGGTCTAATCGTTTACTAACATATACTAAAACTAAAAAACGTTGTTGTATTCCAGCAGAAATATTACAGTGTTTAGATTTAAAAATTTTATTTGCAAATAAACAAACAAACAAACAAAAATTTATATATATAAGCAGGATTTTCTCCCCCAACTCTATGGAGAATGTGGAAAAAACTTTTATCCCGGAGATTCGTTTATATTTTGTTTTATGTATATTTATATTTGTATTAACTTTTGTATTAACCCTAATCCGCGATAAAATATAAACGAATTATCTACTTTACCACGAATTTTATATGTTATCAATTTTATATTTTGTCATACATATAAAACTTAAATCCGTCATAAATATAAAATTTTATATTGTTGAGATCATGTTATAAAAATACTTTTATACATTCAAAAGCTTTATGTTATAAAGCCATTGTTTTAAAACTCTTAAATAAAGGAAAATACCTGATGTGAACCCTGAAGAATTTTATAAATTTGGATGCAATAAATAAAGAATATATCAAAGAGATATTTCAGAAACTTTTTTTATCAACTTAACAAAACCCAACTCCCGAGTAATATATCTTTTCTGTTTATTAGAAATATGTTTCCTTTTTTTTTCTAATCCTAGAACCATTTAATCTTTCACGTATTACATAATACACATCCTTTTGAAAAGGATCAGAGAAGACGTCTAATAAAAAATTAACCAAGGACCATAACTGCTTATTCTGACTTTTCTCCGTGTTTTAACTTAAAATGTTTCGAAAGTTTTTCTAGTTGTGAAAAGAGGAGAAAATGTATGTGGTCAGCAGTTTTATTCTACTCCTCTTACTCAAGAAAGAAAAAAAAAGTAATGAAAAATTGAAAAGTACAGTTTGGCTTTATGTTATTTTATTTATTTATTTAATTATTTTTATTTTTGGAATCAGTACTTTTGTTGCTTTTGGAGATTTTCAACCCATTAATAAATGATCCTTCCGTAGAGGAGCTCATAGAAACAGTTTTCCTACTGAATTCTCTCATCAAAGAAGACAATGAACGGATAATGGCCAGGCCCTGATTTTCCATTAGGCCCATTAGTCCCGGGCCTAGGGGGCCCCAAAAATTTTTATTTTAAAAGAAAATATTCCCAATTCAAATTTTTTTTATTTTACCTTTTCTTAAAACGATTTTTAAAAAAAAATTCCTTTCAAATTTGATTGATTGGTCATCATATCTACAGTTATATGTATAGTTCATCATATATATGTTATAGTGTATATAAGGGATTAATACGTTTTTCTGGTTGCATTGTATTGGTGTTAAAATGGTGAAGTTAATATGTTCTATTGCTTTTTGTTATATGATAATGTTCTAGGCTTCTACGCTTCAAATAGCCAATTCTTGGTAAAATGGTACTTTCACATTATTTTTTGTGTGTGTCAATTTTGGAAAATTTACGCCCACATCAGTGTTAGGGGGCCCCCTTCTCAATTTGTGCTTATAGTCCAGAATTTTCTAAATCGGGCCCTGATAATGGCTTAACTTTTTAATTTATATTATTTTCTCCTTCGTTTGTATGTTACCGGATCGACGTTTTTCAAGAATTAAAACAATGAATTTTCAACGACCTTCTCCGATGAAAGCGATAAAACATGGCTCTCCTAACCCCAAGGTCGATTTTCCATAAACAGAAACATCAGGATGATGTGGAATGATCTTCCATATTTGGATTTAGTTCCTCTTATATTTCCCTCCTTTTTAAGAACAATGACAGTTTTATTCTTATTATTAAATTCAACGATGTTGGATATTTTTTCAGCCATGGGTATTTGTTATAAGCTACTTGCCGGTAAATTATAATCCCCCCCCTCATTCTTAGGGTATCATTGCAGCGACCGTATGTCAAGAGAGAAGGAGTGAGCGAATCCGTGTTACCTAACCTCGTGGCAGGTATACAACCAAATGAACTATTTCAACGATGTGAGGAGTTGCCCTTTATCGAATTCCTTTCATCCTGTGTTTAATTTGTTTGAATATTTTTTTTGGCAAATTTCGTTCTTCCTGGAGATTCCTAAGTCGACAATTAGTGAATCCCTGGCAGATTGAAGACGAATTAGGCTTAACGGACAAGAAATGAGTAAAGAAAAAAAAACCGCACTTCCAAAATAAACAGAAACACCCAAGAGAATTTTGCTCGCAATTGTGCGAGAAAGCTGCAGATTCTGACGAAGGTGAAACACATCTACGGGCCTAGCGTTCTCTACCAAAGAAGGGGAAGACTCTGTAGGGGTCCTATGAAGGGGGACCCACGGTGGTCACTCTGTGTTGGGGAATGAGAGAGAAGAGTGCTGGGGAGTGTGACCCCGAAGATACACTGAGATTTTTGTTTGCACTCATGCTTACTCCACACCAACGGCGACAGCAACGAAAGACAGACACATTTTGCCACCTGTCTCTGTGGCTGTCATAAAAGCCTTCACACCGCTAGGAGACGGGGAGAAGAGGCAATTTATTTGCGCATGCACATAATCTTCGCTTTCTATTCTGATTGGCTGTCGAGAATGGCGGCAGAAACAAAAGTTGAACTTTTTCCAACTTGAAACCTCAGAGACCAGAGACTGAGACGAACCGGGAAGTGAACATTTGTTTGTAATACGCATGCGCAACAATGGAGATACACGATTATCGTCTCCGTCGCCGTTGGTGTGGAGTAAGCATCAGTCAGAGTCAGATGACTGAGGTAGAGATTAGTCTATGTAAGTATTGTACATACATTCTGTGAATAAATTGAGTATTTTGTTTGTTTGCGAGTCTTGTGAATAAAACATTTTGAATATTTTGTCGAGTGGTATTAAATTCGTTACTGATAACGTATTCAATAAGATAAAAGATCGAGGAAGGACGACATTGACAGCAGTTTAAAAACTACTGTCAGCACAAATACGGACTTTCCGCGATGGAACTCCATGATAGCGTTTGCAATAGCATCTGACACCTAGTCGCTGAACTATGATGTACTATTTACATCATTTCATCATTGAAGTTCTGCAGAGAAAATGCCATGGAAATGGTCTGCAGAGAAAATGTCATAGAAATGTTCTGCTTTTGGGTTTTGGATTAAACGCATTTGCTGTGATCGACAAACTATGAACGTCGCGAAGCATCTGTATATCTCAAGAAATTACTGCTAACATTTTGGACTAAGCTTGGAAAATTTCTTAACGAGCAATATAACAGAAACGCACTTATTATACTGATTTGCTTGTTTCGGAGTGACACTGGTGTAGAAGTGAATTGGCCTGCCTACAATCAATCTGAGCCCTACGAATGAACTTCATTGAGGCATATATTTGCTTAAAGGATAGTCCAAAGATCAGAGCAGAATTGGAGACTACGTTCAAGGCCGAATGGAGGAAGAGTTTACCTTACAAATCTGGTGGTGATAATGCAACGAAGAGTAAGGGTTATCAAATAAGCCACATGTTTCGGCACCAGATTTTACTGTAAAACAAGTTTTCTTCATCTCAATTAAAGCTGTTTGTGTGTTAACGGTAAAAAATCTAAGACAGATAACAATAGAGGAAATACCTGAGGCAGTAATGACTCAACTAACGGTTGGTGAATAGAAGATGCCTTAATATTTCACTATGATTAACAATGTAAAAGTCTCAGTTGAAATTTCTAAAGTAAATTCTTTCTCAGGAGGAGAGCAAGAGAACGTCTACACAGTAATTCAAGGCAGGCAAATGACCACGGTGTAGTGTCTAGTAAAAACTAGAGGCTGGCACATCATTCTGGAGGCGGTTACGGTTATATGCTCTCCTTTCCGTATCCAATATTTCACTACCATTCTATAGTATAAAGCCGCATGGCAATTATTAATGGTCGCATGACAATTATTAATGGTAATAAAGATGCTCCTGACTCGTTTCCATGAGTTGCTGACTTTAATTTCAGATTCAGATTTGATAACTCAGATACAAACAACGCAATAAGTATAAACTTTATTAGAATAAAATTAAAAAAAAATCTATAACCGTGAAACATAATACTTATTTTGTGAAAATGCACAAAAGAAAGATATATTCTAGTCTTGTGAGCTTTGTACAGGAAGACATTTTTTAAGAATAAAGGAAATAAAAACTATGTATCTAAGTTGGGGAAAACAAAGGTCCTGTAACAAGAAGACACATAATCTTATTCACAATATAAAATGTTATTCCTTTATATCCACAACAAAATATGAGTGTTAACTCGTTTCGAACTAATTAATATCGTTCTTCATCAGGCCTAGCAACAGTAGAATGATTGTCTCTGTAGACAATTCACAAATGCCGTTACAAACTAGTCTCATTTCTTTATTTTCTTATTGCGCATATTTATAAGCTGCGTGTTCCTGTGGAAAATCTTCGTTTTCCACAAGTTTTACGTAATAAAGGTCCTTGTTTGTAACAATATTCTTACCCCATACTGACAAATTCTGCAAAATTTCATAAATGTAGCCGAAGCGAGTTTATTGCCTCACTTTTTTAATACCTTCATTAAAAAAAGAATATTAAAATACCAACACAATAAGAGCAGAATTTTAATTACTCGCTAACACTTTCATATTTATGGAACATAAAACTTTTACACCTTTTCCCGAAAGTTTATAAAAACTAATGGCTAGTGAAACTGCGTTTCACGGGGGTCGCTCCCGATTTCTGCAACAGTTCGCCGAACTGTGATTAGAGCGAACACATAAATGGATGTTCTGCAAAACTTTCCGGAGCGTGGAGTTAAAAAATCCAAATGTGACTCTCGACGTCAGAGACATAAACGAAACGAAAGAAAAAGCCTAGTGCTCAGAGGAACTTTGGACTTCCGGCGTCAAGAAACGTTATCAGAGAAAAATATCCCATCGTGCTTTGGGCCAAAATTTCCGTTTCTTTTTAGCCGTGGACTTGCTTTACCTGGGAAGAATTTCCAAATTATAAAGAGAAGTAAAACGAAAAAAAAATTCCTCCGAGGAATGTATAAAATGCCCAAATCTACTAAACAACATAATTTGAATTTGTTTCAACTACTCGGAGAAAATGCAATGATTCGTACACTGTAATGGAATTTCCGGCACCGCAAAAATACATTCCCATTATAAATGGATTTTTATGTCTTCGAAAAGTATTTTCACCGGAGTTCTGAACGGCCTGACAACTGAAATATTTTCTACCTCATTATATTATTTTTGTAGTTTTCCGATAGATCTGGAATGAACAAATATTTGAATGGAAAATTCAAATGAATGGAATATTTGCCATGTACTCGAAGTTTTGTCGGTGTTGACACAAAAGGATTTAAAGCACTTTAGGAAAAATGTTTCAATCGGAAAGGTAGAATAAAATTCACAATATCGGTGAAATTAATATTATCCGTAATTATCTGAAATTTAACTTTTTATTAAAGGTATTCATTTAAATGTATTGATATGCATTAATAAATGATGGATTATTTCAGTCTCACTTATTTCTATTTTCGAAGAAATCATTCGAAGCAAACTTTGAGATTCCGAACGCCACAGGGACTTCAAATATTTTCTAAACATCAGTTATATTTTCTTCCGAATCATTTTCTTTGAATCATTTATTAAAAATGGTAAAACGAGAAGTTGAATTAATATTTAATTGCGAGAAAGCTGGATAAATATTGGAATGTGTGTATTAGTTTGCATTCTACAGAGGCTGTTCACACATTTTTTAGACGATGTATATCGTATTCACAAAACTAAATTACATAAAATTCTTGTATTTTAAATGTTCTATTTGACATCCCTTATTCTGAACTATCTTTCGACACCGCAATTTCCAGGATAATAATGCCTTTTGAAGTGTCAGAAGAGGTATTCTATCCCATTCCCCTTGAACAGCTTTCCAGAGTCCTGTAAGGGTTTTGGGACGACGTTTGGATAATGCAGATTTTTAAGTCCGAAAGCACAAAAATCCATAGGTGATACATCGGGAGATTTAGTATGGATATCAGTGAAGGGTATGGCCTTGATACCAGTTTTTTGTTCCATTTCTTTTAGGAAATTTACAGTGGATTTTAATGTGTGACTGCTAGCTTTGTCCTGATGGAGTCTCACTCCGTTTGGATTGATGGCACTGTGGATAAAGCGAAGGTATTTCATTCAGAAAAATTGGCGATAAAATATGTTCCTGATAGTATTTGGAGTTAATCTTGACATTTGTTTCCACTCTCTTTATTTTTTACTTGCCATTATAAGAAAAACCAGCAACAATCATGAATCCCTTAGGAAAACTTTCTTTCGATTCTTTGAACCATGGACTTAAATTTTTTTCTCACCTTTTATGATAATAAATGGGTCTTTTTTTGTTGCAATCATTTAAATACACCCATGATTCATCTATTGTGACAATTGTTTTCCATTTTTCTTTGGATAAGTGTTTCTCATATAGAATTCTGCAGCGTGTCCTGCGTTCAGAGATATGATTTGGAAGAAGACGATGCACATTGCGTTTTTTTCGCTTTCTTAAGATTTAAATCAACGTTTATCATTTTGTTTACAGTGGACACCGAACATTTTAGCTATTTTGCAACTGTCCTTTGACTAGGGGGATTTTCTTTTAACATTAAACAACGTACCTTTGTAATAGTCGAAGATGTCCGTTTTCTCCTTGGATACTTGTTTGGAATTTTTGTCCCACTTGAGGCTCTAATTTGACGTTTTTTTCATTTCTTGTTGACGATATTACCTATCGACGCTTTAGATATCACAAAACCATGACTCTCACATCGTTTTTGGATAACGGAGTATGCATATTTCTCTTCGGAAAGAGCATAAATGTAGCCTTCGAACCACTGCTTTGTTAAAAACGCCATTTTGAATAAAAACAATACTTTCTAGCCGTAGACGATAAATTTGACTTTTAAAAACATAGTACAATTGCAATTATTTGTTTTGCAGCAAACGATTTTTTATTACCGCTTACCAAAATCGTCTAAAAAATGTGCCAACAGCCTCTGTATTTTTGCAGCATAACGAATTAAAAAGCTTTGTAAAGAAACATAAATTATTTTGTTTCGTCTTGAACAAAGCTGCTGAATATTTAGAAAATGACTCTGATTATGTTTTTGGAAAAAAAAAGTGACCAGCAACCTATTTAGCAAATAAATCAATGCTAATGGAACGATATATATACAGTCGATTCCGGTTAATTGGACCAGCCGCTTATTCGGACCAAATCCTTCGGACCGAATCCCGTCTTGTAACACAAGGCATGTTCGTGTAATCGAACCAGCCGGTTATTAGGACCAAAATGATCGCGTCCCGATGTGGTCCGATTAACCGGCTGAGGGGTGCGGCTCCGGTTTTATAGTGGCACCACAACGGTCGCAGTACGATTTAGGCAGATGCCATTGCAATTTTGACCGAGCAACCCCAGTGGTGGCATCTGGGGGGAGCTAACCTACTCCCACCCTCTCTGACCTCATGGAGAGACTTTTCGATCTACGTACTTAATTTGCTCATATCCGGCCTAGAAACGGAGGTATTTAACGGCGCTTGTCAACATTCAATCCGAGCATCCTCAACACCGTAAGCCGCCGCGTTATCACTAGGCTACCCCGAGCTCAAAGTTAACTGTTTTTATATATATATATATATATATATATATATATATATATATATATATATATATATATATATATATAGAGAGAGAGAGAGAGAGAGAGAGAGATATAGTTAAAATAAATAAGAAGAATTAGACTAATGGAGCGATACACACAAAATGGTCAGAGGGGTGTGCCGGTATGACAAGAAAACATGTTCAACCAGGGAGGAGGGGTCACAACTCCTCTCTGGCTATTTGTGTGCATCGCTCCATTAGTCTAATTCTTCTTATTTATTTTAACTAAATGTTTCCTTATTGTGATCGGGGGTGTGTAGTTGTACGTGCAGGCACTTCTGTTTTTCGATTTTAGTGATTTCGCAGGTTTTGTACCGCTTATATATATATATATATATATATATATATATATATATATATATATATATATATATATATATATATATAATATTAAATTACTCGATTTTATGGGGATAAAACTTTGGTGAACACTCTATGCGTAAAAATAACGGAGTGTGTTAATAAGAGTGTGGAACAAATGCACCAAAGCTATGGAACAATCCCTACTCCATTTTATATTTAATACTGCAAAATGCCTGCTGTATCTTGAAAATAAACCTTAATGGCATAAGGAAATACGATAAAAATATGAGCAATAAATGATAAAATCGAAAGAAAAGTCCAAAAAATTGAAATTTCAGACAGCTAGCGGTATTGTTTGGCAATTCTTATTGCTGATTTATAAAGTAATTTGTTTTCTTTTCATTGAATGATACGCTACATCTCTCGGTTATTAAGAAAAAAATGTAATCCAATAAAAGGTTCATTATTATGCTCCCAGTTCGACGGGAATTGTCCCAATTCCCAGGTGTGTGCCGGTATGACATTTTCTGAATATTTATATAGGTAATATTGTTATAAACCCATAAGGGAATTGTTTTTTGAAATGATGATTTGTAAGAAGTTCTTGCCTTCCGAATGCGAAATATGAAGAATGAAACAAAAAATAGAAAAGATAATGGATTGAACTTTTCCAGATATTTGAGAACCACAATATTTTTATACTGAGTTAAAGCCTATTAATGCAGTACACTGTCTGTCTTATCATGATTTCTCCATATTTTCAACTCTACCTTCTTTCTAGTATGTTGCTTTCCAGCAGTGAAGTTTATGGATTCTAAGAAGCTACCCGTTTTTGTTCCTCCCCAAGCTTCATGTAATATTTTACTTCTGCCGTCTAAAGAGAATTAATTCTGCATTATTTATAATGTTTATATGAAAAACGAGGGTACACGATGACGAATCGACAGCTGAACGTGAAATAAAGAGTGTTTAAGAAGTTTCTTCCCTCGTCGTTTGCTGCTGTCATCGGGTAGATGAAAAGACATTAAAGAATGCCTCATAAGAAGACGTTTCACAACGTTTAATCAGCACAAAATGTAAACAAACATATGTAGAGCAAGCACACAGATATTTGTTATCATAAACACAACCACGACATTGTTTAGTTTTTTGCCGAACATCATCCAAAACTAAAAAAAACGTGAAGTATGTAGAAGTAGTAGTCACTTTTGTTCGTACGGTTACAAGTTCTGAGCTCTGGGAAGCAGGTAACTGGGGATATTTGTTAGAAATGTAAAATAAATAAACAGATTTTGATGTCTGAATTTTTTAAAAACAACAGCAAGGAATTCTTTTGGTTTAAGACTTAAACAAGTATAGATGGACCGTAATCAAATTGTTAATGTTTTATGTTAAATTTTGTGTTGCTCTTCCATAAGAAAAGTTGAATACTTTTTATCCCATTAGAAAACCATATAAATGATCTGTGCACCCAAAACTATTTAGGATGAAAAAAATCATTTCAATTTCATATTATCAGATTCATATTATTCAATTTCATATTATTCAATTTCATATTATAAGATTTCAAATTTCATATTATCAATTTCGATTCAGCACGTTTTCTGGTTTAAAGAGGAAAGACATTTTTCACAAAAATAGTCACTTTACTATTTGTTACAAAATAAACTTAAAACCTTTTTGAACCTTACCGAAACTTATTTAATCTTATTGAACTTTTTACCGACAATTTTATATGGAAAACTTTTCAAATCACACAGAGAATAATTTATTCTGTAATTAGTAAGTAACGTCGGTAAATAATTTTTCAGCTTTGAAAGAGGCTGAGTAATTTAATTTGTTTAAAAGGCAAATTATAAAAGCGTAGATAATTCGATTGAGAAGTTTTCGATTGAAAGTTTGTAACTTATAAACATTATAAAAAAGGTTAGGTTGGACAAAAACTCGACAGAAAACTCCCTCATGATTAGGATTAGATGTCTCATCCAGTTGATGAAAAGGCGATGCCAGGGGATTTCGAGTAGATGATGCCAATATAAGATATTTACTTTCTCATTATTTTACTAGTAGTTTTCCGATAGATATGGAATGAACGAATATTTGAATGGAAAATATAAACGAATAAAATATTTCCTTTGCACTCGAAGTTTTCTCGGTGTTGACATAAGAGGAGCCTTTGAGCAACAATTTATCGAATGCTTCTGCAGTGTCTTCGAATAGGGTCCCAGTCATCTGATTAGTATTAAAGGTAGCAGAATTTGAGTTGAATGTTTGAATGGAAACCCCTCAACGATTATGTTCGGAGAACACATCCAGGAGCGAATAGTTGGTGTCATGGGATTTTTTATAGATGCCAAACAACCACGGATTGTCTCCATGGTAGGCGGAGGTTGTGACACCTTTGCTTTCTGATGGTACACAAAGAACCAATAGCACTTTTCCAGGATACACTACCATTGTTTCATTCAGAAAAACTGTAAAGAATGTATAAATTATCTTTAGGCAATGTGCACAAGGTGGGTATGAAATGTAAGTGGATTTTTGTCTGGACTTGGGTCCCATCCCAAATTGCGCATATGCAAATTTATGGGTACATGCAAATATTTAAAATAAAGGACATATTGGAATGTAAAGGTACATGGACCCCAAATACTGTGATATATTGCTTAATGTAAAATAGACCAAGTCCTTCAAATTTACAAATCACCTTTTGAATTTCGACAAAACTGAGTCAAATAGTCTTTGTGCAGGATGGAAATTCTGGATTTTAGAAAGTGTGTTTTAGGCTATATAATGAGAAACTGAAAGTACGATATCTATGTTGATCTAACGAAACTTGTAAACAGTTATAAGGTAATATGCTAATGATTTCCAGATTTAATTAACCCAAAAATAAAACCTGGTTTGAAATTTGATTTACTAAGAATTTCACTGCGAAATGCCAGTAATTTTTTTAAACGTTAACATTGCACTTAACTAATAACAAGCCCCGAATTTCAGATTTACGTGGCGCAATTAGGACTGAGTAATGGAATTCTGATTTCTCCCGCCCGTGGATTAGAGCTTATATTTTGTTTACAACTATGAAAAGAAACAGAACTCAAATGCAAGTCACGTATGCATGCAATTTATGTTGCTGTGTTCTAATTAATATTCAAAAGGCGTCCATTCAGCTATTTTCTATTTTGAAGGAAATAAATGTAATAATGACTTAAAAATGTAGTACTTTCGAATGTTCATATTGATGAAAACAAGGCTCTTATATCTAGAGTATCTCAAATGAATATGATTTAATGTAAAATGTTTTAGACTTAAGCGTGATCTTTATTACAAATATTACTTGTTTTTGTTTCTTATGTTCCTGGATTCACCCTATGAGATCCGAGTCCGGTGTTCACATGAAGATATAAGAGGAAATAGAAGTATACATACAAGGAAGAGGCATTTTTTATTGACAAACAATGCACACCGACGATTGACAGTAGATTTCAACTCCTCAAGACAACCTCTCTTGGGCTCACCGTATACTAATTTCAAAACCGTCTGCAAGGCATCCAATCTTTTCTGTGTTAGAAATAGCCATCTCACTGGGTTATTTAGAGTCGGAATATGCGACATCTTACTATGTATAAGTGATGTGTCCTCCAAAATGATTCTTTTAACCGTTAATGACTTAACAAGGTTGTGCTATCGCGTTCGCTATTATTTCTTGATTGCAACTCGCGGCAGTAAGCTTATCTTCAGGGTCTCTGTAATTTTCTCATTCAACCTCAATTTTTCTGTGATTCGTCGGCTTGATATTCTCAAACAGTTTGAAAAAACTGCAAAAATGGTGTAGATTCTCCTGGGGTTTCAAAACTCTAATGTGGGGTCCATATTGATTTTCCGTTAAGAAGTCAATTTTCAGCATGTAAGTCACCTTACATGACTTATCCTAGGTAGAGAGTGTTACTTTACCAACGGGTCTGTGAGGATTTCTCAATCATTAAAAGGACCTTTTATGACCCTTATTTATATTCCTTTTATGAGAAAACGACGCTGATTTCACGTCAGCTATAAAAGGAGAAAAGATCCGGAGAGAGTAGAGGACATGACTAACGAGGTTAGAGAATACTGCTGATGATCGGGAGCCAAGTTAGTTGATATGACTTATCTTTGGATGAAATTCCATCTCGCTTGTCATCCGTCCCACGATGAATATTTAGTGTCCCAGTGACCCAGTGATTCCATTTATTTCGATCCAGGTACTATCTCTAGAATTGGGAGGCATCCGCAGCATTATAGTGAGGTATGAGCGTGTACAGGGTGTTCAGTCCTATTCCGTATTTAAGCATTGCTTTTACGTATGAGATCTTTACCTTTCCGGGAAATATTTATTTCATGGCGGGAGCATAGTGGGCAAAAAGTAGTTCTTTGTTCGGGATGTTAATTTGAATTTTTATTCTTTATGCGGTAGGCACTTGTCTCTAACGACAATGACTTCTTGACATTGTCCCATGAAGATCTACGAAGTCTTGCGACTTCAGGAGCTTCAGGAAGAGTAGTGGTAACTACAGTACATGGGTCGGGCCCTCCACAGTTGCTGGCTACTTTATTATGAGAGCACCATATAGGTGAGCCAGTATTGCTTCCCATGAGGGGGATGAAACGGAAACGACCGAACCTTATTCGGGATTTTAAACTAAGTCCACTGCGTCGCAGCTCAGAACGCTAACCACTATCATAGGCGTAGCGTCAGGGGGGGGGGCACGGGGGAAACGTGCCCCCCAACTTAACTTGAAATAAATTAAAGCGTTAATAGAAGTTCAGCTAAAATCGAAAAATTGTAGAAACTTTTGAGAATTATTTTTCCCGCTTTTTCAAAATGTGAAACTGAAGATTCCAATCATATCTTTAGCCTTAACATAGTTTTTAATAATGATATGGTTTTAATAATGATATTTTTAATAATGATCCATAGCAAAAATTCGTTATTATTTTTTTCTCATTTTATTTATATTATATTTTTCTCGTATAACTTTTGAATACTACTCAAACATCAATTCTATTGTTATTCAATTTAAGGATTCGAGAATTTAAGCTGGCCTCCGTGGTTAGCGTATACAGCAAGTATAAACTACTGACAGCATAGTCGCCGCGACGGACAATCGCTCGTCGCTCCATAGGCTCCAAGACCGTACTATCCATGCCCCTGTGTCCAGCAGGGCAGAGATCATCATCCAATAACTAAGTTCAGCTAACAATACCATTCACTCGGCGTCATACGATCAGACCATCAAAGAGCCAATAACTATCAAATTAATTTCAAACTCTTAATTCCAACGCAGCCACCATCTGCCATCTACATCGCTCAAAACTTTATTTTTCAGCATCCAGCTTACGAAACAATTTACAAGCGCTCTATACTACTAGTATAGGCAACCAAACTCAGAAAACAACAAAAGCAGGGAAAACAAATTACAAAGTAAAAACATCAAACAAAGTAGTGGTTACATTTAACAAATTGATAGCTTTTAACAAAGAACTTAACACAAAAAGCAAAAACAGCAAACAAAATTATGAACCACCGTAGTTGGTTCGAGAGACGATCAGTTCTATTTCACTATCATAACAGAAGCAAGATCTGCTACAGGGTACATGGTCCGTTTTTAAGTCCGTCAAGTTTCTTTCATTATATCTCATACAATTCCCACATTTCTTCTCCTTGTCGCCTCCTTCATGGAAGGGCTCGCTACACTCTTTACAAACATTTTCATTTTTACAGAACCGGGCAATATGCCCGTATCTGTAGCATTTATAACACAGCACCGGCTTCAAATATTGCTTAAAATTATAGCATTGCCAGCCAATCTTAACTTTTTTCTGCTTGATCAAACTCTTATAAGCATTCCCATTTAAACTAATTACTAAATTAAAGCCAACTTTCCCATCAAACTTCGTAACTATTTTCATTTGGGCTTCCTTCAGCTCTTCATTATTCAATTAAAAAAATTATAATTTAAGGTGCGCCCATAAAGTAACCGAACAATGTTTTATATATAAGAAAAATATTACTCACCTTCAAATAAATTTATCTCCTTCAAAATAATCGCCAAACGAGTCTATGCAAATTTTCCAACGTTTCTCCAAGCCATCGAAACACTGTTTATAGGCGTTGGAACTAACCGTTCGCAAAATACGCGTAACATTTGATTTAATATCCGAGACGTTTTCAAATCTCTGTCCTTTCATGGCCATCTTAAGATTCGGAAAAAGGAAAAAAATCAGCTTTCGATAAGTCGGGAGAATATGGTGGGTGATATATCACTGAAATTGAATGCCTAGCAAAATATTGTTGTACAGAAATTGCTGCATGGGGGCCTAGCATTATCGTGTAAAAGAAACCATTGCCCAGAATTAAAGCAGCTCCTTCTTAACTCACCTTATCCTGTTTATTAATCGAAAAAGCACCTCTTTGTAAAAACCCTGATTAACTGTTTCATTTTCAGGAACAAATTCGTGGTGAATAAGTCCTTTGTAATCAAAAAATGCAAAATCCATGAAAGGACAGACATGTGAAAACGTCTCGGATATTAAATCAAATGTTACACGTATTTTGCGAACGGTTAGTTCCAACGCCTATAAACAGTGTTTCGATGACTTGAAGAAACGTTGAAAAAATTGTATAGACTCCTTTGGCGATTATTTTGAAGGAGATAAATTTATTTGAAGGTGAGTAATATTTTTGTTATTTAAAAAAAAATTGTCTGGTTACTTTATGGGCGCACCTCGTATTTCATATTTTAAGGACCGTCCGGCAGTCAATGTGCTGAGGAGGTCTGTCGCAGTGGGGGCGACAGAATTTTCGCAAATAAAACAGATGAAAGATAGGCACAAATATAATACGAGAAGAATATATTCAGAAAGGATAATAAATGGTGACCAGCTGGATTTAACGAACTGCTTAGGCGAAAAGGGAGACGAGAGATGCCAAGTTGAAAGGAAATACGGACAGTGAAGGGGGACCAGCTGGATTTAATGAACTCAGCAGGCGAAAATTGGAAACGAATAAAGATGAAAAGGAAGATAAAGGAATTTATGATGTTGACTTCGTAAGGAACACGGTAGGAGGTCGAAGGGAGTCGTGAGAATTTGGGGAGTGGGAGGGAACCCCAGAAAGGAGAGCGTCAGAAACAAGGACGGGCGCCCCCTTCAATTTAGATTGAGAGAAGAATAATTATAAAATATATGTTCGGCCAAAAACATAGGTCCAAGTTGGCCCATTGGTCAGAAGGTGGCCACCAGTGGAAGCCCAGAGTGAAGGAGTTGAAGTTAAGTTCAGATTAAGAAATGTTGAGCTGAGCATATTGATTTGAGAAATCGAGAGGCGCAGGCAGAATCAAAAAGCTGCAAGGGCCGCAGTTGATTTAGCATGGTGGGTATGTAAGCACCATCGTTAGTTAGGGAGATAGATAGTGATGCAGAGTTACGTACAGACTGAACCTGGCATAGAGAGGCAGTCGTACCGATACACGTAGTCTACCTAAGAGATGTAGATTGAGCTCGAAAGAAGCAGGTAGATGTGACGATCGGCCGTAGTGATAGTAGTCTGAGGTAGAGATAGAAGTATTAGCGAAACAGCCTGAATGACTATTGGAGAAGCAGACGCAAGTACCCTGTTCGAGTGCGGGAAATGTCTGCCCGTTGAAGTGCCAATTACCCGGAAAGACTCCCGCTCCGACTCGAGCCAGCTACACACGTTCGCCGACCCAAGGAGAGAACAAGACGCGGCGACCAGCCCTTAACCCTAGAAGGAGTGCCTCATCCAGTTCAGCGTGGAAGTGACCTTGAGCCTTGCCGAAATCACCCGTCGAGCGTACGCCATAACCCAAGGGTGTAGAGTCCGGTAAACAGTTGACCAATACGAGAGAGGCACAATCCAGCCATCCCCGCTATTATCAAGAGGAGAGCCCATTGTATAGTAAAGAACGCGCCTTCCCTACTGTGCGAGCGAGAAAAGTGCTACATGTATGGTATTTTTTGTGTACTTGGTAATTCCATGTTATATGCTCCCTGAATAATGATAAATTAGATGATCGCGTAGGATAATGATAGTGGAAGTCATAGTTAATATTAACATATATTGCCATAGATATACACTCATGGACAAAAAAATTTGCGCACCAAGAAGGAGTCGGCAAAATGAAACGAAATTTTACATACGTAATGACTACTTTGATATAAGTAAATGATAAGAAAATCAAAGAAAAAGGATAATTTATTTCAGAGAAAAAGGCAAAAGAACGGAGGAGTTAATACTCCGTTGGACCCCCCTCTAGCGTGAATGCACGATGCGATACGATCGGGCATTGAGTCATACAAGTTCTGTATGATGTCTTGAGACAATTCGTTCCATATTTGCTGTAACCTTGCCTCTAGTTCGTTCAAACTCGTGGGATGCCCAACTCGTCGTCCCAAATGATCCCAGATATGCTCGATTGGAGACAAATCTGGGGATCGGGCAGGCCAAGGAAGGGTAGTAACAGTGCGAAGACAGTCTTGTGACACCCTTGCCGTATGAGGCCGAGCATTGTCTTGTTGAAAAATGGCTCCTGGGAGCCGTTGCATGAGTGGCAACACATGTGGTTGCAGGATTTCATGAACATACCGCTGGGCTGTCATGGTGCCCCGGAACAATACTAGGGGTGACCGTGTATTGTAGGCAATGGCACCCCATACCATCACACCAGCTGTGGGAACGATGTGTCGCTGTACAGCAAAGGCAGGATTGAAGCGTTCACCACGGGCTCTCCACACACGAACACGATTGTCATCACTGCCGAGATTGAATCTGGATTCGTCGCTAAAGACGACCTGGTTCCATTCCGCTGCAGTCCAGTTTCCTCGTGCGCGGCAAAACTCCAAACGGAGGCGTCGATGGGTGGGCATCAAGGGCAGCACACGTAATGAGCGCCGCGATACCAACTGTCCTTCAGCCAGGCGCCTTCGTATGGTTCGAGAAGACACAGAGGCCTCTAGTGAAGGTGCTACCTGTGCCTGGATGGCGGCCGATGAAGCAGTTGGCTGTACGCGTGCATTTCTTACGATGTGGCGGTCTTCTCGACGACTGGTCTGTCGAGGGCGTCCTGAGCCTGGTCTTCGTGTACATGACATCTCTCGGATCCACTGGTCCCAACACCTCCTCACAACACAATCAGAGCGGCCTAATTGACGAGCTACTCGCCTAGCTGACCACCCAGCTTCCATCATCCCGACGATTCTCCCCCTCTCAAACTGCGACAACTGCTTATATTGTCTTCGAACACGGCGTAATGGCATGTCTATCTCAGCTCTTCCTTTGTAAATGATTCAGCACACTCAAATAAGCTTTGGTTACCTGTTTTCTACTCCACAGAGTACGATGTTCAACGCCCTCTACCGGCTATACGTAATGCGCAATCACGCTGCATTTCTAATCATTTGCATATCTCCCCGACATGTACCTTCATTGCAAGTTTCGTTACGATCCCGCAATTATTTCTTGGTGCGCTAATTTTTTTGTCTATGAGTGTATATCACTTAAGAATTGTTGATTAGTAAATTAGTAATTTTGGTATTATTTAGCACCTGATATATCATGAAATGTATAAGTGTATGTATTTTATTATTATGTTTAATAAATTGATTTGTGTATGTACAAATGAGTAATCACTCTTTATCATATAAACGCAAAGTACTAACCACAGCAATTAACTTTACTGCCACAAGGTCCATAACTGAATGCAATTCTTGTCCCCCCCCCCAAAAAAAAAAAAAATGCTAGAAGCACGCTGCGCCTATGACTACTATATTATGTGGGCGGTCATATAATTTTGAACTCAAATAAATTCAACGTTCAGGAGAGGTTGGGATGGATGTCTACTATGAGAAAAAGACTGAATGTTTGAAGAATGCTATCGAGGATATGCCATTTAGACGTATGCGATCAAAGTAAATATCACAACTGGCCATTCTAAGGTGCATGGGGGAGATGGGTTTCTGCATGCATTATATAATAAAATCATCATACTTTTAAGGGACGCTTCCGCGCTTGCTTCATTTCATGCTAAAAAAATTGCATAGACAAAGGTGTTTTATTACAAAATACCAAAGGCTGGGGGTAAAAAAACGCTCACGAACAAGCATTGCTTACGAATAGCTCTGAATTTGAATATTTTATGTGAATATGCACATATGATTCAAAATATAAAAGTTCAAAGCTAACTTTAGATCCGCGTCTGTAAATATGATAGTGTACCATTTTGTACATCTATTAGTTACAAAGAGACGGCGCGATTCTACTTTCTCTAAACAACGTGATATTACATTTATAAACATGCATATATTTTGTCACTGCAGTCATCTCGAAGTTTACTTTGATGGAGTTAACATTTTTTCTTTATATAGAATTTCAAAACATGATTTATAATTGAGTAATTTTAAATTTTTTTTTTAGATTTTGAAAAAGTTATGATTTTAGTCCTAAAATTCCGATTTAAATAAAAAACCCTAATTACTAAGATACTCCTGTAATTTGTTTTCGAATTTTACTTTTTCCATTATGGTAATATATTTTTTATATCATTCTTAGGATTAAAAAAAGTGTTTGTTAATAAAATTTCATTTTTAAAATGTGGTTTTTTTTGCTGTCTTCATGTAGTTCAAACACTTTTGTTGATTCGCGATAATGACTTCCTAAAAAATTCTATTGTTATGAAATTTTTTAATTTTTTACCACGTTTTTATTAACTCGCTTTCTTGTTTTCCAGTACAAATCTTGCAATCGATTTTTAACTAACTTTACGACTAACTAGACATTTGAAACTTTTAGAATAGCTCAGATCACGATGACAATGCATTCTTTTAATACTTTTAGCCATCTTTAAGCAGAAAAATCCACAAGGTGGCGCTTCGATCGAATTCAATGCTTGCACTTTTGCGTAACGGCATTTGATAACAGAATACATGTGAATTTAGTTTGTTTACAAAAATATTGTGCGAAAAATTAAAAAAAATTATGAAAGTTAGCAGTTTATAAAGTCTGTGGATAGTGGAAACGACCAAAAAGTTATTAAAATTAAATAAAAGAAAGTGAAAAAGAATAATTAAGTGAAAGTTTGTGCAATTAAGAGAGAAAAATAAAAATAAATACAAGTGAAAAATAATTTAATAGAAAAATATTAAAATTGTGATTTGGCAAAATAAGAGGTTTTTCCAGTAAGTTTGGAGAAGTCAAACTCTTCAATGCGCAGTCCTTCCAAGGTTCTAACTCAGCTTAATGCGACGTAAGCCTGTCCCTTGTCGAAGAGTTTTTTTCCGAGGTACAGAACTGCGTGGTTCACGGTACATCCTTGCATTTTGTGCACAGTGCAGGCCGATCATTTTCTTTCAAGTTGGTGGGATAATTCATCAAAAAAATTTGAAAAAAGTATTTAATAATACATAGAATTGTCAAATGTATATGATTCAACAGAAAATTTCAAAACACGGTATATAAAAAGTTCTTTTTATCTTGGAATTATTATAAAATGGAAAGTCTATAGTTAAGTGTTTAAACACAAAAAATTATCAGAATTTCCTTAAAGGCAAGGCATATTTAATATTCAATGTTTGTTTATTTTGAAAATAAAGCGTTGAAAAGTATTTGTAAGAATTGCATTGCCTTGGTTTAAACACAACGTAATTTGCTATAAAGTGGATGGTAAAAGAAAATAGAAGGGAAAATTGCGCATTCCTTAAGCAGTAAATTACGCTATAATTTCTGTAAATAATGAAATATTTGTTTTTGACATGTTGTCACATACCCTTGCAACACTAATACAAAACTTTGATACTGAAGCTGGAACCCATATGAGTAGAACTACCATTAATTAGAAAATAGTTATGGTGTTTATCTTAAATTAAATCAGTATTTTTTTAAAAGTTCGCTTTATTGCAAGAAATGTAATTGTACATTTTAAATCATGTACCATTTCATGTCTAGAGGTTTTCGCAAACTGATTTAACTGTGTACATATAATTTTAACCGTTTAGCGGACCTAACCATATATTGATTAATATTTTGTGCTTTCAGGTAGCAAATAAATCTGTTTTCCCCTCAAACATGACATGATCTTTTGATAAATTATACTTAAGTTAACATAACAGACTTCGAAATTATTAAAAACATTAGGAAGTGCATGTGCCCGGGCAACCTAGGGCTTAACTCTTCGGGATTCGGTACTGAGGGAGCTCGGATCGATCTGATCGAATCCTGACAAGCACAACTGATTGCTCTCTTGTCTACGTCGGGTATGGTCATGTTAAATCTGTGGGCCGGAAGGTCCGTTAGGTTTGTAGTGGTGGGAGGAAGGTACGAGCTCCTCCCCCCCCAGATGTCTCTCCTATGGGTGTTCGGTGTAAATTGTGGTGGTACCAGGGGGTTATGTTTGCTCACCTGAATGGTGGTTAAAGTTAAGAAGCGAACAAATCATCGGGGGTGTATGAGCGAATGTCTTCGGACAAGTGTATCTCATTGGGGAGAAAAGATGTGCATGTTTTTCTAAGGGAGGGAAAAAATCGCAGAGGATACACAAAATTTTTAAAAAATGTTAAAATACTACGAAACAGAAATATTTCCCAATAGTTAGAAAAATGTAATAAAAACTTACTAAGAATAGAAATAAAATTATTTGAGATAAAATATGCAGGATTTAAAGATTCATACATGCTTGTTGAAAAGTATGAAGATTCGTCTTATTAAATAAAAATAAAATCGGGTTAGTTTAAAGCCATTAGAATGGGGTAAATAGGCGTGTTAGTTAGGAAAACTAATGTAACGTAGCTTATTTAACTTCGAAGAGCCTTCCTTTATCCAAGCTTACAGACTAGCATAAAGATCTGAATATTAGACGGAAAGTCTCATATTCAGTTTGATTTAGTAACTTTTTCAAACAGATCTGATTTAGGTTTAAAATGATATTTTCTAGCATTTGTGGCAATGCACTGTTTTAAGCATTCTTGGCAATGTAAAAATTGATATTGCTCTAATCATTTCCTTTTGAGCTAAAACAGATTGAAATGAAGTTCAAATATGAAGGAATAATTAAAGAAGAGAAGAAAATAAAGAAATAATGCAGTTAAGGAATATGGAAGGTACGCTTTGAATGAAATATTAGAATATTACCTCTGAATCCAATTAATACGATAATTTAAAAACGATCATGTTAAAATCATGAATAATCTAAGAAATATTTGATTTGATGAAAATAATTTTGGGGAAAATGAGTGATTGTATTTAAATTTCAGATAGAAATTTAACGGTGGAAAGAACTACAGACCACTTTTAAACATTATGATGCTGATATAATTGAATTCTAGAGGAATATTTGATCTTTTTAAATATTTATATATAAATAACAGGTGTTCAATGGTTTTTTCAATTTTATTAAAATCATATGAAATTTTTTTCCCGGCTAGATGAATATTTAATATTTTGATTTACATAGTAAAGGGAATTTTTCTCATAATAATACTTTAATTATCGTATTTGCATTAATTAGATGCTGGGTTGAAAAAGATTATTTGAAAACTACTTTTATCCATCACATTTAATATTAATGTCAAATAAGAAAAAAAACCGTATGAATTAGCTAGATTAAATAAACGTTTATTAAACATTTATTTTTTCTTGTGATGAAACATTATAAAACTTTAAGGAGCATTTGCAACACTACTTGCTCTTAGATGAACCCAGACGTAGGGTCGAGCAGTTGAAAAGAGTGAGAGTAGGTGTGAAATTAAGCTTCCCAATATAGTAATACCAATGAAAAACTTATTTAGTCACCATGAATTACAGAAGAGCGGAGGAGAAGTTGCTATCAAATTTGGGAACAATTTCTGGACACAGATCTAGTACACAGAGAAAAGGCCAGGGTTATTACTTTAAACGGTATTTACTTATGCCAACTCAGAATCCTTACAATACGCGTCCTCTCTGAAATTCTTGAATACTTAACAAAACACAATTTGCAAACGTCCAGAAACTGATAGAATTACTTCTCGTTAGTTAATATATCAAATAATTTAGTGATCTATATTTTTACCAAAATATTAAATGCTAGATTTAAATTACCCCCCCCCCCCAAAAAAAAAAAAGAAAAGAAAAGAAAAGAAAAGAAAAAAGGTTCTTGTAGTTTCGTAGATAATTTCGAAGGCGAGCTCAGTGTCATTGATGTAATTACCAAGATCAACAAGAATCTCATCTTGTCCTCCAGCTTGTTTTCCGAGTTGCCCATGTGCGTCGCTTGTGTGAATTTTGCAAACCTCGGATTTCAATAGATTATAAACCGATTGCATTTCAAATTGAAGCATTCTATCTTGTATAAGCATCTGTAACAAGCAAGTGAATGCATTGTATCAAACTTTAAGGAGCATTTGCAACATTACTTGGTCTTAGATGCCCCAGATATAGCGTTGAGCAGTTGAAGAATACTAATAAAATTTCTTTTTGTTAGTTAATCTATCAAATAATTTACTAATTTATATTTTAACCTAAATATTAAATGCTAGATTTAAATCTCCCCCTCCCCAAATTTTGAAAAAGAGCTCTTGTAATTTCTTGGGTAATTTCGAAGAAGAGCTCGGTGTCATTGATCTAATTAGTAAGATCGACAAGAATCCCATCTTACCTTTTCCAGATCTTCCAGCTTGTTTTCCAAGTTGCCTGTGTGCGTCGTTTGTATGAATGAATTCTACGACTCAAAGATTTTAATATCTTATAAACCGAATGCATTTCAAATTGAAGCATTCTATCTGGTAGAAGCGTCTGTAATATTCAAGTGAATGCATTGAAACTCGAAAGATTATATGCATTCAAACTTTTAAAGTAGACTTTACTGCAAGACTCCAAATTTTTCATTTTGCTCAAGTAACAAAAAAAATTGACGCTTTTAAAACCTGATCAAGTGGTACACATTTAGTTTAAAACAATTAAACCTAAACTGCTAAGTATTTTTATAAATGTACAAGTGCTATGGCTTTTTTATTCTCATTTGACATGATGAGATGTATTTCTCAGCTGCACTTGAAGTTATAAAAAAGGATACCTGAAACACATTACATTGAATCTTATTTGTCAGTCTGTAAGAGAAAAATTGACAGGTGCAGCAAAAAAGAATCTGTTATAAAGTTTACACGTATATTAGAAGGGAAAAAATTGCAGGAAAAGAAAGGAACAAAATAAATGTATCAGTTATAAACACGACGAACCTAAAAGGAAAATAAAATTCTGTTGATTTTTAAGTGACACAAAGCGCTTTGGTTTGCTTTGCTCAAGTTTTTTTTCGAAAGGCTCTTTGAAAGAAATTCCGAATCAAAAAAGAAAGTTTTAAAGCGTGATCTGAGGACCTCGTACAGTTAAAATCTAAACTTTTAAGACCCAAGCCGAGGTCCTAAAATAACTGCTTGTGGATAATTCAAGCGTAAACTTTTTTTTTCGTTACCTAAGACGATGTATCGAATCAAGATAAAAAAATAATCATTAATCCCGAGAAATCAAATAACTATTTTCTAGAGAAGGAGCTAATCAAACAGTGAGACAACAATGAAAATAAATAGTTATTTTTGACTTCGATGAAATATAGATACAGTAACCACCACTTATAGTGATCAGTGGTTATAAGAAGCAACCGTTTATAAGAATCAATATCGCGAAAACAAAAGAAAATGTATTATTTCCATGTTAAATTTTTCGCTTTAAAGAATCAATCCACTGGTTTTAAGAATCAGCTTACACACTTCGCTTTCCTTTCATTTTTCCAAAAAAAAGCCACTTAAACCCCCTAAAGTCAAGAAGTTCTTTCTTTAGTTTTTGAAAAGAAGTCTGATAAGACGTTGTTAGGGAATACAGTCGTAAATTGCGTCCCTTTCTTTGTTAGACATAACATCAGAGGTTCCCCTTAAGCACTTTAGCTAAATACTGTCCTATTAGCTTGACCCAGGGGCATCTCTACCCGTCCAGGTCCTATTTCACTTTTCTCCACTGAAAAACAGACAGGAACTCTTTTCAGGGCCCGATTTAGAAAATTCTTGACTATAGGCACAACTCGGGATGGGGGCCCCCGTAACACTGATGTGGGCGTAAAATTTCCAACACACAAAACTTCCAACACATTTTGACACACCAAAAAAGAATAATCATGAATCATTGTGAAAGTACCATTTTAACAAGAATTGGCTATTCGAAGCGTAGAAGCCTAGAACATTATCAAATAACAAAAAGCAATACAACATATTAACTTCATCATTAAAACACCAATACAATGCAACCAGAAAACCTTATTAATCCCTTATATACACTATAACATACATATGATGAATTATACATATAACAATACATATGACAAACCTATCAATCAAATTTGTAAGGATATATAAAAAAATTGCTATTAAAAAAGATAAAATAAAAAAAATTAAATTGGGAATTTTTTCTTTTAAAATAAAAATTTTGGGGGGCCCCTAGGCCCGGGCCTACTGGGCCTAATGGAAAATCAGGGCCTGACTCTTTTTTCCATTACCCACTTCCTGGTCGCGGCTTACTGGACCCTGAAACACAGAAATCTTCGGCAAAGCGTTCACTATCACTAGACGAACGTGACATGAGTAGATTCAGCACGTTATCAAATCGTGAAACGTAAGCTATAAAATGAATATTCGTCTGGTTCTGTAATGAGAATTCGTCGCAAGTGTTCAATTTCTAACAAAATTACCAGTTAGTGTTATAACTCTTTGATAATCGAATTCGAAAATGATAAAACTTTTTGATAGTCGAATTCGAAAATGATAAAAACAAGGAAAACTCTTAGTTTTTCTGAAAAACAGAACTTGTTAATTAGATATGATGCTCTTCCGAAGTGCAGTCAAAAAGAAGCTGCCTCCCTTTTTTGTGCAACTCAGTCTATTATTAGTAAAATTTTAAAATGTCGAGATGAAATTTCGGTTACCATTAGCAAAAATGGAAATCTTGATCGAAAGAGGAAGCGCGATGGAAAATCAGTCGACGCAGAAGAGGCTCTCTGGCAGTGATTCACTCAAGTCCGAACTATAAATTCGCCTATCAACAGAGCTGTGTTGCTGCAAAAGGCCGAAGATTTTGCAAAAAATTGGGAGAAAACAATTTTTGTGCTACGGAAGGTTAGCTTACCCGATGGAAAGAGAGAAACAATTTTGTTTATAAAAAAATTACGGTGAGAAGCAAAATGCGGATACGGAATCAGCCCCAAAATGGCTCTGATTGCTTGCCTGCAATAATGAAAAACTACGCTCCACACCAAATTTTTAACACAGATGAGACTGGGCTTTATTTTAGAGCGATGCCTGATTGAATGATGATGTTTAAAACAGATTTGTCTTCTGTTGGTAAAAAACAAAACAAAAAGAACGCATTACCGTTCTTTTGACGACAAATATGACTGGGAGCGTAAAGAAAATGCCTTTGGTTATAAGTAAGAGTAAATCTTCACGATGCTTTGCGAAAATAAAAACCCTTCCTGTGTCTTACGAAAATTCAAAAAATGCTTGGATGTGTAGCAGGATCTTTCTTCACTAACTTCCTTCTAAAGTGGGATAAGGAGCTAACTGGGAAAGAAAAATATGTTTTGATTTGGACAACTGTCCGGTTTATCTAGTTGTAAAGTTTACAAATATAGAGCTTTGCTTTTTGCCACCGAATACAACATCAGTAATACAACCTCTTAATGAAGGAATCATAAAAACTTTTAAAACGCTATATCGCTCTGACTTACAACAAAGAATTGTTAATGCAATCGACAAAGGAAAGGGATCTGCGTCAGAAATAAGTTAAGGGATCACTTTGCTTGATGCTAAATATACATAGTCGTAGCGGGCTTCTAACTTTTTTTTTTTTTGGGGGGGGGGGCACGAATTGAAGTCAGCCCAAAATATTTTGTGACGGTTTTAAACAATCGTTAATATTTATCAGAAAAAACCGGCATACACAGAAGAAAATCTTTGTAGTCAGGCATTTCTGTTGAAGCAAATTTCGTGTCTAAATAGTCTGTAAGTTTTTCAGATTATGGAGCAAGAAATGGGGCAATAATTTCAAAGATCAATATACATGTGCTGTGACGAAGAGTAGGAGGGTTTTTCATAATATTCGTTCATATTGTAATTTGAGAAAAATGTTAAAGTAATTATAAACAAAATAGTTCAAGAAAGTCAGCCAAAAAAATCTTGTGACGGGTTTTAATCAATCGTAAAAGTTTATGACAGAAACCAGGCATACACAAAAGAAAGTAGTCACGCATTTCTCTTGCAGCAAGTTTCGTGTCTAAATAGGCTGTAAGTTTTTGAGATTAGGGAGAAAAGAAATGGGGCGATTATTTTAAAGATAATTATACATGTGCTGTGCTGAAGAATAAGAGGGTTTTTCTTAATATTCGTTCATATGATAATTTGAGGAAAATGTTAAAGTTATTATAAACAAAATAATTCACGAAAATCAGACAAAATAATTTTGTGACGGGTTTTAATCAACCATCAAAATTTTTATATTTAAAACAGTTTTTTTATATACAACAAACAACATCAACATAAGTTCAGACAAACAGTAGCGTCGAATCGGACGCCAATTAAATAAAACAAGTAACTTTAATTCGGTTAAAAAAAATTAGCGCGTAGTAAAAGTTAGAAATTTTAGAACTGGTTGGAATCTTTTTATACAAAGTTTTAGAAGCAATGAGCTTTTTTTTTTTAGATGAATAACAACTTTGGATATTCCACTATAAAGGTTGAAATCAACATAACTAAAAGGTTCAGTAGTGCTATTGATGAACAAAATCTTCAAAATTGAGACAACTTTTTTGTTTCCCTTATTTACTAATTTTTTTTGTTATGAGTTTTAAACATATCAAATCTTTAGATGATGTTAGATTAATTTTACATATTCGAGCTGAAATGGTCAGTTGAAATTGATGTAGTTATGGGCTTTGCAGTTTAAATGAAACCGGAAAACTTATTTTCTTGTTCGTTATTACATTACCATCCTTGTAATCACCCTTAAACAGATTAATTATTACTTATTATGACTTCAAAAATTTATTTACCTTATTTTTACGAAATATTGAAATGCCGAGACATGTCCATATTTTTTACGAAGGAGATGAGGCCAAAACGTGAAGGTAATGTAATAGTGTATTACAGACAAATCAAAAAAGTCCATTGGTAGTTGTAGAATATGAAAGGAGAATTTTTAGAGGAATCTTTTCGAAACGAAAAGAGAAGAATTTTTTTCTGAAAAATCTTACAAAAAATTTTTATGGGGAAAAGGGGACTTCAACCTCGAATTTTTAAATTTTTAACTCTATATACAAATTGAGAGTAATTTGTATTCATTTTTACTATACTTTGAGGACACTTAGAATTGAAAGTAAGGATTTGTGGCGATACTTATGCAGAAATGCAAATTTTAATGCAATATGCAAATTTGAGCACTAGACACGGCCACGGCACGTGTGCATTTCTAGCACATAAAAAGCCTGGATACGTTTAAACCGGCCACAATCCAATCCGTAAACCCGGCAAACCCTTTTCCTCGCCCGATAGTTATCGTCCTATAAGTTTATTAAACACTATTAGCAAAATAACTGAAAAATTTCTTCCCCTCGAAATTAACAAACATCTGGAAGCCAATAACATCATTATTCCCTATCAATTCGGTTTTCGAAAATCGCTTTCTGCTCCACATCAGGCCTACCGTATCACTGAGATCCTAACCCAAGCTAAAATTAATAAAATGTCCTCCGCTGCCCTTTTTCTGGATGTAGCAGGCGCTTTCGACCGAATATGGATTGATGGTCTTATCCATAAGCTTATCAACTACAACTTTCCCCGCCAGCTTATTAAAATTATATCCTCCTATTTGAGTAATCGTACCTTTCAAGTTAAAATCCATAATACTTTATCCGACCCCTGTCCCATTTTTTCTGGGGTTCCTCAAGGTTCTCTTATTTGTCCAACCTTGTTTAATATCTACATTAACGACATTCCGCAGTACATAAAAACCGAAATTGTTATTTTTGCAGACGACACAGCTATTTTTGCCTCTAATCATAATCATAAATATGCAGTTAAAGCTATTAATGACTACGTTGCCCTTATTAATTCCTGGCTCGTTAAATGGAAAATAAAAATTAACTCGGATAAGTGCATTGCCACTATGTTCACCCATAAGATCGATAGAACCTATGCTAACTGCAATGTTAAAATTGGTTCCACCATTATCCCCTGGTCAAACACTGTTAAATACTTAGGGTTAACCCTTGATAAAAAAACTCACCTGGAAACAACATATCATTAATAATCGTAGTAAATTTCGTAATGCTAAAAGACAACTTTATCCCTTAATTGCCCGAAATAGTAAATTGAACTTTAGTAACAAAATACTCATTTATAAATCCTTCTTAAGACCCTTACTTACGTATGCTGGACCAGTTTGGTCGTAAGCAGCGGATTGCAACATTAAAATTCTGGCTGTTGCTCAAAACATGACTATTCGGCAAATCACTAACTTCCCATGGTATTTTCGTAATGTTGACATTTATAGGGAGATAAATCTCCCCACTATTCAAAATTATCTCAAAAATCTTGCTATTAATTTCCATAAAGATTTACCAAATGATCTTATTAAAAATCTTGCCGATTACGACCCTGCTGACCCAGCTAACACGAAACGACCCTGTGCCATTCTTGCTCGTAACTTTTAATTGTTTGTCCTGTTTGTTCGCCCTGTCTCTTTTTTCACCCTTGCTTTAGCTTTACTTGTTCTATCGAAGCTATTTGCTTTCCCCACTTTCTATTTTCTTCCTACTTTCGTTTTTATTGATCACTGAAGTTTTATGCATTGCTATATCATCCTACAGTGGAGGGCTCGGCCCATGTACTGTAGTTACCACTACTCTTCCTGAAACCGGCCACAAGTGGTGAGCAGCGGACTTAATTTACCAGTAATGGATTAACAAGTTTATGAAACGATGAGTTCAATTTATATTTCCCTTATTCCTTTCCGTCAATGCACCAGGAAAGGTTAGGTACATATCATGGTATTCGAAGTTTCAAATTGCGTATTGTGGCAGTGAACAGGAAAGTAAATGAGTTGTTGGGGTATTATAATAATAAATATAGCAATATGATAATGATTATAATATAATTATGATAATTATGATTTTGAATTCATTGCTTACGATTGTGGTTAGTACATTGATTAATTGTGATTCCCAAATGATGGAAACAACTCTGGTTTGCACTGACAAATTAATTTATTGAATATTAAACACATAAAAAATACGATACAATACTACTAAATATTTCATACTTCGTCTACACATATATTACTTACAAATTCATTACTGCTACGTTAATTATCTACGATACATATATTTAAGTCATATAATTATTTTGATATCATTTTATACACATATCATTCATCTTAACATGGTTCAATTTACTGACATGATAATAAATCATAAATATAATTCATATCAACCTGACTCAATTTACTGACATGCTAATAATTCATCAATATCATTCATATTAACCTAGCTCAATTTACTGACATAATAATAATAATTCATCAATATTACTCATGATATCCGGTCTCAATTTACTGACATAATAATTCATCACTATTACTCATATTATGTATTTTAATGTAGTCGCCCCTATCAGTTTAATTCTTAGTATTAACAATTCTTAATTGACTGAAGCAGCGATTATATACACAAGTGTGAGAAAAGGGAAAGCACTATACCTAATTGCTGATGCGAGATTGCAGGGGCGTCGATCCTTCGTCTGGGAATGGCATAATCTTGAGGTACTAGGAATGTTCATCTAAATTCATTAGTTCGGTGACGAACAACTAACATCGACTGGCGGGTCCTTCAGAATCTTGAACATCTCTCTCAACTGGCCTTCTCATACTTTCAGGGCGGAACTATCTTGCGGCACCTGGATTGTTCATATCAATTCATTAGTTCGGTAACGAACAACTAACATCGGCTGGCGGGTCCTTCCGAAGCTGGAACTTCTTTCTCCAATGGCATCATGATCCTTTCAGGGCGGAACTCATACATAACTCTCCATCTACAATTATTCGAAGTGTTTTCTGAGTATTCGCTTCGACTATCAGATCAACAAACTTCTTGCTAAATCGCAGTCTCAAATCTAACTCTCTTTCATTTATTTCATCACCATATCTTTCTCCTTCTAACTCTAGGGCCCTCCTACATTGCTTTCAGATTGGCTATATTGTCTCAACAATTTACCATCTGATTGGCCTGGTCAGCTGGTCAGAAAATTGCTCGAGTTGCTATTAAAATTTTGCCCATTTGGCGTAACAATGTTCAACTTTGGTTTACCTCAGTTAAATTGCAATTTGTTATCGCGAATATAACTTGAATTAATAAAATATCGCCATGTAGTATCAGCTTTAGATGGTGAAGTACTCTCGCAAATTTCTGATTTCATACGTAGTAGACCAGCAGAATTAAAAAATCCGTATACTAAATTGAAAGAACGTTTAATCAAGCAATTTGAAGATTCCGAGATTCAGATTAAGGATTTTAATTACTGACTTACAACTCGGGGATCGTAAATCCTCCCATTTGCTTAATGAGATGCAAAATTTGGCTGCCGGAAAATTAGACGAAACTCTGCTTTTCGTATGTTGTGGTTACGACGATTGTCAGTTACGATGAAACAGATCCTCTCGGCCAGTACTGACCAGCTGTCGGGTTTAGCTTCCACAGATAAAATTGCTGAAGTTTCAGGCCTTACTAATTTTGTCAGTACACAAAATAACGCTTCTGCCGTCGCCACTATAGATTCGGCTCTCGACGCACGTTTAAACAGAATTGATTTCAGATTAAACAATTAACCAAAAAAATTCAAACTCCTACTGACCGACCAGGCCGCCTTCGATATCGTCGTTCCTATTCTGGTAATTCCCGTAAACGTAGTTCCTTGAGTAGTATAAACCTCGTTTATGCTGGTTCTATCGAAAATGCGAGGATAAAGCAAACAAATGTGTTCCCCCGTGTAATTATCACTCGGGGAAACTGGATAGCCCTTCGGTTTAAGCGACGCACAGTGGAGTGTTTAAGGCAAAAACCTGGCCAAAAGTGTAAAAATTAAAAATTGCTCAACAATTGTAAAAAGTGGATTTTATCATTTCTGACTAACTGGTGCGTGAATCTCATCATTTCGAGGAGCATAAGTAACATCCAGCAGGTCCTAGCCTCAGTTGAAGAACAGGTTTCTTTGCGAGTGGACGTGTAATTGATTACGTTTCAACTTTGTTAGTTTGCATTTGTATTTTTTGTGGCGTTAAGAATTAATGTTTCGAAATTCAATCAGGTTTACGTTTTAAAAAAGATAAGAGCTTTGTTTTAAAATGTATAATAATTTACTTAGTTTTATTATTAACATATTAAAAAAATGAAAGCGTGAAAAATGATATTTTTAAGTCTTTTGAGCTGTAATTTAGATTTCTTGAATGCTTTATGAAGGGGTGTCGGGGCTTGTAGGACCTAATTTCAATTATAATCATAATGGTTACAGTATTGATTCTATTTCAAAGAAAAAATGTTCCGCAAACAGCTGCCCTTTTTTATATAGAATTTTTTTTGTAAAGAACCCTTTTTATTTTTATGGTGATTTCTTTTACGATTTGAAAACGACTTACAACTATAGATGTAATCTGTATAAATCTTGTTAACATATAAAACTTTATTTCTTTTTAAGCCTTTCAGACAAAAAAAGTTTTAGAAATAATAGTAAATTCAGAGTTGAATTTAAGAAGACAAAACATCAAGGATAGTATAAACCTTTTTTTTTAATATAATAATAATGATGGATTACATCGTATTTCATTTTATAAATTTATTGCTATTAGTCAAGAATAAAAAATATTCCTTAAAACAGTTTATACTATTGTAGACTAAAGTGCACAATCAGTAAATAAAAATATTTTGTTATATCACAACTTAATATTTGACTCTTTCAAAACTGATATTGGTTTCAGTGATTCTTAAATACCCTTTTTTGTTAACCAAATTATTGAGATAAAAACTATATTTACTGGCACATTACAGGTTTTTCCGTTTTTCAAATTCTGAAGATGGAAAGGGAATTCAGTAGACTAGCTTCGTACGAATTGGTTAAGGAATCTACCGAAAAATCAATTGATGAAAAGCTCCAGTTTATGAGAAACCGAGTGGCTGATATAACGAGGTGCCCAGATGCTAAAAGAAGTTTATTCACTCGTTCCCTCTGGTATTTTGAAGCTCATTTTAAGAATAATTACAAGGTAAAAAGAACTTTTTATATACCATGTTTTTAAATTTTCTGTTGAATCATATAAACTTGACATGTCTATGTACTAATTAATACTTTTTAAAGTTTTTTTTGAATTATCCATCAATTTGAAAGAAAATGATCAAATGCTCAATAAAGAGGTATCAAATGCGTTAACAATTTCGTTTACCTTTTCGTTTCCGTACCGGCCGATAGATGGCTGCACCATTCTACAAAACAAAGTTAACTGAAAATTAATTAAATTCTGCTTAAAGATGGCTAAAAGTATCAAATAATGCATTGTCATCGTGTCCTGATCTATTCTAAAAGTTTCAAATGTCTAGCTAGTCGGGAAATTAGTTAAAAATCGATTGCAAGATTTGTACTGGACAAACACACACGCAAACAAACAAGAAAGCGAGTTAATAAAAACATGGTAATAAAAAGTGGATTACAGCAAATTACAATGAGCAGAGGTTCCTGGAGAAAAATGGTGATTGGTTGGCAAATAACGAGCTGCCAACCAATCACTACTGATCTGTCACTACTGATAATATTTAAATCCTGTATTCGAGCGTTTACTATTATTGTTGCTGAGCGATCAGAAATCCCAGTTTGATCACAAGATGTTGCTAGATTTTATAGCTTGTCTCATTTGGATCGTTTCTTGCTGCTTTTTTGTTTGCTGGCAGGGTTTTGAAATGGAAAATTCATCTGGGTCAGTTTCAGTAGATCTGTCAGAAGAGCATTGTAAGACTGGGAAAACTGTGAGTTGATAGAACTAATATCTTCTCCAATGTGTGGAAACATGGCGCTAGTCCAGTAGTGCAGCATCCGTCTAACACTACATAAAATTGGCTTTATACACTACAAAGTATAAACCTTAATGCAAGCAATCTAGTCAGAACTGTTAGTAAAATATCATTAAAAATGCAGTATAGGACAGTGCACAAACCTACAATAACAAATTAGGGACAAATTTTTTAAAATATGATCTCAGTTGAGGGGTAGAATGAAGTACAAAAAACGAGTTTTTTTTACCCTCTCATTTCGTGCGCCACCTGAAGATGAAGTCGTAGACAACTGATTTTTGGCATACACGATGATCTATTATTGTATCAACAAATAATAATACAGGAATAAAGAAAAAGTAAAAAAATTAAATTCGCCTTTTTCCGCTCCACTCTAATGTATATACTATACTAACACACTTTGTAAACTTTTACACAAATGTGTCGTATGCATGCTTCATTTTAAGGTTACATCATGCTATATAGTTCATCAATAAATATTGTATACATTACAGCTATTGATTTAGCACCATCGTGCAAATACTATCCATTTCTAGAATTTCGAAGTTTAAAGCAGCTATGCTTTTATTTCGATACTTTTCCGTTGAATACTCTATGCCAACAACTTTCTTGAAATATATAATCCCATTTACATTTCAACATAATTACTCGTATTCATGTTAGATATCACATTTACACTGTTACACATTTACGCTATTCAATACATACACACTAACTCGATACTAAACAATTTATGACTTAAATAGCTATATTTACACTCTACTATTAAGTTATCAAATGAATTCATTCTTATTTACAATATATTTGTCTGCACCTAAATCATTAAATTTTTAAATACATTTAATATTAAAAGATCTATGTGTTCAATATTTCTTAAAATTTCAAGTCAATGTGCATGCACTATATATAATCCTTCGAGTGATATACTAAGCGATTCACACCTTTCTTTCTGCATAGATCTCCAGTTTTAAAACCCCTCTTGGAAAAAAGAGATAAATTACTCCAAGATCTAAAGGCCTCCAGTGATCCCTCTCTTAGATCGAATCTAAGCAAAATAAATGCAGAAATTAAAAGAGCTTTTGTGTTACTCAGAAGAAAGAATTGGAACGAATTTTGCAGGAGCATTGATGTTAGTACCCCAAATTCCAGACTTTGGCGATTGATTAAATATTTGAGCGCTGAGCAGCCACAACAAGAGAAATGCAACACCATTCTTGGTGAGAACGGGAAAATTCCCCCAGACGACAAAGCTACAGCAAACTTATGGGGATCCTATTATCAAAGGATAAGCAACCTAAATTTTACTGAGGATGATAAAAACATTGAAATACGAGCTAGGAGGATTATCCACGGCTGTCGTAGCTCAATCCAGCGTAACCCTATCTTTAGTGCTGGTTTTTCACTACGGGAGATGGAACTTGCTTTGAATGCTCTCGATTTAAATAAATCTCCTGGACCTGATAATATTCAAGGCCAAATGATTTCAAGACTTGGAGTTTGGGGAAAGTTGAGATTGCTGGAGATCTTGAATTTGTCTTGGAGACTTGGTAGACTTCCTCATGACTGGAAAAGAGCCTTTGTCATTCCTATTAGAAAACCAAACAAGAAGGCCAGCTCTCCTGAGAGCTATAGACCCATCGCTCTTACAAACTTCTCATGTAAACGTATGGAAAAAATTATTTTAGAAAGATTAACTTACCACCTTGAATCTAATAACCTGCTCCCACCGGAGCAATATGGCTTTAGAAAAGGACATTCCACTGTGAATCAGACAAAAGATACGGGATTCTCAGAATCTTAAACTAACAAACCATACAGTTGCCGTGTTTTTAGACTTGACAAAGGCCTTAGATAGGGTTTGGAGGAATAAATTATCAAACTCTTTGACACATTTGGTGTTAAAGACAAGGCCCTTTCTTGGATCTGTGAATTTATGAAGGATAGGCTGATTAGGGTGAAATAAAATAACTCTTTATCTAAAACTTTTAAACTCAGACAGGGAGTTCCTCAGGGATATGTATTGAGTCCTCTCCTCTTCTCGTTGTTTTTGGTTGGCATTGAAAAAGTTATAACTAAGGGGTGCGAGGTCGGCCTTTTTGCGGATGACATTGTTCTCTGGAACTCCAATTCTGATATTTGCCATATTGAACATATGATTAACCTTACCCTCACTGACGCGCTGAAGTTTGCAAATACACATAAATTGAACTTTAACACCTCAAAGTCTATAGTTAGCTTCTTCACCACAAATAGACATTTGTACAACTATCAGCCTAACATCACAATGGATGGCGGTTCTCTACTCTGTGAAAAACACCCCAGATACCTAGGTTACAGCTTAGATCCTGAGATCTTGAGCAAAAAACATATAGAGAACATGAAGGAAAAGAGTAGGAGGAGACTTAATATCCTGAAATACATCTCTGGAAGAGATTGGGGTGCTGATGCCAATACTCTGAGGACAACCTATATATCTCTCATTAGACCCGTATTAGAATACGGTTATCAAATTTACATCTGTGCGTCATCCTCTAACCTTTTAAAATTAGAGAGAGTTCAATTGAGTGCTGCTCGAATTATCACTGGCATGCGAAATAGTAGTCCTGCTGAATTGGTTCTTTATGAGAGTGATCTGCAGCCTCTGAGTTTAAGAAGAAGCGCAGGGCTTGTAAAATATTTCAACAAACTTTACAGTTTTTATGATCATAATCGAACATCTTCATTCCTCAGATGTTGGTCAAACAATCAAAGACTAAGGAGAAATAGTCCTTTTTCTCAGATGGAGTTAATGGGTTTATTGGACCAAAATGCTGAAAGGCACTCCTTGAGGCCAATTGTCAACCCTCTGGAGGGGCTGCCTAGAGTTCATTTCCAAACAGAACTCTCGTCCTTCACAAACAAAAAATATGACTTACCAGAATACTTGCATCAGCTTGCTCTTGAAATCATAAATCAAATCCCTCATACTGCTATTCAGATTTATAACGATGGCAGTAAAGATGAACACAATGCCTGCGGCAGTGGTATTTTTATCAAGACCCCTACTAACTCAAACCATTACAAGTTTTGGAATCCAGATTACTGCTCAGTTTTCACATCTGAACTTATTGCCATTGAAGAGGGATTAAAAACTATTAAAACTGAAACCTCTCACCGTGATATTTGGATCCTAGCTTACAGCCGCAGTGCCATTCAGCACTTGAGCAGCTGGACAGAGTCGGGGATAAAACTTCACTGTCGATACTGGAGATCCTCAAAGACCTTTCTAAACAACAAGAAGTATATTTACAATGGGTGCCGTCTCATATAGGACTTTTTGGAAACGAGATTGCTGATATTCTTGCTAAGGATGGAGCCTCACTTCCTATTTCTTCGCGAGATACTTTGACTTACCTTGAAATTTACTCAAGAAGAAAACTTATTAATCAGCATTTATGGAAGACCCCTCACTGGTACGACACACCACTGGTACGACCGAAAATCTCCTGGTGGTGCCCTTAATGTCAAGGGCAACAGAAGGATGCAGACCACCATTAGCAGATTTGCTAGTGGACACCTAACGTGTCTTGTTTACAATCAGGGGCAAAAATATTTCCCTTTTTGCTCTAAATGCAATACTGTTGAAGCCTCTCCTGGCCATATTCTAAACTGCCTGCGGCTTGCCAAGGAAGATATTTATAGAGACCCTTTGCTTGTTAACGATTTCATAGTAACTTTTGGCCTCATGGACCTGGTCTAGCCTACGGCTAGAGCGGGTGGAATAAGTCACACACACACATGTATGTATGTATGCATGTAGGTATGTATGTAAGTATGTATGGTGCTCCATGGTCTGCATTTTCCGCTTGCATTTTAAAAAGATTAATTACTAATTAAATATTCAGTGAATCACTTTAATTTATGCATTGAATCGCTTCTCATCAGAATGCGTCACATCAAACTCTGATTGGCTGCTTAATCAGTTATAAGCCACAGCCAGACCGGTAGAAAGCAGAGGTTCTTAAGTTTTTAGTTTTTACCGAGTCGTGGCTTGTTTCGCCTTTTGTCAGTTTCACTGGCGTGTTTTAATTTTGAGGCTGTAGGCGGTTGCTCCCTCTTTTACGAAGTATTTCAAATTAATTGGGACCTCTCGTGATGTTTCAAGTCGATCTTACCAAAGCAGGTTCGAGCCATAATTTAAGATGTACATGTCGGTGTAATCTGCCAATACTAAGACTTTGTGAATAAATTGTTAAGTTTTGTTAAATGCGTTTGAGTGACTGACTTACCTTCCACAATAGTGGTGGTATATACTCACCACCATATTGGTGACCTTTTGGACAGTTCTATTAGAATAAACCGAACACTTGTTTTGAACACTTCTATTTTACGCAGTTATCGATTACGAAGTCAAGTTTTGATGCAGTTGTTTCATCAGCGCAAATTTTGCAGTGGTTTCGTCAGCATAGGTGCAGGTAGGCTATAATTTTTGACCTTAACTCTTGACCTCTTGAAGTTGTAATCTGTGTTTATACTTGATTTATTTCAAAGAAAATTTTCATATGATGTTTATACATAAGAATGCGCATTTGTGCAATATTGTTTTTGGTATTTTTATAGCTTAAAGTACGCTTTTAATATATACACAAATTTCCTAAAAGTATAAACTATATTTTTTTCGTGTTGCATACATATTATTTAAAAAAGCAAGAAAAATGCCTTATACTAATTTGACTGGGGATGCCGATATAGGTAGGGTGGCATTTAAGGCCCCGGTTTTTTGGGAGGCTTATCCTACTTGATGGTTCCGACAGGTGGAAGGTCAATTTAAAGTAGCGGGTATAACAGAAGATTCCACAAAATTTCATTCAGTCATAGCCGCTTTTTATACAAAAATACTTAAATGTGTACGTGATATAGTACTTAAAACCCCTTCAGAAAATGCATACAACACTTTAAAAAATAACATTTTATCCTATTATGAGAATCTGAGAGTTTGAAACTTAAAAAGTTGCTTGGTGGATTATGCTTAGGGGATCAAAGACCTTCACAGCTACTTTGCGAAATGGATAGTTTAAACGGGGGAAAACTTAATCATACCGCATTGCGAGAACTCTGATTGCAGAGATTACAAATTAATATCCAACAAATTTTAGGTGTTTGTGTGGACGATATGCAGGATAACTCAAAGCTTGCTCGGGTAGCTGATAAAGTTTATAAAACCTCGGGAGAGTTTTTAGCTCCCGTTGATTCCCAAACCTCTTCAACACAGATGCAAAAGTTGGAATCACGAATAGTTAAATTGGAGGCGAAAAGTAAAAGTACACAATACAAAGGTCGTTCTAGGTATTTTAAGAAACGTGATCGCAGTAAGACGCGGAATGAAACCAGATCTCAACCCCATTTTTCTACTTCAACAGAAAGGTGTTGGTACCACCACAAGTTCGGAAGTTTAGCTAAAAAATGTGTATCGCCATGTAATTTTTCGGGAAACGCATAGGCGCATCTGAAGTACCGGTGCCAGATGAGCGTAGTTTCGGAAGCCGGTTGTTTATTTAAGAGAAAAATACAGGCGCTAAATTTTTGGTAGACACGGGGGCAGCATTAAGCTGTTTTCCCCAAAAGTTAACAAAAATTAGAATGATGCAGGATTTAAAATTGTATGCTGCAAACAACTCTGTTATCGAAACATTTGGTACAGTCAGTTTGAATTTAGATTTTGGACTTCGTCGAGCATTCAGTTGGAATTTGGTTGTGGCAGACATTACCACGCCAATTCTAGGAGCTGACTTCCTTAATCATTATGGTATCCTGGTGGATGTACAAAATAAGAAAGTTACAGATAACATTACAGCATTAGCAGTATCGGGATATCCAGGGACTTGCACTAGTTTAAAACTCACTCCACTGGAAGGGAAAACTGAATACGAAAGAATTCTAGCACGATTTCCAAAACTTTTCAATCCAAATGTGCATTACAATAATAACTTGCAAAACTTTCCGGTAACGCATTGCATTGAAACTACAGGTCCACCCATTTTTTCGAGACCTCGTAGGTTGAATCCCGAGAAGTTTCGAACATTGAAGTTGCAATTTAAAGCTCTAATGGAACAGGGTGTTATTCATCCCTCTAAAAGACCATGGGTTTTGTTAAGAAAAAGGACGGAACTTGGAGAATATGCGGAGATTATAGGGTACTCAACAAGGTCACAACTCCTGACCGCTACCCCCTCCCACACATCCATGACGTAGTTATGGGATTACGGGGAAAGCAGTTTTTTCGAAATTCGACTTGGTTCGGGCATACTATCAGATTCCGGTTGAGGTTACAGACATTCCTAAGACCGCGGTGACGACCCCTATAGGATTGTTCGAATTCCGGAAAATGCCATTCGGTTTGAGAAACTGTGGAAACACATTCCAGCGTTATCTAGACAGTATACTTAGAGACCTGAACTTTTTTTTGTCATATCTTGACGATATCTTTGTCTTTTCTGATAACGAGATACAGCACAAAAAACACTTAGAAATACTTTTTTCAACTCTAAGTCAACATGGCCTGATTTTAAACCTCCAGAAATGCATATTCGGAGTTGACAAAATACCATTTTTGGGTTTTCAATTTTAAAGCAGGGAATTGAACCTCTACCTGAAATGGTCCAAAAATTACAGCAACACCCTCGCCCAAAACAGTATCAGTCAACTTCGGACTTTTCTAGCAATTTTAAATTTTTATCATCGTTTTTTGCCTAATATTGCTGAGAAACAGGCATTGCTTTTTGATCTCATAATTAACAGGAATTAAAAGGATATGACTCCAATACCGTGGACAGAATCATTAATAAATGCATTCGAAACTTGTAGAAAAGCTATTTTGGAGGTAAATGCACTGAAATTCTCAGCTCCCAGGGCACGCCTATTGTTAACTGTCGATGCGTCGGACCGAGCAGTCAGTGCCATTCTTTCTCAACTTACCAAGGACGGTGAGGAGACATTAGGGTTCTTTTCGTGAAAATTAACCCCCACTCAAACTAAATACAGTGCATTTGATAGAGAACTGTTGGCGGTGTATTCTGCAGTAAAACATTTTAGGCACATACTTGAAGGAAGGACAGTCACGATCTTTACTGATCACAAACCCTTAACCTTCACACTTCACCAAAAATTAGCAAGTGACCCTCGACAGGTTAGACACTTAGAACTTGTTAGCCAATACACTGCAGATATCCAATATTTGCCAGGAAAACAAGATATAGTAGCTGACGCTCTTTCCAGAATATACACTTTGAATTTAAATAGTTCAATTGATTTCAATTTATTTGCCGAGGATCAAGTAACGGATCCCGATTTACAACAAATTTTGTGTTCAAAGGAGGTAAGATGTCTTGAGTTAAAGTTAATTGCTTTGCCTGCCTGTGAAAGAAAATTGTATTGTGATGCGTCTCACGACCTAGTTAGACCATTCGTACCTAGAGTATGGAGACGGAGGATTTTTTGAAGCCAACCACAAACTTTCACATCCTGGTGTACAAGAAACTTGGCCACTCATCCAACAACGATTCATGTGGACGGGCATGAGAAAAGATTGTGCAGAATCGTGTAGACAATGCAACCAGTGCCAGCGAGTAAAGGTGACCAGACACAACAAGGCGCCTCTGGGAACCTTCGTCGCGACAAAAAAGGTTTTCTCATGTCCACATTGATATAGTTGGGCCCTACCTCCATCCAGAAGAATGGAGGTAGGATGGACCTCCATCCCGAGGAAAGTCAACCGGTATCTGTTGACTTGTGTGGATCGCCAGACGCGATGGCCTGAAGCTGTGCCACTTCCAGACCAACGGGCAGAAACCATAGCGGATGCTTTCTTATCTACTTTGATAGCTCGTTATGGTATTCCCGAGATGATAACGACAGACCGTGGACCAAACTTTGAGTCCCAACTTTTTAATAGGCTGTCAACGTACTTGGGTATCCGGCGCAGCAGGACTACGGCATACCACCCACAGAGATTTGTGGAACGATTCCATCGAGTGCTTAAATCATCTCTGATGGCAGTAGATCCAGTACATTGGGTTGATGCTCTACCTCTGGTGCTTCTGGCTATCAGATCAACTGTAAGGGAGGATCTGCAGGTATGTATGTATGTATGTATCGTTCAAATTCCCGCTTCCAGCGTGGGTTGGTAACGTGATATGATGAGCTGGCCAGATGTGGAATTGGCGCTCGCCAAGCAAATACAGAGGCTGTTCGCACATTTTTTAGAGGATTTTGGTAAGCGGTAATAAAAAAATCGTTTGCTGCAAAAGAAATAATTGCAATTGTACAATGTTTTTAAAAGTCAAAATTATCGTCTCCCGCTTAAAAGTTTTGTTTTTATTCAAAATGGCGTTTTTAACAAACCAGTGGTTCGAAGTCTACATTTATGCTCTTTCCGAAGAGAAATATGCATACTGCGTTATCCAAAAACGATGCGAGAGTCATGGTTTTGAGATATCTAAAGCGTCGATAGGTAATATCGTTAACAAGAAAGGAAAAAAAACGTCAAATTGGAGCCTCAAGCGGGACAAAAATTCCAAACAAGCATCCAAGGAAAAAACGGACATCTTCGACTATTGCAAAGGTACGTCGTTTAACACTAGAACCGCGGGACTTTCGATATACCTAGAACCGCGGAGCGGGTCATTTTGACCCTAGATTGGAAACTTATAAAATAATCACAAGCGCTTAATTTATTTAACTAAAACATTTTATTTTTTAAATAATAATCAATATTTCTCAGAATTTACATTAAATAATTTATATAAATCAAGATGAATTAACTTAATTTTTACAAAATCGCATTATTTAAAATTTTATGTCCTTGAGTATAATAACATGTCTCTTTAACAAAATATAACATAAATTTTCTAATTTCAATGAAAAAACAGAGTATCTCTTTTCAATATGTTTAGAAATAATTTTAAAAAATTAAAAATTAAAATTTTTTTTCAGTTACTAAAAATTTTATCAGTACTTAGTTTTACAGATTTTAAAATCCAATTTACTATATGCATTTTGTACAAAACTGAGTAATAAGTTTGGTACATTTTCCACAGATGGGTGCTTTACATTTTGAAAAGATATCTAGAGTTTTATTTTCACATTTCGAAATATGGCATCGGACTCGTTTACGCTTAATTTGTGGTTGTCCGTCGTTTTCATTGGTTGCTTCACATGCTCTTTTTGCCGCCTTTTTATGTCGGAAGAGAACAAACTTTTCTCGCAATTCTCCAACCAAGTCTTGAATCAATTTCCGTCTACTAATAGATTTTCCAGTTACAGCTTTATATATAACCCAGGCATTGATTGTAACAGGTCCAAAATATTACAAAAAAACCTTCACCGGCCACCTACATGAAGCAGACTTGACTATATATTTCCTTGCCATTTGTTCAATCACGTCCACACGTTACACGTAGAGTGTGTAAAGGGGCGTTGTAAAGCGACAAATCTGACCATTCGACGAGTCAGACGGTGACTCGATTTAGCAAAGATGGCAAAATCAAATGGAAATCTGAACTACAAGTTTCATGTGGTAGGCGTGAGGCAGAAAATGTTGTGAATATGACTCCAGGGCCCACGAGAAACGCCAAGTCTAGAATTGAAGACGAATACTCTGCATTTATGTTGTTTTTTTCCTCCAGCAATTGTGAATATCATACTAAAAAATTGTCACGTCGAAGGAAAAAAGGTGTTCGGTAACACTTGGAAGAATTTGAATAGTGTTGACTTGGAAGCATTTATTGGCTTGTTGCTGATGTCTGGAATATATAAATTTCGTAATGAGTCTACAGAGAGTCTGTGGGATGCCACAACGGGACGGGATATCTTCAGGGCAACTATGTCCTTAGAAAAGATTCAAAATGATATCAAAGATTCTTCGATTTGATGACAAGCAGACCCGACCAAGAAGACGGGTAACCGACAAATTTGCAGCAGCCATAAGATAACTTTGGGACAAATTTGTGGAAATTTTGCCTTTGTTGTATAACCCTGAAATGTACGTTACTGTGGATGAACAACTGGTAGCTTTCCGAGGAAAGTGCCCCTTCCGCCGTACATGCCCAGCAAACCAGCCAAGTACGGCATAAAATTTTGGGTACTTTGTGACAACGCTGTTATAAAGACTCATGGAGTATATCTATTAATATTCAGGTCTTTATAACTGTCTCTCATAACCGCCATATATTGGCTGAAAAGAAAAATGATTTATTGCCAAAAAAGGCGATGCACGCCAAATCTGGTGTATTGAGCCTGTATTGCGCAGGCGCGAAGAGATTGGCGCAAGTCATGGCTAGCTTCGAAAAGTAGCGGGAGACAGCCCTTGGACTCGTTGGAGGTTGGTGCACGTTGGGAGCGTGTGTTGAGTGTGGTGGCGAGGAGTATGGCATGGCTGTATACAATTAAGTATTCCCTTTTTTTCATTATGTTTAGTTAAAATAAACTTCTTATTTGCTCCTTAAACCCCTTGTCTGTAATTTAATTTACTGTAGTAGATATTGTTTCCTAGGTATGAATAATTTGAGTATTGTAATATGCTTAGCACGTGGGTCAGGCTGTATGTAGGGTTAAGTATTTTCTTGCTAAGCTAAGTGCTGTTAACCTAAAGTAAATATTCTACTTAATCTATGTTACCTGAGACAACCTATCTGGGTTATCTTTCATGTCGCTTTGTTACTTGAAATTAATTCTGTAACTTAAATTAATACACAACGCATTTCATGTTTCACCTTTTTTGACTGGCTTAACTATTCGCTAATTTGCTACCACTTGTTCCGATACGGCTTCCCATTTTGGCGTCGTAATTCTCGGCTTCACAACATTTGGTACCGGTTGACCAGTCCTTAAAATTAATTTAATATTTAAGGGTAGTAATTGTCTCATTTATCGGTAACATTTTTTTAATTCTTTAACCTACGTGAGTAATGAAAAAATGCATGTGCTTAGTATTCCCCATGATTATAATGTTGTTCTCTTTATTAATAAGTAATATATATGTATCTTAATAATGCTAAAATTTCATTCAGTTTGCTTTCCCTGTACCACATGATGCATTTTTTTATAATAGAGAATGAACGAAGCTATGTGTTTGTTATGTGCAATTATTTAATTATACAGTGATTTTATGAATATCTGAGTATTTAACATTGAATATTATTTAAGATTGGAATTTGTGCTATATTGATTGATTTTTTTCATGTGTAAAGGATATATTTTATTGCTTTTTGAATTACAATTTTTGATTTTAAACTTCATTATTGATATAAATTCATTTAATATAAAGTGCTAATTTTGTGTCATTCATGCAACCTATCATATCTATGAGTTCATATAATATTGCTTACTGATAAGTGACATTTATGCTGAATTTTTAATGCTAATTAAGCTATGGTGAACTCAAGCATAATATTTGAAAAGTGTATTATTGAATAGTATCCTATTTTGTGTATACATAACTTTTAATATACTTCTTTTCTAAATTATATTCATAATTCGTTACTTATTGTCATGTGCTGGTTCACGTTATCTCCAATGGAATTCTTCTCTTGCATTTTATGATTCACTGCATTCTGCAATTTTTTGTTTACACGTTGAATGTGTAAAACTCAAGTTATGTTAACTTTTGTGTGATCCTTAAAATTTTAGTCCAGTTCTTTTACTTTTTGCTTTATTGGACATGGCTAGCGAGGTAGACAATAGATTCAATGTAACCATTCAACCTTTTGAAGGTGATGGAGAATTATTGTTATTTTTCTCTAAGCAAGTCAGGGACTTAGCGAGAGTAAATAATTGGTCAGGCGCTGAAACAGCTATATTTATCAGGTCGAAATTGGTAGGGCCTGCTCTAAAGTATGTCATAAGTACTTCCGAGTTGTTGGACACAGAAGATCATGAATTTTTGTTGCAAGGGTTGAAATCCTTCTTTGATCCTAATCATTCTGTAAACACTGCCTTATTGCACCCTCAGAACACCATAACTCTTTTACCTGCTGAATCTATTAGAAATCTTGCTCACAGAATTTCAGTTCAGGTTTCTAAATTACATCCCTCTGTTAAGAATCCTGATGCCCTTAATGAGATAAAATTTGTCGAGTTAATTAAGGCTGTCCCTCAGAGTATTAAGGTGCAACTATTAAGTGAAAACATAAAATGTTTCCAGGCTGCAGTTGATAGAGCTGATACTTTGCAGCAATTAGAAACTTACAGCACTTCAGCCCACTCTGTGGGTAGTGCTTTGCAGTTGCAAGAGCTGCTCGCTGAAATCCATGTTATCAAAGAACAGCTCAATTCACTGAATATGACTAAGAACCAAATAAATGCTATTCAATCATCCTCGACTTTGTCATGTGACACTGAATGCAATGAATATATGCAAACACCTTGTTCTGCAAATGAGTCCAGACAGAAAGTTTCAAAGACTGTCTGTCAATATTGCTATAAGACAGGTCACACTTTTGCAAAATGCTATAAGTTTCAAAAAGATTTTCGTAGGGAGCAATCATCTTCTGGTCCAAATAATAGAAGCAGGCAGTTAAATAACTCTACTAGGCAGAACTCACACACTGTGAGGAACTCAAATCTAAATCCTCATGCATCTTCCTTTGTTTATGATTCTTCTAACCCTGCATTGAGACAAGCTAATGCTGATATACCTTCGTCTCTCCAGTATTCCTCATCAGCCAATGGTAATAGTCCTAATTATGACCTTTATATTCCTAATTATGTCAATCACAGTGATTTGGTACAACAGTGCTCAAATTTTTCTGTAAATAGTAGAGGTACTGATAATCTTAATGTGCAGTGTAATAATAATGTTCAACAAAGTTTTTCTTCTGTTGGTTGTCAAACTTCTGCTGCTATCAAAATTATGAACTCCACTGCTACTCAGTGTGAGATCCCTGTTAATGATAAGGTATTGCAGGCTAATAGCAAATTTGTCATCGAAAGGATATGTAGTGCTCAAACTTCTGCTAAATTACCTATGGTTAATATAAAATTTCCTCAAACAACTATTGTTGGATTAATTGACACAGGTTCTTCTATCTCGTTGCTCGACCAGTCATTTTTCCACATGAACAAACAATCTCTTAATTATAAAAACATTTCTAGACAGGTGTCTATATCCACCATCAACTCTTCTGTTAATTTCTCTTCATGTATCAATTTATCTTTCAAACTTAAGAAGAAATTCGTCAAACATCCTTTTTTTGTTACAAATTTGAATGATAAGTCTTTTTCTGCCATAATTGGTTATGATTTTCTTACTAAATTTCATGTGGATATTTCAAATTCGCAAGCTTCCATCATATTTGATGACATTGTCATTCCTTTTATTGATTCTGAAAATCAAGGTGTACATTCTCATGTTGTTGTAAATGCTCAGAATGCTACTCTTGTTTCTAAATCTATAATCAAACCAAATTCTTCTTCCTTTGTTAAAATCAGTGCTCCAATAATCAATGCAAATTCTGATTTATTCTTTGAACCTGTTGTTAAAAATCCAAATCTGTTAGTTCATCCATCCATTATTGCAAATAATATATCTGGTGATGAGCAACCAGATTCTATAAGTGATAATAGTTCAACTCCTGCTACTCAACAATCCTCTAAGGTGATTAAATCATTCATTTTAATTGAAAATTTGTCCAATAAGCAGGTTCTTGTAAACAAAAATGCTGTGTTAGGTCATGTGTCTTCTTTAGATGAGCAGTTGTCTGTTTCCCATGCTCGAACTACCTCAGTCAGTGAATCTGTAAATCTTATTACTGCATCTCCTGAAATATTAAATTTAAGAAAGTCAGAATTTAATCTTAATGACTTTAAGCTTTCCCATTTGAATCCTGGAGAAATTTCTCAAATGTCACAACTGTTGAGCAATTATGCCACAGCTTTTTCTTCGTCGTCTAAGTCTTTAGGACACACTGATCGTGTCATTCCAAATTTGAATTTTGATCATGACTTCCCTCTTAAGACTCTTCCATTTCCCATTCCTCAGTCTTTGCAAGCTGAGACTAAAAAGCAAATTGATGAACTTGTGGAGGCAGGTATCATTGAGAGAACAATCTCTGATTGGGCTTGCCCAATATTGCTTGTTAAAAAGAAGCAATTAAACTCTTCTGCTCCACAAAAGTTCAGACTTGCTTTGGATCTACGTCTCATTAATCAGATAATTAAGAATTCATCTTATCCTTTACCTAAGATTAATGACATAATCTCTAATATAGCTCAATATCGCTTCTTCACCACCTTGGACTTAAAAAGTGCTTACCATCAAATTGACCTACCTGAAAAATTTTAAGACCGCCTGAGTTTCACTTCCATGTGGGGTCAGTTTAAATATAAACGTTTAGTTTTTGGACTGCGTAGTGCAGCATCCTTTTTCCAAGCTCTAGTCGATACTCTCATTGAGGAAACCAATGAGTTGGGTATCTTTGCTTATCAAGATGACATTGTCATCTGTGCGAATTCCTTTCAAGAGTCTTGTCAGAAATTAAAAGCTCTTCTTTCTGTTTTTACTAAAAATAATATTACTGCTTATCCTCCAAAGTGTTCATTCCATCAAACTGAGGTAGATTATCTAGGTTTTAAAGTGTCGCAGAACACTAAGTCCAATTTCTTCTAATATCATAAAGGTGACTTCATTTCCAACTCCAAAAACTAAAAAACAGTTGAAACGTTTCCTAGGTGTTTGTAATTATTATAGACATTTAATTCCACGTTTTTCTAATTTGGTTGCTCCTCTGGTTTCAATGACTTCTATGTCTGTACCTTTTAATTGGACTGATGAAGCTTCTAATGCATTCCAGTCACTACAAAAGATTTTCTTTTCTTCGCCTTTTATCAGACAACCTAATTTTGATAATACCTTTTATGTTAACACTGATGCTTCCAAAGAAGCAATTTCTGCAGTGCTATTACAAGACTTTGAGGGTCAACTATTACCTGTCTCTTACTTTAGTAAATCATTAAATAAAGCTGAGAGGAATTATCCTGCTCTCAAATTAGAACTCATGGCTATAGCAAAGGGTGTGCAATCCTTTAAACAATACTTGTATAATAGAGAATTTTTTGTTTTATCAGATAGTAAACCTCTTATGCACTATAAGAAAACAACTTCTCCTGCATCCATCACCACAAGATGGTTAATGTCTCTATCTGAATATTCTTTTAAATTTATTCATGTCAGTGGAACTTCTAATGTGTTACCAGATTATTTTTCTCGCACACCTAATGTTATAACCCAAGACCTTAATACCAATGCTAATTTAATTAATTCAAAGCAAATTTTACCTGTAGTTACTTTTGATTCTGAGGAACCTGCTCAGTATGATAAAGTACTTAATAATAATAATAGTAATGTGTTGTATGATAATAGTGATTCTATAGAGGTAGATAATTCACCTCATAAGGTATCTCATGTAAATGCTAGAGATAATGTCAACAGCAATAATACTTGTATTTCTACTCATGTTGTAAAGCCTAGTTCTTGCTCTAACTCATATTTTTCTGTACCTGATAATACCCATGCTAAGGTAATTAATTGTACTTCTGCTCTGACCCACAATAGTAATGTTCATATTAAACCTAATTTGCCTCCCTTTGCTGCCTCCTCCCACTCCTCCACCACTCCTCAGGATGTAAACACACACAGTTCAATCTCTAAGTGTGAACCTGCAAAGCAGCTACAAAAGGTATTGGCTATCATTACGTCAGAAGTTGCTGACCCAGAGAATGAAATCTCTTCAGCTACAATCCTGAAGGAACTGCTTAGGGATGATGAACTATCCAAAACATATAATATGTTAATCAACAGGGCGAAGGATGTGCCCAAGAACTTTTTTGTGCACCCAGAGTCAAACCTATTATTTTACGCAGGAAAGACGGGATTGTCGAGAGAAGAGTACATTGTGTTACCGTCAGCTCTCAGGCCAAAGGCACTTCGCTTGGCCCATTTGTCCCACTTTGGGTTGAAGAAGACATACGAGGCTCTCGCCAAAAGGTATTGGTGGCGAGGGGCATACATGGATTGTGCAAATTATGTTGCCTCATGTAAAGAATGCATTCTTCACAAGAAAAGAAGGGTGGCGGTTGCTCCAGTCCAGTCTGCACCACTTCCTACTGCACCAGGCCAACTTGTATCACTTGATCTTGTTGGTCCCTTCCGCAATGGTCACTCGGTCCTCACCATAATTGACCACTTCAGTCGCTTTTTGGTCCTAGAGGACATGCCGTCAACCACAGCTGACAGAGTAACCAAGGCTATATTTAGGTACATTGCCATGTTTGGCAGACCAAGCCATATTCTTACAGATCTTGGCCCACAATTTACCTCTGTGGTATTCAAAAGGCTATTGGATATGGCTGGAATCAGGTTGGCACACTCTTCACCTAGCCATCCTGAGGCAAATGGAATCTCTGAAAGGATTAATGCCTCTATCAAGTCGTCGATCTCAACTTTGCAAGCCCAAGGAGTACGATTTGACACAGCCATCCTAATACATGCCTCACTATACAACTCTACCATCCACTCTACAACAGGTCACTCCCCTGCTGTCGTCCATTTTGGAAGAGCTTTAGCCCTCTTAACTGATTCTGAGAGGTTCTTCGATGACTTTCCTCATCTTGACAAAGGGTCCCTCATTGATAATATTATGGCACAAACTAAAGCCATTTGGTCACTGTGCTTCAGCAATACATCCCTAAGTCAAGCGAACTCTCACAGGAAGCTCAATAGAGCAAGAAGAGACACAAGGCTAAAGGAGGGTGACATTGTGTATGTGAAATATAAAACTCATTTCACCCAATTTCTCAAGGGACCATTTGCTATTGAGAAATTCCGCTCAAATGTGACTGTGGTCATTCGACCACTGGAAGATAGAATATCACAGGCTTCGCTCATCCATGTGAACAGGCTGATAAAGGCCCCAGCTCGTAAAAGGCATTTATTAGAGAGGCAGACGAATCCATCTCCCACTACTAATGATTCTGTGTGCCCTAGTTCTCTTCATCCAGTTGCCCAGATGCCTGTTCCAGTGTCCAATCCTTCAGATCCTGTGCTGGACTCCAGTCTTTCAAGGGTTCCAGAGGATGACCATTCCATGGATGCCACTGAGGAGTACTTTCCTGATGGAGAACTGTTTCCTCCTGCTCCAGACGATGAGTTTCAGGTCCCAGAAGCAAGTCTAGCAGACGAGCAGTTGTCATTCCACCACCCAACAATGCTTCTTGAAATTCCTCAGCTCCAGATAGATTCGCCTACACTTCAGGTTCCAGTTGGTCTCTCCCATGCCAGTCCTCCACCGCCAGAAACAACAGACCCCAAGATGCCAGAAATTCCTACTGCAGTGAAGAAGCCCTGCCCCTACAACCTCAGGCCAAGAAAATGAAGTTCTGGGAAAGATGTCTGCGCGCACGTCTTCTCCAGTTGATGGACAACCCAGCGATTGGCACGTCCAACTCTTCTTCTGCCTGTCTTCCTGTGTGGACTAGGACTCTTGCTGCATATGGTATACCTCTGTATCTTTTTAAGGTTTTTAATATCTGTGAAGTTACTCCATTCCTAATATATCTGTTAATTATGCACAACCTTGTTCTTTAACCTCTATAAGCTGATAATAGTATTCACTCTTAATTCTAAAGTTCTGTTGTTATTGAGTCTACCAATAGAAAAGTAAAATGCTAATTTAACCACTTTGTTGATATAAAATATAATAATATGCAATTAAAATCATTTGGTTCTCCCAGATACCATTGTAAATAACCTAGCAATAGTCAATAATTAAGTTTTCTTTCACACTTTGCCTGAATTGCAGGAAACATCATCTGATAGCATCTATCAGTTTTCCTTTTTTTCATTTGTGAGTTTCCTTGAATATGTTCTTTTGTTGTACCTTATGTGCAACCTGTGATATTTTAATCAGCCAAAAGATTCTCGATTTTGTCATTTGAGAAATGAAGTTGTTTTTTTATTGTACAAGGCAATTTTTTTCCATTTCTCAGGAATAAGTCCTCACATTTTTGTAAATATATGTATTGTATTAACTTATTCTTTTGTGTATTTTTATGGGTGACCAGCTTTCCAGAAAAGTATTGAATCCTGTTATGTACTGTATACAGGTTTGAAGGTTCTCGACCTCAACATGGTCACTATCCCCTGCAGTTGTACATCACCTGCTGCATATAGGTGAAGTTTTTATAAGTTTCCATATTGAATCAACTCACCTGTTAGCTTTGTGAAGTGGGTAATGCATCAACTGTTTCTTGTATATAATCATGTATTTTTGTGTTATATTGTATATTTGTTTGTGAATAATGTTATTATAGTGTCCTACAATTTATGATTCTAGAGTATATACTCACCATAATGTATATCCCAACACAAATTTTGCACTTGTTTTTTTTAAGTTTTTATGCACATTTGTTTTTACTGTTTGTAATATGCATGGTACAGTGTGATACACTGTGTTACAAGTTATTTTCTTCATCCAAGGTGTCTTGAAACTTTTCGCATAGTAATGACACTCTTGTGTATGACACCATGCTCTCTGTCACAATGTTGACTGTTATTAGTCCTTTCACTTTGTCTATCCATGACACTTTGCCTATCTAGGACACATAATTTTTGTAATTGTAATTCATCGCTTTTCAATGTAACTTTAATTTTTTCTAAGTGAATTTTTACAGGGTTGTTTTTTTTGTGTTTTTTCTTTGTTTTTTTCAATGGCTGGCCAGCCGACGTGAAGTGTTTAATGTTCTTTTATATAATGTACATACCCTGTGTAATGTTATGGTCATATAATCAAAATTAGGAGCAAATTTTTTTCCTCATTTAGGATCTCCAATGTATACCAGTGTAAACTAGACTCAGTATGAGCTTTAACAAATTTTTTTCCTCATTTAGGATCTCCAATGTATACCATTGTAAATTAGACTCAATATGAGCATTAATGAATATTTTTCCCTCATCTAGGGTCTTCAATGTAATACATTGTAATGCACTGGTGTAATCACATTTTTCCAAAAGATCTTCAATGTAAATTTTTGTAAGCCTGCCAACTCCCACTCCTAACACATTGTTAATTCTAACTCAACTCTCTTTGGGAAATTTTCCCTCATTTGTTTTTTTTCTTCACTTGGTGAAAGGGGAGAGTGTTATAAAGACTCATGGAGTATATCTATTAATATTCAGGTCTTTATAACTGTCTCTCATAACCGCCATATATTGGCTGAAAAGAAAAATGATTTATTGCCAAAAATGGCGATGTACGCCAAATCTGGTGTATTGAGCCTGTATTGCGCAGGCGCGAAGAGATTGGCGCAAGTCATGGCTAGCTTCGAAAAGTAGCGGGAGACAGACCTTGGACTCGTTGGAGGTTGGTGCACGTTGGGAGCGTGTGTTGAGTGTGGTGGCGAGGAGTATGGCATGGCTGTATACAATTAAGTATTCCCTTTTTTTTCATTATGTTTAGTTAAAATAAACTTCTTATTTGCTCCTTAAACCCCTTGTCTGTAATTTAATTTACTGTAGTAGATATTGTTTCCTAGGTATGAATAATTTGAGTATTGTAATATGCTTAGCACGTGGGTCAGGCTGTATGTAGGGTTAAGTATTTTCTTGCTAAGCTAAGTGCTGTTAACCTAAAGTAAATATTCTACTTAATCTATGTTACCTGAGACAACCTATCTGGGTTATCTTTCATGTCGCTTTGTTACTTGAAATTAATTCTGTAACTTAAATTAATACACAACGCATTTCATGTTTCACCTTTTTTGACTGGCTTAACTATTCGCTAATTTGCTACCACTTGTTCCGATACGGCTTCCCATTTTGGCGTCGTAATTCTCGGCTTCACAACAAACGCTACCAATTATGTTTGGAACATACAGCCGTATAGCCAGTAAAGAGGCAAGTGCGTAGTCATCCAGAGTACCCTTCACCATCACAGAAAGATAGCAGATACAGATACAAAGAAACCTCAAATCATTCTAGATTAAAACAGCGCAAAAGGAGGAGTAGGCTTTAGATAAACTAGCATCCCACTATTCCTGTCGGAGAAAGATCAATAGATGGTCCATCATAGTTTTCTTTAACATTCTAGACATTTCCGAGTATAAAGCACTCTCATTATTCATCAAGATCAACCAAGAATGGAAGATGGACTCATTTCATAAAAGGAGAATCTTCATTGAGAAGATTGGCTTGACTTTGATTATCCACCACATTGAAGGAAGAAAACATCTGCCAAGAGCAAGGGCATTGCCCGAGTATTGGCGATGAGTATTCGACATTCAGGACAACCTGAACCCCAATCTTTAGAATCCGGAAATGTAGCAACTACTAGCAAAAGGGGAAGATGTCGCTTATACACACAGACTGAAAACTAAAGTCCTGTAAGGTAGACAGTTTACTTGTAAGAAACCTTACATTCAAGTGTGTAACAATTATATCTAAGTGTAACAACTTAGAGGCTAACGAATTTACAAATTTTCTATGACGTTCCCTCATTGATTGTTCAAGCGTCCAAAATTGCATTGTTAGATGTAAGCTAAATATTTCATAAATATTTCGTTAATGTGTAATTTTACTTCCGAAAAAAAACAAACAATATACTCAGGTGCGAACTTTCTTGTTTCATCAAACGAATGTAAAAAAATATATGTAATAAATACAGGAAAAATCCGTGCTACATTGTATTGCATTTGAAAGTTTACAGTGATTTTCAGGGGTGACGGATTGAATGATAGCATTTTTATTTTATAAATACAGAGTGGTTCCTTAAATTCAAGATTCCTTATAGTTATGAAAACTTACCTGTAAAACAATGTTAAATGATATACAAATACACTGCTGGCCACTGTAAATGCAACACCCTGAAGGAAACATGCAAATAACATGAAATTTACAACATGTATTAGCGGAGGTAAGATATGCAAATGATTAGAATTTCAGCGCAGACGCACATCACGCGCGCCTGTGGCGCCACTTCAAAGCGCTATTTAAGGCTTGGAGATTTCGACGATTTCAAGTTCGGCAATTGTGTTTTTCTTGTGGTTTTTCAAAAAATGATCAATTATCCCTCGTCGAAAACAGCGATCATCTTTTGATCAAGTATCCGAGTTCGACAAAGGAAGGATAGTGGCCTACCGAGATTGTGGATTATCTTTCAGGAAAATCGGTAGTCGTGTTGGACGAAACCAAACAACTGTAACGCGGATATGCGATCGTTGGATGCAGGAGGGTACGACGGACCGGCGTGTTCGATCGCATCCACCTCAGCGCACCACTTCACGTGATGACAGGCAAATTGTGAGCATGGCAGTGACGGATCGCTCAGTCACATCACGAACCATAGCACAGCACATGCAGTCTGTAACGCATCATCCAGTGTCTGCGCGTACCATTCGACGCCGTTTACATCAGAGTGGTCTGTCCGCAAGACGTCCATTGCTTTGTCTACCCTTGACGCAGAACCACAGACGTCTCCGCCGCCAATGGTGCGATGACAGAAGGATGTGGACGGCAGAATGGAATGAAATTGTCTTTACTGACGAGTCACGCTTCTGTCTGCAACACCACGATGGTCGCATTCGAGTCTGGAGACACCGTGAAGAGAGGATGCTGATCAGCTGCGTTATGCACCGCCACACTGGTCCTGCACCGGGTATTATGGTATGGGGCAGTATTGGATATCACTCTCGCACACCTCTAGTACGCATTGCCGGTACTTTAAACAGCCAGCGCTACATCTCCGAGGTGTTGGAGCCAGTTGTCCTTCCTTACCTTCAGGGCTTGCCCACAGCTATATGTCAACTGGATAATGCGCGACCACACGTGGAACGCATTGTCCAACGGTTCTTCGTCAATCGCCAGATTGAATTGCTTCCCTGGCCGCCTCGCTCTCCGGATCTTTCGCCGATAGAAAACATGTGGTCCATGGTTGCTCTACGATTGACCCAGATTCCATCCCCAGCCGCCACAGCAGATCAACTTTGGCACCGTGTGGAAGCTGCTTGGTCTGCTGTACCCCAAGAACTCATCCAAAGTCTCTTTGAATCAATGCCGAGGCGTGTGGCAGCGGTGACCTCCAACAATGGCGGCTACTCTGGCTACTGATTTTGGCAGGAACCACACTTCACAGAAGTCTATAAATTTAATCATTTGATACTTGGTCAACATGTTATCTACAAAATAAATTTTGTTGTGATATCTCTTGTCTTTCTTGATGTTGCAATTTGGGTGGCCAGCAGTGTAGATAAAAGTGGAGATAAAATGATAACTAAATAAATAATTAAATTACTAATATAAATAAAATGTGACTATAATACAAGAACATTGAAAATTACTCCTTGGGTCATTTTTGACCCGAACACCTTAGGTGTATGCTACATTGCAACAACGCAAGAGGGTTAAGGTTCTTAACGACAGAGACATATATGTGTTTTAACGAAGACAAAATATTATGTAAATGCACTGATTTATCCAATTGTTCCACATTAACAGAGTTATCAAAAGTATCAAAAAGGAGGGAAAGTTCCCTAGCAAAATGTAGCATATTAGGAGCAAAATTTCTAGAAGGAACAGAACCATTGTATAAATTTTGATGAATCAACACAGCATGTTTGAAATTGATTTTTGAATCAAGTAATGAGTTTATAGTAGATTTAATTGAAGTATTTATTCGCTCACTGATTCCGTTTGCTTGAGGATGTCCAGAAGAAGCATGAGAAATATTTATACCCAAAGAAGAAAATTTATGGAATACTTCAGAAGTGAACTAAGTCCCTAAGTCAGTTAAAATAGAGGATGGACGGCCAAAAGTAGAAATGCAACTAAAAAGAGAGTCAGTAACAGCTTCAGAAGTGATTTTGGAAAGTGGATACAATTGCATGTGTCTCGAAAAATGGTCAATGATGGTTAAAAGGTATTGGCTATTTTGTAATGGACCTAAAATGTCCATGGAAATAATTTGATTCGGAGAGTTTGGAACAGGATTAGGTTGGAAAGGAGCTTTACGAATATTATGATGTTTTTGCTTAATACACGTATGACAAGAATTTATGAAATTAACAGTATTAGCATACATGCCTTTCCAATGATAACGTAATTTAAGTAGAGCATAAGTTTTATCAATACCAAAATGAGTGAGGTGCATGATATTTAAAATTTTTGGTTTTAATGAATCAGGAACAACAATAATATTGCGAGAAGTTAAATTGTCAGGAAGTTTGTTGTCCCAACAAAGTAAATTAGTTTCAGGGTGAATATAGAAAAATTTCCACTTTTTAGGAACATATTTTTGACTATTATTTAAGGAATTTCGAATAAACTTTAATTTTGAATCATTACTTTGTTCAGTTAGAAAAGTTTTAGTGGAAATTTCCAAAAATGGATCATTAGTATTAGCATTAGGTTGATTAACATTAATATTATGGGAAGTACATATATTATTAAGTTCATTATCAGCAATATTTGAATGAAACACAGCATTACAATTTGAATTTATGGAAGAACTTTGAACATCATTACAAGAGTTATCACCAATATCAGTAGGTCTAGTATCAAAATGAGAAACAATAGGAAGTACTTCTTCAGATTGAAGTAACAAAGGATTATTAGACAAAGTTTCACAAGGAGGATTATCATCAAGACGAGAGGAGAAATCAGCAAGAACATTCTCTTTACCAGGAACATGGACAAAATTAATAGAATATTCACTAAGTTCCATGAGCCAGCGAGTAGTTATATCAGTTGGTGACGCAGTATGTTTGTAATTAATTAAAGATTTGCTATCAGTGAGAACAGTAAAATCACGATTATAGAGGTAATGTTTAAATGAAGTAACACTTTTGAATCATTCATATAGTTCAAGTTTAAGAGCTGGATATCTCTTTTCAGAAGGTTTTAACTCTTTACTAAAATATGAGATAGGAGTGAATTTATCATTACATTTTTTGCAAAAGAATACGAGATATTCCATTAAGTGAAGCATCTGTGTTGAGTTAAAAAGGTTGGTCCCACTTTGGAAGACTGACAAAAGGATGATTAAAGAAAACATTTTGTAATTTAGAAAAAGAATTTTGATGATTAGCTTGCCATTTAAATTTAGCTTTTGGAGTAGTTAGATCAATTAATGGTTGAATTAATGAAGCATATTTTGGAATAAGATGTCTGTAATAACCACAAACACCAATGAACCTTTTAAGTTGACGTTTAGTTGTAGGAGAAGGGAAAGAAGTAATTTTAACAATATTGGACTCAATGGGAGTAATTGAATTTTGCTGGACATGGAAATCCGAAAAATTAATAGTAGTAATGTGGAATGTACACTTACTAGGAGACAAAGTAATGTTAAATTTAGTTAAAACAGACAAAATAGTAGATAATTTGGACAAAGTTTCCTGAAAGTTGTTAGAGCCAATGACAATGTCATCTTGATAGGCAAAAATTCCAGGCAGATGAATTTCATCTAGCAATGAGTCAATTAGAGTTTGAAAAACATTGGATGCAGTCTTGAGACCAAAAACCATCCGTTTACTTTTATAAGACCCAAAAGGAGTAGTGAAAGCAACAATAAGTTGTAAGTTTTGAGGCAAGTCAATTTGCCAATATACATTTGGTAAATCCAAAGCATTGAAAAATTTATAATTCGACAGGTTAGAAATAATATTATTAATTTTAGGAAGTGGATAAGAAGATGATTTTATAACAGAATTCAAAAGTCGAAGATCAAGTGCAAGTCGATAGTTGGGAGTTTTTGAAAAGGACTACTTTTTAACGAGGAACATGGGGCAAGCCCATTCTGTATTCACTCTCTCAATAATACCTGCAGATTGCATTTCCTCTAAATGCAGAATTGAAGTAGATTGCAAGGCCTGAGGAATTGGAAAAGGTAAGGTCTTGATGGGAAAGTCATGTAAAAGCGAAATATGAGGCTTCACCCTATCAGTGTGACTTAAAGTAGATAAAGATTTAATGAAGGCAGCAGAATTGTTCATTAAAAGATTTAGCAAAGGACATCTCTCCTCTTCAACCAAATGAGAAAAGTCAAAATCGGTGGGTAAAAGTGCAGCTTTACGCTGACTCAAGATTTCTTCTGAAGCTTTAATGAAATTGATCTGTTGAGAGCAAGCAGAAGGAAAATCCTGAGGGTTCGAAAAACTCTGAATTGAGTAGATGGAAGTGATCTCACCAACAGTGGCGTATTTGTTTAAATGGAAAGTTTCATTGGAATCGTTGTGAATAAATATAAAAAAAATTAATTCCATCCTTTTTGTTAGGCGTTGAAGATGCACATGTACTTTCGTAAGGCATGGCAAGCAAGAATTTGACGAAGACGATGCACATGCTACTTTCGTAGGGCATGGCAAGAAAATGTCTGACGAGGAAGAATCCTCACCTTCCACAGCAGCATCTTTTACTGAGTGTTTTGAAGTGTAGCAGACAAAAGAATTTGACGAAGACGATGCACATGCTGCATTTGTAGGACATGGCGACAAAGTGTCTGACGAGGAAGAATCCTCAGATGGTGAATAGTTTAAAAGGGTAGAATATATCTAGTATATAACACGTTACTAAACGTTACGACAGTATGTATGTATGTATGTATGTATGTATGTATGTATGTATGTATGTATGTATGTACTTCAATAGCTTGTTATGCTGTCAGGATACTTTATTTCTTTTTATTACTGAAAGTATTTAAAAGTATTTCAACACCTTTATTAGCCTTTTTGTTTCAAACTTATCTTTGCGATATTTTAAGGAGTTTGTTGAAACTCTGGCTATCTCCGTCAGTATTTTTCTTTTAATTTTTTCTGAGTAAGTCCAGTTATTAACATCTTTAATCAGTATGTGTACGTTATGATATTTGGCTGTTCCTTCCTCCCTTTAAGCCCGATAATTAGATCTCTGTTTATTCGTAAAGGGCTAAAAAATGTTTTTACTTTTATCGTACAGTGAGAAAAAAAAACTGTTGAAATGCAGTTTCATATAACAGATTCTTTGAACAGCCCGATACAAAGTTTTCTCTTTAAAACTTTACACATTTTCAGATAACAGAACTTAATAACAAAATGTTAACGAGCACTGTTGAATTCAACTCAATTAGATTCAACAGTAGAAAGACAGACTGCGTATAATCAAACTTAAAAAGCCCCACCTTCATGCCACCTTCTTGGTATTCCAACGAGAAATCGACAAAATTTACCCTCCAAGAACAGAAGCTGATGTCGGAAGTAACAACACTGAAACCATTAATGGTCTCAAAATAGCTCCACTCAGCTGCGTAATAAGCAAAAAATAAACTTGAATGTCACGAATGATCTGAGCTGAGTGAAATTATCAGCTGAGTGAAAATTTATACGACTCGGAGAAAGACAGAACTGTCTCGGAGAAAGACAGAAATGTCCCAAAAGAATTAACTTAAAAAGACAGCGGTACAGTCAGTATTCAAGGGGAAAATAAAATATAAATGAACTTAAGACAAAGAATAATGAATTTTCTTTTTTAGCATAAAAGATGCTGTTGAGACAAATATTCCCATGAAACCAAATAGCGGAAAGACTAAAAGTCCGGTCTAAGGTAGAAACTAGGTTTATTTTCGTTTCTGCAAGAGATTTGATTAGATTATTTGATTAGTCTTTAATTATATTTTGATAGCTTACATCCGGTATTATGAGTAATAGAGTCCTGTGAAATCTCAGCCATTTAGTTGATCAATCCATTAATTTTTGAATACTGGAATTGGTACTGTATTTTTTTATGAATCTAAGCTAATAAATGAAGCTAAACAATTCATTCCATTTCCTCCTCCTTTCGAAATTGTTTCTAGTTTCTTTGGAGAGTAATGTAAAAATTATCATACGGAGTCACGATAAGGAACTTGAAATGATAGATTTTATTGAGTTCAACGCAAAATTGAGCACAGGAAAAAGTATTTTTCGTAAAAAAAGGTGGAATTCATGAATAATAACTCTTCTAAATCCATTAAGTCCTCTAAAGTTCTTCTGCATACATATGTTGAATTAACTGTCCATTTATTCATACTGATTTATCAAGTTTTATCGTTTTATAAAAACATAAAGTATAATAATTCTATTTTTAAATTCGAATAATTTTTCATCTTTCCAGAAACAGAAAATTCTGTTTCTAGGTATTCATGATTAATAAAGTAAATTAATAAAACTACAGATGTAAACTACAAAATGCACACACACACACACACACACACACATATATATATATATATATATTGTTTGTAACAATTGTCTTTTACTCCAACTAAATCTATTGCAATCTTTTTTACCACCAATAAACATTTGTACAATTATCGGCCGAAGTTGTTCATCGATAACCAACCACTTACTTATGATAAGCAGCCCAAATACATGGGATTTGTCATGGACCCCGAATTCACTAGCAACAAACATATTGAGCAACTAATATTGAAAGGCAGAACACGCCCCAATATTCTTAAATACATAGCTGGTAGGGACTGGGGTGCTGAAGCTGGTACCCTTAGGACTATTATGTTTCATTTATTAGACCTATTCTTGAATACAGGTACTAAGTTACTGTGCTTCTAACACCAACCTCCAGAGACTGGAGAGCGTTCAGTTAAGTGCCGTCCGTATCATTACAGGACTTAGGAACAGCTGCCCTACAGATATTGTTCTACTCGAAGCTGACTTCAGCCTTTACACGTCAGAAGACAAGCTAGCCTTTGTAAGTACTACAATTAACTCTTCAGCTATGGTCCACATAATCGTACCTCTACGCTGGTTCTTAATTGGAGCAATAACCAAAGAATAAAGAAAAACAGCCCATTCAGTCAAGTTGTCTCCCAGAACTTTATTTCTAGGGAAGTTGTGTCCCACTCTTTTTTTATCCAATGCGGAGGCACTTGTCGTCAAACATTTGCCTATACTGCGCAGCAATTTTACTGTCCATTTTATTGTGGGGGCACCATATAGGCGGAAAGCATTACCCCCTATAAAGGGACGACACGAACGGAGGCATTTTTTCTTGGCGCAACGAATCGGCGCAACGCCAGGATTTGATCCGAGCATCCTCAGCACCGAAAAACAGCGCGCTGTACTACTGGGCCGCCACAAGCCATGTGTCCCATTCTTTAAAATGTAGTATTGATCCTTCGGAGGGCATGCCGAGGATTTTCTTTCACTACCATCTTGATTCACCTGTTAACAAGAAAAACCACATACCCCCATCATAGGCAGATGGCATTGGAGGTCATCAATGGTATTCCTGGTGATGCTATAAAGATCTTTACTGATGGTAGTAGAATTGCTAATCGTGCCGGTAGTGGTGTATACATTAAGACTCCCCACTGCAAAATCACCCTTAGGCAACGTAATCCGGACTCTTTCTATGTCTTCAGATGTGAATTAATCGCCACTGACGAGGGGCTTTCAGCCATCCGGTCTAAGAGAGATTTTGGTGATCTGTGTCCATTTGATGAGCTGTGTCTTTGGTGATCTGTGTAGGCCATCCCTAAAGACGACTAGGCCAGAAGTTTCCAAGACTTGTACAGCCGTTCCCAGATGTGCATTACCACCTACAGGGATTACTTCGAAGGACAGTAACAGCTGTTTCATGTAAGACAACAATCCATTGTAACTATAGACACATTCACCGAACTTTCTGGACAAAGGTTGTGTATGTAAATATATATATATATATATATACATACAGGGTGATTTTTATTAAACTGACACTACTCAGAGCCCAGAGCGATCTATCAGCCAGAATTCCTCAAATTGATAGAGGGACAATCGACGACCTGGGAAAGAGTTTCCATGAAAAAAAAATAGTCACAAAAGTCGCCGGTAGGGGAAGATAGCCGCTGTTATTGTAGGCACACCCGAAAATTTGCATAAAACGCAAGTAAAACATCAAAATGCAAATTAATGACTCATGGATCTCGTACGTAGTCGACAGCAGCACCAGTATTTGGGCTGGTAATTTTGGTTGATAGATCGCGCTACAGATGGCTCTGAGTAGTGTCAGCTTATAAAAAATTACCCTATATATATATATATGTGGGATGTCATCCGTAGAGCCCCATGCATGCCACTCTCATGTGGAGTGCGCCCTTGTAAGCTCCAGTGAGCGCCACCTAGCGGGCGCCGCGAAGAACAGAGGAGAGACGATGTTATGCCTTCGAAGAAAGTGCATGGATGTGCCGCGCTGCTTGTTTCCTCTCTTTTTGACGTTAGTTCCGCTTGTAAATAATGTCCCTCTTTAAATAAATGTTACTTATGTTAACACTACTTGCAATTATATAATCCCCCAAAACCCCATATATATATATATATATATATATATATATATATATATATATATATATATATATATATATATATATATATATATATATATATATATATATATATATATATATATATATATATATAGAAAGAGAGAGAATTTTTTAATGCTTTTCTTGAGTGTTTTCATAGGAAACATAAAACTTTTGGCAATGTTGCTTTATTTGGTCTATAGTCATCTATGGGAAATAGAAATGCATTGAAATATTAGCATTTTTACATTACATCGTATAATTTAGTTCATTCTTTTAATAGAGTAACATGCATACATTTTCAAAAATATATGTAAAACTCATAAACATGCGTGGTGCATTGGAATACTGGATACCAGATGAACTCATTCAAATGCTCCTCTTGACGAATAAGGGGGTGGCTATATATTTTTAACGAACCACTAGTTCATCGTCAGTCCGAGGAGCATTGGGAGTGATTGTCACTGTGACTAATTCACAAATGCGATAATCATCGAAACTCTTTGATATAAATAGGAGCGAAAACAGAAAATTCCAGAAGAAACGGCGTGGGAGGTGGCAGGCGCTCGAGGGCGAAAGGAAAGTGGAAACGAATTCTTTTCGCTTCGAAGGAATTCCTGTGAAGCGAAGGAATTCTTATTTGCAATTTCCTGAAGGTTCCTGTAAGTTATAAATTTTACTCTTTTAGAATTGCATGTATTTCCAGTAGACGCAATTGAGAAAAGTGACTTACCCGGTTTGATTGGCCCTTAATTTTGCCAAATAAAGTTCTAAGCTTAGATGTAAATAAAAAAAAATGTTCAATGAACTCATTCAAATTAGGATTGCGCACAGAATCACAAGAACAGAATGAAATCACAGTTAATTTAATTTTGAGAAACAGGAGTTGTATTTACTAAGTTTTTTTATTTTCGGAAAGGAAAATATATTCTTAATATTGATTAAAAAATATAAATTTTCCCCTAAAAATCATTAATTTTTGTCTTTTTGAGAAATCGTTAAGTTCTAATTTACAAAATAGTCTTCCCGAGAGGGAAAATATGGAAGTTACATCATTCAGAACATTGGCAATTTCCACAAGAAATCAAATTTTTTGTCCTGGTAAAAGATACGTCTCTCATATTGTCTGCTATATTATTTATATTAGTTTCCTATCTGCTATCTTCGAATGTAACAAAATTTATTCCAACAAAACAGCAGAGATATACTCCTGCCCCTCCTCCTTATGATTCTAATCAACTGTTCCCGAAATGGGAACAATATTTCAAAAAAATCGTGACTCTTGAGAGAATAAGTGTATGGTATCAAGAAATGTATCTATATCAGAAAGGTAATTTGTTGTTTGGAAAAGAAGAAAGGATTTGTTAGATATCAATAAGAAAAGGGGAAATATTAAAACTACATTTAGGTGCATGTATGTTATATCGAGCGAAATATCAACATTATTTTCCCTGACGTTTTTTTAAATCCCGTTAACTTTTTGGTGAAACCCAGACTTAATTACATGAGACTATTAATTAGGTAATCTCGTATTCCGTTATCAACAACTCGTGATTCTGGTTGCGTAAGAATTTAAAGACGACATATCGCATCTCTGCTAGAAGAGTACTACAGAGGCTGTTAACACATTTTTTAGACGATGTATATTGTATTCACAAAACTAAATTACATAAAATTCTTGTGTTTTAAATGTTCTATTTGACATCCCTTATTCTGAACTATCTTTCGACACCGCAATTTCCAGGGTAATAATGTCTTTTGAAGTATCAGAAGAGGTATTCTATCCAATTCCTCCTGAACAGCTTTCCAGAGTCCTGTAAGGGTTTTGGGACGACGTTTGGATAATGCAGATTTTAAAAGTCCGAAAGCACAAAAATCCATAGGTGATACATCGGGAGATTTAGTAGGGATATCAGTGAAGGGTATGACATTGATACCAGTTTTTTGTTCCATTTCTTTTAGGAAATTTACAGTGGATTTTGATGTGTGACTGCTAGCTTTGTCCTGATGGAGTCTCACAGATTGATGGCACTGTGGGTAAAGCGATGGTATTTCATTCAGAAAAATTGGCGATAAAATATGTTCCTGATAGTATTTGGAGTTAATCTTGGCATTTTTTCCACTCTCTTTATTTTTAACTTGCCATCATAAGAAAAACCAGCAACAATCATGAATCCCTTACAAAAACTTTCTTTCGATTCTTTGAACCATGTACTTAAATTTTTTTCTCCCCTTTTATGATAATAAATGTCTCTTTTTTTGTTGCAATCATTTAAATACACCCATGATTCATCTATTGTGACAATTGTTTTCCATTTTTCTTTGGATAAGTGTTTCTCATATAGAATTCTGCAGCGTGTCCTGCGTTGAGCGATATGATTTGGAAGAAGACGATGCACATTGCGTTTTTTCGCTTTCTTAAGATTTAAATCAACGTTTATCATTTTGTTTACAGTGGACACCGAACATTTTAGCTATTTTGCAACTGTCCTTTGACTAGGGGGATTTTCTTTTAACATTAAACAACGTACCTTTGCAATAGTCGAAGATGTCCGTTTTTTCCTTGGATACTTGTTTGGAATTTTTGTCCCACTTGAGGCTCTAATTTAACGTTTTTTTCCTTTCTTGTTGACGATATTACCTATCGACCCTTTAGATATCACAAAACCATGACTCTCGCATCGTTTTTGGATAACGCAGTATGCATATTTCTCTTCGGAAAGAGCATAAATGTAGACTTCGAACCACTGGTTTGTTAAAAACGCCATTTTGAATAAAAACAAAACTTTTAAGCGGGAGACGATAATTTTGATTTTTAAAAACATTGTACAATTGCAATTATTTCTTTTGCAGCAAACGATTTTTTATTACCGCTTACCAAAATCGTTTAAAAAATGTGCGAACAGCCTCTGTACATCTCAAAATAGCCATATTTTCAAGAAGAGTTAAAGAAGATATATGTCGAAATTTCATTTCTTGTTTTATGAATGCCTATGATAATTTTGGGAAAACTTATTGTTCGAATCACTTCAAAAGGCAAAACTGTATACTATTAAAGTTGTTTTCAATTTTTAAAGCATGATTTTGGATTTTAATTATAAGATATAACCCTCTTCTATCAACCCCATTTTGTTAACATGGACTGAAAAGCTTATGTTATACTTTTCAGTCTATGGGGACTGAAGGAGTCTCCATGAAGGGAATACTGTCATATCTCTATGCACAATCTATCCAAATTTTTCACAATACAAAGTGAAAATCTCAATAACATGAACAGCAGGTTAGGAAAAAAATACAGATTTATTTTCCAAATGAAAACATTTATTTTTCAAATAAAATTTAATGAACATTTTTAATACAGGAACATTTTAATACAACAGCATTAGGCATTGACAAAAATCTTATTTCTATTCTTCGCACATGAGAAAGTCCGCCCTCCTATTTGTGGAAGAGGGTAATAAGCGCCATCTAGGAGATTGTGTTGGTACTAGGCTTATAGCATTATTCGAGAATGAGAAGCACTTCTTATAGAGCAGCGGTTCTCAACCTGGGGGGCGCGCCCCCCTGGGGGAGCGTAGAAGAATTTCAAGGGAGACGTGATTAAAAAAGTAAAATAAAAAGTAAAACTAACTGTAATTTACTGTACTCAATTTTGTGGTCACAATTTAATCATAACATATTTTCGACATACAAACACGAATACGATAATTGTCGTAATTGTAAAAACACTATAATTGTCGCACGTCTGGACGTTGAAAGTGACCTGAGGTGTGCTTTGTAACAGTTACAACCTAATATTCAAAAACTTGTCAAGGACATACATTGTGAGCCCTCTCATTAATGTTGTGAAAGTGACTTTTATTACATGCCAACCTCATCTAGATCCTTGATTACCTCAAATAAATTTGATCTGTATTTAATTCTTTGATTTCATATGTTCTAATAATATGGTCCAAATTAATATATGTGTAGTAATATTAAATTTTTTGTATGAAATTATCAATTCTATATTTTCATTTAATAACCGGCTTCAGTTTCAAATTCCGATTGTACTACATGCATTGACCACATATGGTGGTGGTGGTGGGGGAGGGGGAGGCGTGACCTCACATCACTGTTCAAAGGAGGGCGCAGAGCCTGAAAGGTTGAGAACCCCTGTTATAGAGCATTGAGGTGCAATTCTCTCAAAATCGGAAATTTCAGAGATGTAACACTCTTCTAGCAGAGGTGCGATATGAGCAAGGAAAAGGTTTCTTCGACTTGTTTTTTTTAAATCGAATTATTAAATGCATCATTGTGGACTGTTATAAACTCCGCATTTTTGGCAATGTTTTTATACATTATATAATTGTCCTGACGCGGTTTTACAATAAAATGGTTCATTTAGTTTTAAAGCTTGACAAGTTTACAAGGGTTTATACCATGTTTTCAATGTTAAGGCTGCTGTGTACTAACCCTATTGGATTCGCTCACCTTAATAAACCAATGGAAAATATTTGAACCAGGATATTTTCCATTGCCGACTTGGATTTAAAGTGGGTGTTTTTTTTTAAATTGCACTCCGTAATAGAGAAAGAAATTTTACACCTTGGGGCATTTTCCGTTTTTTTTAAATGAAAATAATATTTTAAAATTTAAATTATTCTGAGGAAAAAAACCCCCTGGTATAGTGTCTTTAAACGCTCATAACTTCCTTTTGTAGACGAAATTTATAAAAGTAATCCTGTTGCAAGGTGCTGAAAAGTTCAGGCTATCCGAAAATACCATTTTTATTTGATTATCGGCATTTATGTAGCAGCAAATAATGGACAAATTTCTTAATTGGTTAACACTAATTCGAGCAAATCCGATAGGGTTAGCACACAGTAACGTTAACCAGGCTGGATGGAGAATTAGTAGCCTAAATTTTCCCCCGCTGTGCTTCAAGCACCTCTATCCCAGAGTGTGCACTCTATTATAGATGTGTATATATCAGCGACACCATTAATAAATCCTTCAGGCACTGATAGTGAAAGGGAGCATTAAAAATAATCACAACTCACATTCTCGATATATAGTATGAAAGCAGTTAAAAAATATCGCAGGTAAGATAACTACATTTGAAACTAATATCTGCTATTAAAAATTCGGTGTAGATTTCCCAAATATTCTAGATATTGTACTTTATAAAATAAATTATAACTCTTACTATTTTTATAAAAATTTTTATAAACTTCTAAAAATCCGGTAAATTTTTAATGGTTTGCAGGCATTATCTACTGCTATTTTTTAAGCGAACTGGGAAATAGGTCCATTTTAGTTTTGGACAATGGAATTAAAGCGATGCACCACTTCCTCTCGGATCGCAAAACTGCATAATAAGCCGAGGGGGAATATTTTTTCTAGTCACGCATTACCAAACGCATATTTTTGAATTATGTTTTCGGCATTTGAAATGAAACGCTCCTTAAAAAAAGATGAGCAGAAAGTTTTGTAAGACTTTTTAGAGAATTCAATACATTTTTTTTAAAAGAGACAACGCTCGCTTTAAGAAACGCTGTTAAAAATGTAACTAACAAGAATTTCAAAATTTGGGAAACTAATTTCAAATCTTAAAACTTCAGGCCTTTTTAAACAGATTTTCTTTTCAGAGGAGAAAGTTTATTTTTGGTACCTTCTAGACATGAAAATATATATCTTACCTCTCAATGCATTTCGGTTAGAGAGGTAAGCTGGTAAATTGAGAATCCTTACTTTCAGTTACAGATGAATAAAAAATTAAAGTCATATAAAAACTACAGAGATGTACTAGATCAGTGAGAGAGAGTATTAAAAATTATTAAAAACGCCCATTTTCAAATCTGACAAGGGTTTATACTATTTTTACAATTTCGACCAGGCTGGGTAAAGTTTTAGTGGCCTAAATTTTCTCCTCTATGCGTCAAGCACCTATAACATGGGGTACACTCAATCACAGATTTTGTATGAAGCAGTGACACCATTAAGCGGACAGTGGACCTTCAAACCTAACTTTTTTTTGATTTGAATGGATTTACTTGAAATTTGAATATGTGATTAGTACCATAGATATGTAAAAGTGGTTAAAATTTAATGATGAAATATTGATAATTTATGAATTACGAATTATTAATTATATCAAAAATTGGCCTAATTAAAAATGTTCCATGCGCATTTCTTTTGCATATAATATAGAAATTTTTATTTACAGGATACCTTATAGAAATAACAATGAAACTTATTGTTTATTTTAAGCATTCATTAAAAATATAAAAAGACAAAAATAATAATAGTGAAAACACCCTTTTTATTACGCAAAATACCTATAAATCATCTTTTCAAGTACAAAATTTAGAAATTCTGAGCTACGAAGCATAATTATTTTCAATAAGATTTATTTTATATACAGTTAAGTATATAAAATTTAAATTTAAAAGCAATACGATAGTTAGAAATGTGCCTGGAGCAGTTTGAATATTCGTATGACATGAAAATTTTTATTTTGAGAAAAACACATTTAAAGTTATTGCTATTAGTAACCACATAATATCTAAATTAAATACAAATGCCTATAACTAGGAAAGTAATCACAGAAATAAAAAATTCTTTTTGCAACACATTCCTACTCGTCCGTAGTTTCACAATTCAATAAAATAAAAAAACTCGAATTTTTGGACAAATTTCACAATTTTGAAAGTCCACTGTCCCCTTAATTTATCTTTCCTGCATTGATAGTCAAAGGAGAGCATTAAAAATAATTAAAAGCGCCCATTTTCAAATCTTACAAGGGTTTATACTATGTTTACAATTTCAACCAGGCTGGGTAAAGATTTAGAGGCCTAAATTTTCTCCTCTATGCGTCAAGCACCTTTAACACGGGGTACACTCAATCACAGATTGTGTATGTAGAAGTGACACTCTTAATTTATCTTTCCTGCATTGATAGTGACGGAGAGCATTAAAAATAATTAAAAACGCCCATTTTCAAATCTTACAAGAGTTTATACTATGTTTACAATTTCAACCAGGCTGGGTGGAGATTCAGTGGCCTAAGTTTTCTCCTCTATGCGTCAAGCACCTTTAACACGGGGTACACTCAATCACAGATTGTGTATGTAGAAGTGACACTCTTAATTTATCTTTCCTGCATTGATAGTGACGGAGAGCATTAAAAATAATTAAAAACGCCCATTTTCAAATCTTACAAGAGTTTATACTATGTTTAAAATTTCAGCCAGAATGGGTGGAGATTTAGTGACCCAAATTTTCTCCTCTATGCCTCAAGCAACTCTATAACAAGGTGTACACTCTATCATAGATTGTGTATGTAGCAGTGACAGCATTAATTTATATTACTTGCTTCTTTAGGGAAGTAAACATTAAATTGATTAAAAACGCATATTTTCAAATTTAATTCTTCCCCTTTTGTTAATCAGGGACCACTTGTCGAAAAGAAAATCGACGAAGACCAACTCCCAACTACGCTTTTAAGAGGCAAAAGTGGGTTTAATTTTCTGTAAAAAACTTATTTGTGATACACAACTGTAATAAAATATTCCAAATAAACTTAATAACAATAACAAATTTCAAGTAAAAGTAGACTAAAGAACAAACACGAAAGCCTATGAAAACTTAGTAAAGAGATATTTGAGCTGGCAATAGCTTTTTACTAGTTGTAAAATGGCTGTCACGATACGACTTCGCATAGCAGAAAATGCATTGGTTTTTTTTTAAAGCAGAACAGGGATTTTTCGTACATAAGTCAGAAAACGGAAGAAACACAAGAATTTTTAGAATTTGAATAATAAATTCGGAACAAAAAATAATTTTGTTCCCATTTTTATGAAATTGTTAAGTTTTGTTTCAATAACGGAAAAGTGAAAACTGGAGAAAAGGAGAATGTTATAAAGTTTTAAAGCATATTAGAAGGGAAAAAAATTCAGGAAAAGAAAGGAACAAAATAAATGCATTAGTTATAAACACGACAAATACACACATACATACATACATAAACGTCAGTTTGTCTCTCATTAGTCTGCGTTGTCACTTTTGGCATTACTGTTGTAGTTTCGCCAACGGAATAAAGCGTTTTTTTTGGTAAGAGTTTTACAGTTCTGAATCAATATGGCAGGAGCATTATTTTTATTGAGATTCTGTTCTGTTCTTGCTTTTACACACCTTTGACGGAGGGATTTTTCTTAATGTTCAACATCTCTTAAAAATTTCATTTTTCTTGAATTAAACATGTAGAGTATAGCTCACTTCTACCCAGACATGGGTGTATATAATTTGAAGTGGCACTCTAAATGAATTTGATACAAACACAGTTTATACATGAAACAATGTTTATTGAATTCGCTGCACATATAGAATTTGCTTTTACAGCAATATGCATACGTACTACTTGTACGGAATATATATTCGCATTCAATAAATATACACTTTGCAATACTCACAAACTAGAGAGTCAAACCAGCAGTTCTGCCACGTAAACTTTGGGCCCCCTAAGCACAAGCGCCGGTTAACACCTGGAGCTGCTTACCTCGTAGCTCACGTAACTCGCTTATCTATCAACCTTAACAACCTTTCTATTAATCAAGCTGCATGGTATTTATACCAAGCGCGTATGCCGAAATTAGCATATCTCAAACAGCTTCTTTAAATTATTCACTCAAAAGTTCGATTCTTGTGAATCGAATCTTATGTATACCTTACAAACATTTAGGTGGAATTAAATTATTAGAAATGCATTTTTATGTTTTTCTTCCTGTCTTAAAAGGCCTTTTTAAAGGAACAATGCAGGGCGGGAATGAGGGAGACTGCAGGATGCGTGGAAACCATTAAAGGGGGTCGCGACTCGAAAATGGTTGGGAAAGACTGCATTAGATCAGGGCCCGATTTAGAAAAGTCTTAACTATAGGCACAACTCGGGATGGGGGACCCCCCTAACACTGATGTGGACGTAAAATTTCCAAAATTGACACACAAAAAATAATCACGAATCATTGTGAAGTACCGTTTTACCAAGAATTGACTATTTGAAGCGTAGAACATTAACAAATAACAAAAAACAATACAACATATTAACTTCATCATTAAAACACCAATACAATGCAACCAGAAAAACTTATTATTCCCTTATAAACACTATAACATACATATGATGACCTATACATATAACTATACATATGTTGAACCAATAAATCAAATTTGAAAGGATATATATTGCTATAAAAAGGTAAAATTTTCCTTTTTTTTCTTTTAAAATAAAAAAAAATTAGGGGGAGCCTAACATTCCGGGGCGCCTAGGCACGGGCCTACCGGGCCTAATGGAAAATCAGGACCTGCATTTCATGCTTACATGTGCCTGTTTCAATAAGGTTTGGTAACCTTCATAAATGGGAGTTAAATTTGCATGTTGTACATTCACCTAGAGGGCTTGTGGTACAGCGTGCTGGTTTACGGTGCTGAGGGTGCTCGGATCGAATTCCGGCGTTGCGCCATCAAAAGCCTCCGTTTGTGTCGTCCCTTCATAGGGGGTAATGCTAGTCCGCCTATATGGTGGCCCCCATAATAAAATGGCTAGCAAACTACGGTGTATTATGGCGGAAAGGATATTGTCTAAGATACCGTCTGCCGCATTGGATAAAAAAAACCCAAAACAAACAAACAAACAAAAAAGACATTCACCTAGAGACAAAGAAGCTTATAAAGAAAAATCTAAATTATATTTAAAAATTATTCCAGTTGACAGAAAAATCTTAATTCAAGACAGGCAGTTGATTAATCGGATTATCATAACTTTTAATGGATGTTGATAAATAGGAGTAAAATAAAAATCATTAACAATCTTTTAAGCTACAAAATATGATACAAGTGAATGAGTTTGATGATTATACTTTTAACACTTTTATTTTTTTAACGTATTATATTTTATTTATAACAATAAAAAATGCATCGAGTATTTTTATTACCTCTGTGCAATTTCTCGAAACCTCCTTTTTTCCAATTACCAAATCAACTAAATGATATTTTGGATATTATCTGTCGAATTAATATTTCAGTGTTCATAGTTTTTTTTTTTTAAACATATATTTCTTCGCAAACGGTTAATTTTGTAAAATATTCATGTTGAACAAAATGGACTCAAAAATTAGCGCATCTAATAAATAAGAACTCCATCACCTCTTTTAAAGCAAGAATATTACTTTTATGATTAGTCGTGCTTGTAAAACTAACTTTTCAATAACCATTAAACATAAATAAATAAACTTTTAAATTACTGACTCGCCCAAAGAGGCCATAATAATCTTTCTTTCTAGAATATAACCTACATTCTAAATTCACTTTCATAATAAATTGTCAAAATTATTCAAACCTTTTGGAGTAAAATATTACTCTAAGTTTAAGCCTCATTCTGTAGAATCATACTTCACCCAAAAGCTATTTGTGTCATCTCTGCTTTTTAATTCTTGAAATAAGTTTTCGATCCTTTTCTGCTTTGCTTGGATGAAGTTGAGATTCTGCTGACTTTAGATTGTGGGTTTGATAAAAATAACGCTATTAATAACTATTTTTTTCTTATCAATTTATAATATTTTGGCAATGACGTTTTACTCCTCTTTTTCTAATTTTGAAGGGAGGAAAAATAAGGAAAACCCAGAGGAAAGTTTATTCATCTGTGATCGCGAAGTTCGTTTAATCAGTAAACAGAAATCGCTCACTGGTAAAAATATATTATGCTCCTTAACTTCATCTTTTTAATATATGATGACTTTTATGGAAAACTAAAGTGTTTGGTTTCTGGTAAAACTATTTTATGTGATATTAAAAAAAAATCTACTTGACGTTTTGTTAGACGTACGTTTTTTCATTTATTCCCCTCATAATCTTTAAATCTATTTTATCAAATTTTGTTAAATAAATTATTGCAAAATGAAGCTACTCAGCATTTATTTTGAGAGAAGCTTCACATGACATCATAAAATCATTATAGAATTTTAAATTAAATAAAATTAAAGTGGTTCATTTATTAAAAACGAACTACTGTTGGGTAGGAATCGAATCCAACATCTTTGACACTTTGGACCGATAGTCTAATCACTGAACTGCCATGCCATCGGTAAATTTCCTTGTTAATCTTAAAAATGCAGTTTATCCGTTCTTAAGCGTTCAGCAGTTTATTGCATGTTTGCAAATCATTTTATTTAGTTTTATTTATTAATAATGACTTCGTGTATATCATATTTATTTTATGTGTCTAATTCTAACTAGGAAACATTATATTATGGAGTTCAGAGGGGTCTGGTTAATCCTAAGTTGGCAGAGTTAGTGTACGGACGTTTCATTTAGTTACATTTGAGAGCCTTAATTTTTAAGAAAATTCTCGGATCTTCAGTTTCGTGAAAAGTGAAAACTTCCATGAAATTGAATGGGCACGCTTTTCTACGGATTGCCCGTAACTCTTCCTGTGTTTATCTCATTGAGAAATGGATTGTCCCTGGTGGCTAGTTTTGGAATGCTGCCGATTAGAGATTCCAAAGTTTTATTTGGGCTATTTTAGTTCGCAAATATGAACAAAAACACCGAAAAATGTCAGTAGTCTGGATGGAAGCTTTTATCTAATTATCTATATATGTAAATACATTAAAATTATATATATATATATATATATATATATATATATATATATATATATATATATATATAATTTATATATATATAAAGCCACAGAAAAAGTAAAAAATTCAATAAACTGAAATGTATAGACAGTATGATGCTGTTTTCACAAAAATGCACAGAAAGACATAGGACTTTTTCTTAATAATGAAAAATTTTATTGCCGGAATAGTTACATTTTTCACCAACAGGTGGCGCTGTAGCCGTCCCGAAGCTGTTGCCTGTAGCTATTTAAACAGACCCCCTGGCCGGTACAGTTCGAACTTTTTTTGTCACAGGCGAGAGTTATGCAGTGCATTTAAGATACCGCATCGTTCCCTCCTTGCAAGAGGGGAAACGTACCATATTACAACATTCATGCAGGTTGGTGTGCCTCAGCCAATCACAGATCCTGTTTAGTACATGTTGCGACGACATTTAGCGATGACCGTGTCCCCAATCGTTCTTTCCCTCACGAATAGCCACATCATAGGTGTAGGTCTCCAAACCATACACCTTATGACTTTTGGTTATAGGCCTGCTTGAAGGAACAGATGTACAGAGGTCAGCCGACGTCATTTGCCATGTAGAAAGAGGCTATTCGCCATCATGTGATAGGAATTACAGCTGAAACCTTCTTTGACACTATGGAGAGTGTCGTGTCACATCTGACGGCCATTCACATGAATGACGGCCGTCACATTGCTCATTTGTAATCCCAGCTGCGTTGCAAACTATGCTGCGCCACTCTACAAACTACTGATACAAATGAAGCTCCACCTGTCGGGGACAAATGTAACCTGTACACACACACACACACATGTATATACATATACATACATACATACATATATATATATATATATATATATATATATATATATATATATTCATCTATATATATATATATATATATATATATATATATATATACGTAACCTACCTTTATAAATATACAAGAGCACCACACTTTTAAATGTTTAAATCAGCAATTATGAACAAAAAAAATGATTATAGTTTGGATGGAAACTTTAATTCCCGAAATTAAGTGAATTGATGCCTGATAAAACTCATGCGGCGTTCAATCTGTCAGGGAAATATGTACACATAGATTCCATCACGGAGATCTACGTACAAAATACTTATTCAGTGTTGCCAACTTATTTTTGCCTTTTAGAATTTTTAATATAAAAAAAACATTTAGTTCTGAATATAGTCTGAAAATCAAGAAGGATTTGCATGAAGACACATGCATAAAATTTTATATCTCCATGATATGTCAAGCTCAGTCTGTTACAGTAATAGAGAGCTTAAAGTAAGATTAATGCGTAAGGAATACAGGACAAAAAAAGAATTCTTAGATCTCCCAGAATTTATTCTGATTTCTAAGTCAGTATAGATTCTTGTTTAGAACTCAGTTTTACCTTATATGAAACTTCCTAGCTTTTTTACAACCCTTTATATAAATGAGTAAAACAGAAGTATGTAAACACCTGAGTATTTTATGCTGAAAGGAATGTCATACATAAATGCAGAACTTAGATTCGTCATGTAGATTCACAACGATAGACGAAATAGTTATTTATTTTGTATACAATTTTTTGCTACCAAATACAGCGGCAAATTTACATTCTGGAAAGGTTGTCTCACTCGCTATGAATAACTCTTTCTATTGTTTATCGCATGCTAGACATCTTGAAAATGAAAGAAAATATTGAATATCTAAATAAATTATCTAAGAGAAGCAGTAAACTATTGTGGTTTTCTGATTCTCGTAGAAGTTTAAAACCGAGAAATACGTCAATCAAAGATTAAAAATTATTTCAGATATCAAATTATTATTGGGAACTTTCTTGGCTAAATATTACTTTTAGAGTTTGTGTGAAAACTACGCAACCGATTTACTTTTGATTATAATTATCTTAAGACAAACTGAGTACACTAGAGTGATGTTTAGTAGAATCACATTATATCATATTAAATAAGATTTATTGTATTTGAAGTCGCTTGCTGACACCCTCTCCTCGTAAATAAAGTAAGATTAATTAAGCTCGATTTATTCTTTAATGTCACGGGAATAGTGCCCAGGAATATTAACGTAATTCTAAACGATGTATATCCTTTAAAGCAAATCTCTGAGGTCATGATTAAATCTTTAGTTTTACTATAATTTCACGATTGAATGATCTTAAAAAAAGCAGGAAAAATTAATTCTTCATAATGACTCTACGCTATCATTCTGAATAATTTTTCCTAGGATTTAAATTTCTTTATGAAACGGATATCATAAATGAAGATTGATGTTAACCTCATATAATCATAAACGGTAATATCGCTAAATACCTGACAATACTGTATTTGCGACGAAAATTATATTGTGTTTATTTTTTGCTGTGTAAATGCATTATTAAAGAGTCTTGATTCCAAAAATATGTTAAGATGTTAAAATTTCAGAGAAAGTGGTGTACATTTATTTGTCTATTCATATAAATAAGTTATTATTATTAAAGTTAAAATTGAAATATGTTTTAATAAGTTCAGGTAAAGTTAAGAAAGTTAATGAAGAAATAATAAGAATGTATGAGTCAACCATCTGTTCGGACCAGGCACTGAACCTCGGTTTTCTAACATAAATATAGTTTTTTGCCTATTAATTACTATTATATATATATATATATATATATATATATATATATATATATATATATATATATAGCTTAGCATTATATTGTTAACATTGATTGTTAGCTATGACATTGAAGTAAGTGTCAAAATATTTAGATATGAAATGCTTAAATACTGCTCTGTCTATAAAGTTTTGTATTCATTAAAAAAAACCCTCTGAAGTAATACAAACTGCAATTAAATACCTTAAATAACTATGAGCGAGAATAACGATAACTGATCCAAATTTTCCATAAAGTTACGTAAAATTATCAAGTCTTCAAATACGTGCTAAGCATTACACTGCTAGGAAAACATGATCCTCTGAACACTTATGAACACCGATTCACTTATGAAAATCTGAACCTTGAGGTCAGAAAGCTAATATTATTTGTTTAACTAAATCCAAAGAAATTAAAATTAAAAATTAACTTTCTATTAAAAATTAAGTTATGATACCAATATGCATTATGAATATGCCATCATTTTAAACTTTTTATCTCAAAATCACGGTTCGAAACTATCTGTGGCGTAAGATTTTATCATTGAAAAATTTTAGGTCACATATCTGAATATTTAGATAGTAGTTGTAGTTCTAATTCATGCAGATTTTGGTTATATAAAATTCATGCAGATTTTGGTTATATAAAATTCATGCATTAAACTATAGTTTATAATAGTTAATATTGCTTTAAAGTACATCCTCTAAATAATCAAATATAATTTTTGTTTTATTTTTAAAACAAGATTCTAACAACCTTCTTGGCATCACAGTAAAAAGTTTTTGCTGTGATTAATGACCGGAAATTTCTGAAGAATTCACATTCTGAAAAATAAATAAGGTATGGTAATTATTAATGAAGCAAACAACGTCAAAAATTTCAAACTAGTTATCTTTTAAACAAGCTAATTAGCTAAAAACATGATAATATTTTCTAACAAATTTTATTATTAAAAAATTTATTTTCGTAGTATTAATTTAGCTGTAATTTAAAAAAGAGTTTAAAGAGTATGGAAATAGAAAAAAAATTTAGAAAGGAAAAAGATAAAAATTAGCAAAACTAAGGCTTTAGACATTGAAATAAGAGTTTTGCAGGATAATACATTAATGACCAATGTTCACAAAATGCAAATTTATCAAGTTATCTTTTTTCAAGCTCAGCATGCAGTGTAATACATTTAGGAACTTACATAAAAGGAAATATTCTAGAAAAAAATTACGTGCTGAAAACCTGTTTAAAACTTAAGGCTGATAATTTTACGTAACAGTATGGAAAATTTGTAACAGTTATCTTTATTCTCTATTCTCTTGTTTAAGGTATTTAATCGCAGTTTGTATTACTTCGGAGTTTTTTTCTAATGAATATAAAACTTTATAGACAGTGCAGTGTTTAAGCATTTCATATTTGAACATTTTCACAGTTACTTCAATTTCATAGCTAACAGTTAATGTTTGCTGTAAATAAAACTTATGTAAGCATTTAAAAGAATGATAGTGTATAACATATACATTTCAAAGATTTAAAATTAAGGAAACATAAGTCAATGAAAATTATGGATTACATCACATTAGTACTATCGATGTTTTGCCATAAGCATTGGAAAATGAGTCTAGTTGAATTGAAACAATAAAAAGAACTACTGGCTGTTATGTCCAGTTAGATAAGACAATAGAAGAGAATTACAATACAAGATGGAAATAAGTTCATCTTAATAATCATGCATTGTAAATAATTAAATGATGAGCTTAAACTCGTAGAAAATTATTTGCGTGTCATACAGTATTTGAAAATTGATAAATTTAAATAACTTTAATTATTTTAATTATTTACAAACTATCCGACTCATATGTACACTGTTTTGGTACCTTTCTAAAGTTTTATCTCTTTCAGGACTTCAAGTCATGTCTTTTTAAGTATTATTATGTTTGATCTATGAACCTTTGTACATTAAGGTCAGCTCATGACCTGGAATTTTAAAACTATCATTCTAGATTACTCTTTATCTTTTTGAGGCGAAATGTTCAGATTGCTCAAAGACTTGTTATCAGACTTGCGACATCATTGTGATCAGATTGCAGAAAGATTTTTTAAAAATATCTTTCCTTTAGCACTACCAGTATCTTGATCTAAACCTAATAAATCCTTTTTTGATATGTAACGGTGTCTCCGCCCTTGCATCATTTAACCATTTCTGTGCATTGTGTAACATCAGGTCATGATACAAAACAGTGATGCACAGCCTTGTTTTTACCCTGTCACCTGCTTATTTTTCTCCCTGATCATTTTCCTTACCAAACAGCATCTGATTCACGTTGTTTTTCCTTACCATGCCACGGGAAGCGTCGACGTTGTAGTATCTATTTCGCGTATCATTTCTTTGAGATTCCACCAAAAGACCTAATCCAATTGAATCTTGACCGTCTCGTATCATCTGATACGCTAACGCATAGCAGAGCTCTGTCCTCACTTGCCTGATCATGATAGAAATCTTGATAGAAGAATGTACTTGAGACAAATAACGATACAGAGAATGATTAAATTTTTAGAGTCTGGACACCTTTTATGTTAGTTTCTGAATGAAAAAGAATCCACAACCGAACTGTTGCTTAGAGTTACGTGCTTCATTGTTTGGATAAACAGTTTTTAATTTCCCTTTTTGGCTTCTATTCCTTCGCGAGTGCCTTACTATGAATCCAACTTGGTATCGGAGAGCATCTCAATCAAAACAAAGAAAGGTGTTTACTTTTTAAGCGTTATTTATCTAGAGCAGTGGTTCTTAACCGAGGGTGCGGGCAACCCTGGGGTTGAGAGAGTATGTTCTAAATTTTTAATGAAAATTACCGCCTAACCACTTATGACAAACATGTCTTATTCTCTTCTTCCCCACTCAACAATTATACCCGAAACAAATACTCCAACAATTATACCTGAAATTAAATTAGACCTCAATCAATTGAGTGAATCATTTGTTGGATACTTTTCCACGGGAAATATAATCAAAATTAATAGATGGATACTCATTCCATTTTTGTTTGACCTAAATTCAATGGGCGACAACGTTTTATTAAAAGACGATCTTATCGCAATACGAGTCAATGTACGTCCAGTCGAACCCCCCTTATAGCGAACATGGTATATAACCAACTCCCGGATATAACGAACAAAAATTTAGGTCTTGCCGTTTTCCTATTGTATTTAATGCCAATTTATCCTTTTATAGCGAACCTCCGAAATCTTAAGAATCAGCTATAACGAACATTTTTTCAGTCCACCACTAAATTTTTAAAAAATTTAAACTTTTTAAGAATGTTGAAGAAGAAGTTCATGAAGATTTACCTACCGTGATGTGGATGGAAAAGCACAAAATTTCATCATTCTCAGATTGTGGCGTGCAATTGTTCGAAACATGTGATGATGAAGTCATTACAAGCGAAAATCTGACTGATGAAGATATTGTGGAAGAAATTAAAATGAATCATTCTTGAAATCGAAAATTCTGCTTCTGATGCTGATGAAGAAGAGCACATAAATGACGAAATCTCCACCATCTCAGATGCTACAGCAGCGATGAGTGTAATTAATATGTATTTGTCAACACAAACAGTGGAAGAAAGAGTGTTAGAGTCATTTGATGTATTGGACAAAGAAATTCAAAAAATGTTTTTGAAATGGGCATCACGTCAGCAGAATATTACCGATTATTTCTGTATCAAAACAGTGAGCAACTATTGAAGACAAAAACAATTTATTTCCATTTGTCTTCATTTTCAGTTAATTTAATTAGTATTATGTCAGTTTAATGTAATCGATTTTAGTCAATTTAATTCATTAATGATCATTTTTAATAGATTTTATCATTCTTTCAATACATCATTATTGAATATTCATAGCAACTAATGAGTTATGCATTTTGTGAACTCTAACATATTTCTTAATGGTTCGGATATAGCAAAAATGTATAACTCATTAGTTGCCATGTATATTCAATAATGGTGCATTAAAAGAATGATAAAATCTATTAAAAATGATCATAAATGAATTAAACTGACTAAAATTGATTACATTAAACTGACACAATACTAATTAAATTAACTGAAAATGAAGAGAAATGGAAATAAATTGATTTTATCTTTAATAGTTGCTCACTGTTTTGTTACAGAAATAATCGGTAATATTCTGCTGACGTGATGCCGATTTCAAAAACATTTTATGAATTTCCTTGTCCAATACATCAAATGACTCTAACACTCTTTCTTCCACTGTTTGTGTTGACAAAAACTTATTAATTACACTCATCACTGCTGTAGCATCTGAGATGGTGGAGATTTCGTCATTTAAGTGCTCCTCTTTATCAGCATCAGAAGCAGAATTTTCGATTTCAAGAATGATTCATTTTAATTTCTTCCACAATATCTTCATCAGTCAGATTTTCGCTTGTAATGACTTCATCATCACATGTTTCGAACAATTGCACGCCACAATCTGAGAATGATGAAATTTTGTGGTTTCCCATCCACATCACGATAGGTAAATCTTCATCACATCTTCTTCGGCATTCTTTGCTTTTTCAACATTCGTTGAATCTTCAACATTCTTAAAAAGTTTAAAAATTAAAAAAAAATTCAGTTGGTGACTGAAAAAAATGTTCGTTATAGCCGATTCTTAAGATTTCGGAGGTTCGCTATAAAAGGATAAATCAGCATTAAATACAATAGGAAAACGGCGGGACCAAAATTTTTGTTCGTTATATCCGGGAGTTCATTATATACCAGGTTCGCTATAACGGGGTTCAACTGTAATATATTTATGAATTTTTTAAAAGTGTAATGGCTAAGATTCTTGACATGCTTAGTAAAAAATCGGTATAGTAAAAAAATTTTTTAAGTTAAAAAAAATATTAAAAAAAATTCTCAAGTGAAAGCATTATTACTAACATCAAAGTACCTTTGGAGTTTTATGTCCTATAAACAGGTGGACATATTTTTAAATTTTGTTCATACATAACAATAGAGCCAGAGGCAATAAACAATGTTCAGACAATTCAGGCAAAAACGTAACCTTAATTAATGCAATATTTTTAAAAGATTTTTTAATACAATATTTTTTAAAGATAAAGATTATAGTTGCAAAAATTGTTTGGAGATAATTTTACTTTTTTCTTTATATACATATACTATATATTTGAGCTTTTAAAAAATCTATTTTGATTATTTTATTTTCATAGATTAATTATAATATTTCCTTAGATGCATAAAAAAAGTAAACAACGAAAGACCATATGCTTAAACCACTAGAGCGTTTTTCTTCTAGACATATTTCAACTTTTTAAACAAAGTAAAAAATTCTTACAAAAACTTTTTCATATTTCCCAAGACTCAAATTTAATTATCTTCAATGACATTTTCTTTCTTCCATTACAGGCAATCTAGCAGGAACAATATCTGGATGAGATTATTAATATTTATTTATTTGAAATAACTTCTTTTTGATGTAAAGGTGAAAATGACACGACTTTGAATTTTTGACTCTTAATCAGTTAATAACTGCGAGTTCTTGATTCCCCCTTCGCCCTTTTCTGTTTGTTACGTCAGTTAATGAGGGTAAAAAATTCACAGAGGACAAAAGGCATAAATCACGTCCAATTTTCCACAGAGAATAAATTTATCATTTGTCTTCCCTCACCAACATTAACAAATTCAATATTTAAGCAGCTAACGACGTGGAGATGGAGCTGCACGTTATGCACAATTTGATACGCCGTGGCACTAGAATTTCACGTTTGGAACAAATCTTTTTTTGTTCCTCCCGTTTTGCACGTAACTCCTTAATGTAAGAATGATAAATTAGTCTCGATATCTTATGTTTCTTTTGTTATTCCTACTTCCTATGCTAACTTTATGTCCAGTATATTAGGATTACCATTTAAAGGTAAGGCTTTTAATACCTTGAGTAACGCAATGTTTTCTCAAGGAATTAAAATAATTTCGTGCTTTTTTTTACGATGTTTAGTCAGCGTATGAAGCAATTAGTGATTTTTATTTTTGCTCTAGGGAGCAGGGAAGAGAATTTTTTTTTCTAAATTTCCAGAGCGATTTACAATTGCAAACTCTTAATGTTAAAGTCGAGTCAAATATTGAATTAATTTTTTTGTATTAGAAAACAGGCATTTTAGGTTATAAGATATTAAAAAGACGAGTTTCTTCTTTATAATCATTTATGATATAGATGTCATGTGACTATTGTTTATCTTTCAGTTTCAAGAAATTAGGCAAGAACAACTACATATTTTTTCCTCTCACATGACGAGAATTCTTTTGATTTCATTTGCCATTTAGCTGTTCGCTTATCAGTAACTGTCGAAATCTTTAAATAAAAAAAAATTCTCAAAAATATTGTTCATCGATCGTACAGTACATACCTATATGTATTGCTGGGGCGTTTTAATGGGTTTTATATCGTTTAAAGTTTTATAAGATTAAAGTTATAATATTAGCAGGGTTTGCTTACTAATTGGTGATTAGCCATTACTTAATTACCCAGGTTCGTTTTAACCCCAGCATGTAAACACTGTAGAAAAGATTAGACACAACTTAAATGTTTATATAAATGATGAGGACCAATATTTACAAATTAACAACGAATATTTATTACACAAATAAACAATTAAATTACAGTATTAAAATTATTATTCAAATAACTACATGGATGATAAATAGTGCTAAAATGATTAATAATCTTTCAAATAACAAATTGGGTCCTCACCGGATAAAACAAGGTATGTATCATTTACGGGATTTTAATTTAAATTTAAATCTTAAAATAGTACTGTCAACAGGCAACAGAAATGTAGAGACTGACTTACCCCAAATTCGGATAGATAAGATGACATCATTGGGATAGTGGCAGGGTGGACTCGAGAGTCCACCACAGGGCAAGCCCGTAGGCTATTCGCCCTCTGCACACCTTTAATCCTCTGCACACTCTCTCTCTAACTCCTGAAAACTTTCTCTCTATCTCTGTATCCTTTCTACCCCTTAATATTTATCTCAACTTTTTGCATACATGTTTTCACCTTCCAATCACAGTATTTTCTTCTCCATATAAACTCCACCTACGTCTTAAAACCCTTTTCTAGTGGCCCTAATATTTCTCTTTTATTAAAATCACACTTCTCATTGGACCTCTACTATTTCACATTTTCATATTCTTTCATATTTTTCCCCTTTTCCTTTCTACATTTTCTTATATTTTATTTTCTAACACCTGGTCAGTTTTATAACATCTTTTCCTGACCATGATCCGACAATACTGCTACTGTTGCGTAAATTTCAATATAATCCTTTCAATTCCTAAACCTTATTCTAAGGGGCTTTTTCGACTGACCCTCGTCCAACGCAACTCTTTTATCATGGGGGCCTTTTAACTAACCGCGATCTAATTTTACTACTGTGCCTTTTCTTATGGGGGCCTTTTATATGGGAGCGGCGGCTATTTCCAAACCTTCCCCTCTCTACCATAAATATATTTTTATTGCGTACGTTTCCCTTTTCTAACAATCTTTTAAACTTATGTAAAAGGCCTTTTCTTATGCTAACTCTTTTTATCCTTTCACTACGTTTTACAATGCATAAAAGAATCTTGAAATGCCTTGTAGCTTTTAACAAATCTGCGAAAACCTTTTGCTGGCTTAAAGAGCCAGCAATACTCACAAAAGTCTCAGAAAAAGAAAAAAAAATTTAAAAAAAAAGAAAAAAAAGTTGCAAGTCCCGATTTGAGATTTAATACCTAATTGGTTGAGAGACCTACTACTAGATGGTGGAGGACCCAAATTTAAATGACAAACATACATATATAGCACAAAAATACCAGGTTATATATATATACAACACACAAAAAAAAATTATCAAATTCTAATCAATGTAAAAGTAGACTCGTTAGGATAATATTCTTAGTAAAATTTAACACTTTCAACCAAGATAAATGGCTTCTTTTTCCAAAATTAAATCTGATAGTAACACTTGTGCTTAAAGTGTTCAAAAAATAGGTATTAATATAGGGGAAAATTATCCAGTAGTAATATAATATAAAGCATAAATAAGAATGAATAAATTAAAAGAGTACAATAAAATTATAAACAATGCCCACACACAAAATTTGAGTTGCTGAAGAAAAAAAAATGATATAACCAATGTTAAAATAAGCTTACTAGAGGCAACTCGTAGCGTATATGCATACTGGTAACCAACCTAAATAACATTTTGTAGCTAAAATATAATTAAAAGTAACTCTTGGGCTTGAGAAAGACACAAAAAAAAATTAGTATAAAAATTAGCCTAATCATAATATATATGAGTTGCTTGAAAATTAAATGAAACAGATAATACTGAGTTATATATATAATAAAAAAAATTATTTTCCACAGTGTAAATGCTTGGAAAATAAATTGCCAGTAGCATAAACGAAGAATGCAATGCCAACCATAATGAAACAAAATTCTTAGTAAAATCAGTACTGATAACCTTCATAAATAACAGTTCCTCATAAATAACATTTCATTCCTAAAAATAATTAATGCTAATTCTTGAGCTGAAGGTATACAAAAGAAATGGGTATAAAAATTAGAACATCATAATAATATATAAAGTGCAAATAAAAATAACTGGTTTAAAATAGAGAAATGAATTTAAAATAATTAATGTCCTGAGTATATATTTAACGGGATAAGTGTACAACAATTAGAAGCAATGGATCCAAATGAAGAAAGATTCACAAATGTAGATCGTCGTATTCAGGAAAATCTAGCTTGCTACCAGACAATATACATACAAGGAAAAGAAACGCAAACTTTTTAAACTACCTTGGATTACTTTGTTAAAAATCTCTCAACGTATCTTCCGACGCTAATTCTGAACCAATGAACTGTAATAATATAATAAGCAGTGATCACGAAAAATAATTTATGTCTTCTAAATGCAGTGTATTTTAAATTACGCATGAAAGTAAAAAATATATGTATACAAAAAAATTGTTTGAAACTCGACTTACGACCAACTCAACTTACGACCAATGTCTCGGTAAGTCGAGGAATATCTGTATAACGGTGCTTGTAGGATTTCGATCTTAGCATACTCAGTACCGAGAGCAGACGCGCTACCACTAGGCTACCTCGGACTTTTAACACTGCACAATAGGGAATTATCAAATAAACTGAAACCTAGATTGTTGAAATTATGATAGAAATAAATGATTTTACAGACAGTTTTATATGTGTAACTAGCTGAAAACCCGCACTTCGCTACGGAGTACATTCAAATTAAATACAACGGTCAATATATGCAATTAATGCCAAAATAAATAAATAAATAAATAGATAAATTAATATATATTTATAATAAATACGACGGTCAATGTATACAATTGATGTAAAAAAAATTATATATTTGTAAAAAAAATCGTGAGGGATATTTTTATAGACAAAATAATGCAGAAGAAAATATTATTCAAATTAAATCTAATAGGACATACTAAAGAATATCGTACAGTTCATATAGCACAGTTCGAAGAACATATCTTTTACTGCATTTTAATATTTTTTTTGGATAATGTCCAATCGTCTGCCGCATTAGCAAGAAAAAAAAAATTTTTTTGTCTATTACGTTATGCACGTGACGATAAAATCATTTAAAGTACCAGATTAAGAAATTACGTGATCAGCGTTTAATAAATTAAATTCTAAAAATTAATCTTTAAAAATTCACCAAATATCAGAAATTGAAGGTAAAGATTCTAAAAGTATTTTATTTTAAAGGAATTTTTATGATCTTTCTCGTGATATAAATTTTATAACACTCAGAATATTATTTTAAATGCAAACTTAAAACAAGTTACTAAAACAGCTTAAAAATATACTTTTAAAAAATCTAAGAAGTTTTCAAAAATCTTCCTTAGTGCACCCCTACACTATAAGAAGAATCTCCATGCAAAATTTCAGCCCTTTAGGTCCAGCCGTTTGGTCTGTGCGTTGTATGTCAGTAAGTCAGTCAGTCAGTCAGTTACGGAACTGTTTTATATATATATAGATTACACATACTGTCGTTGGGCAGCACGTTTGAAACAAGAAAATATTTACGGATTGTTTCTTTACCACTGTTTGAGATATTTTTTGAGTTGATTTATAATAACTAATTTTATCATGACAAGTGATCAAACTGTAGTAAAGAACATAAAATGATCTTATATACTGTCGAATACACCAAAGCGTTCACGAAATCCATATGAATCATTTAGAAATCTTTGGCAGTGGCTTTTCAAAACTGGTTATAGAATACCTAGTGATGCTTGTTTAGTATTATCGACCAATTTTGGATAAATCCCATGATGTTTATCTTTTCCGTCATTGATTTTCTACTACATGACTCGTTCATTTCTGTAAGCCATGGTCACAGCTGTCAACAACAGTCCCTGTAGATTGTTTGGGAGGTAAAATGCCGAAACAGAGTTTTCTGATAGTGGGATTTTATTTACAACAGGGTTGCGCAAGCCTTTTCCCATCGCGACCTATTTTCTTTTAATAAACAAATAATTCGTCCAATCGGATGAAAATTTTTTGGCAGTAGCAAAATAAATTTTTTTTATGATTAGGAAAATGTGAACAAAAAAGATAGAAAAAAGAAATGAGAAAAATTTTGACAAACTAGTTTAAAAATCGATGAATTTCAGATTTTTGGTACACATTTACTTGCATAATAACAATATAATTACAAGATAAAAAGAACTTTTTATATACCATGTTTTAAAAATTTCTCTTGAGTCATATAAACTTGACAATTCTATGTATAAATAAATACTTTTTTAAAATTTTTTGAATGAATTATCCCATCAACTCGAAAGACAATGAAGTTAATTGAAAGTTAACTTGCGATTAACTTTTCGTTCCCGTATCGGCCGATAGAGGGCTGCACAAGTCTACAAAACAAAATTAACTGAAAATGAATTCAATCCTGCTTAAAGATGGCTAAAAGTATTAAAAGAATGCATTGTCATCGTGTTCTGAGCTATTCTACAAGTTTCAAATATCTAGCTAGTCGAGAAGTTAGTTAAAAATCGATTACGAGATTTGGACTGGACAAACACACAAACACGCAAACACACAAGCAAACAAGAAAGCGAGTTAATATAAACAGGTAAAAAAAATGTCTCGCTTACTTTCTGAACTTGTTTTCGGCAAATTTCATGTGACTAAATATTCATATTTAAATATTAATATGTATTTGTATTTAATTTAGGTAAAAATGAACAAAATTAAAATAAAAAAGAACGTGATTTCAAACTGATTAGCATACTATAGCAATTTTTTTAATTAAATAATTCAATATGATATAAATTTACTTCGAACTATCAGCGACATCTCCAATTATTTTCGCGACCTCCATGGTTGTCACAACCCTTAGTTGTATCACTCATTTACTATTTATCCCAATAACTCCTTTTCTAAACACGAACAATTATAAACATTCCACAACTTCTCCAGTTTTTACTAAAAACGCTAAACTCCCGTTCATGTTTGAAAAATTCAGGGAATTTAATTTACAGCACTGAAATATAAATCTTTAATTTTTCCTACTTCTGAGAAAAATAAAAAATAATTTTATTTGTTAAATTACTTTTATGCATACTTCGTATTTTTTAATTTACTTTCTCTATTCATACTTTTCATTAAATAATTATTCGATGTAAACAAAAGTTATTCTAAAAATTTCTATTTAACGATTAAAAATATATTTAATACCGCTTATTGGAGATTCAAAATGAAAGGCCGAAACTACTATTTTCCCACTCTGGGAAATGAAACCAGATGTGAGCTGTATGTTTTGGATGGCGGAATGCGGCGGTGTACAAAATACATAGAGGGCAAAGAACAGTTGTATATTATGCATCACGATTGTTAAATGTATTGTATCAACCTGAGATCATATAGTTTTCATTTTTAATTTAAAAAGAGTGGATTAAAAAAAAATAAAGAAATCCTATTTAGGTAAAGCCTCGTTTATCCGGACTAACTGGGACCATAAGCAATCCGGATAATCAAAAATCCGAATAATCCGGGTAATATGGGTAATAAGCAAAACAGAATCCTTAACTGAGCAGAGTTACCGTTTATAACGATAAAAAACTATGTTTTGTAACAAAATTACACAGTATTGTTTACAAGACTTTAAAAAATATAAAAATAACTTTTTACATCATTTCTAAACAAAGAATTGGTAAGTCTAGTAAAGCTTTGTTAAACTCAACAAAACGTATTTTATTACCATAATTTATTGTATCTATGATCTATGCAGGAACTGTAATTGAATCAAACTAAAAACCGAATATTTGGCGTACTTGTAGTTATGTTTTTGCTATCATAGTTAAAAATTATCTAATGTGAACCTAAAATTAAAAAAAAAGTCTACAAATCTGATCCGGATAAACGAGATTATACTGTATTTTTCTCAAACTATTCTTTTCTTATCGATAAAATCTGCAATTAATAAATGCTGAAAATGGTATAGGTGCGGGAATTAGGAAATATCCATACCTATTCCCCATTCATTGCGTCCCTTAAACTGAGCTACAACACCACCTTAATGTTACTTGCTGCCTTTATGAACTTTTTAGTTTCTTAAACCAGTCGAATGATATTGTTACATAATGCTTATAAGATTTTTCTCAATTTTTTCTAAATATAGAAATGAATATTGAAGTTTAATAACACACATAACAACTGTAGGATTAAAGAGGGATACTGCAAGGTGGATCAACTATAGCTTCAATTTTCAACGCTTAGGGTCACTCCTATTACTACTGTACTCAGCGTTTAATATGCATCTTCGAAGTAACCTCCCCGCCAAACAACAAAACAAAACAAAACAGAATATCAGAAATATAACAAGATGACCTCATGTTTAACTCACTTTTGTACTTTTGGATATAATATTTTAATATTTGAAGTTCAAATGCATACGCAATGGCAAATTATTACATCCATTATATGCTAGCAAATGGGATCACATGCCCATAACCTCTTAATTTAACACATAGCCAAATTCTATCACAGGTCGCACGAGCTTTTGTTCTTACGGTTTTTATCCTTTTGTCAAAACGTGATCTAAGTTTTGACTACCGAGGAAAAAATAGTTGATATTTGCTCTTTTGAAACGATTCACGATGTCCGAAAATTAGCTAATGGTGTCATTGAAAATCTCTCTCTCTCTCCCTTCCCTCCCACTTGTCCTCAGTTCAGTTCGTAGAATATCGACTTTGAGGCTTGGAGACCAGAATTCAACATCAGGCACTGGCATGTGGTCGTTATAAGTGTTTCAAAATGATATCATCACAATAGATTTATTTTGTTAATTTAGGGTGAAAAGTCAATCATTAAGACTTTAAAGTAAAAATTGTATAGGGTATATAACAGGTTTTAATGAATAATTGTAATGTATATTTCCCGTATTTTCAGCTGGTTTAATATGTTTATGCTATCATGTAAAAAATGTTCTACAATTTTAATAAGCGTGGTTTCAACATTTCATCGCTTAAAGATTCCATAAGTTTAATGCAAAGATCATGCAAAACATTAATCTCTTAATGGACTAGTTACATGATAATAGCCAACGTGTGATTTACTTCATCGCTGTTTCATGGAAAAGTAAGCATTTGGTAAACGGCAAATAGTTTGTATACTTCGCAATATACTCCGTCATATATTCGGAAAGGAATAAGCTAACCTATGTCCACATGGATATACAAAGTAAACGCTAAAACGCTGCGTAATTGTTTAGGTAATGCTCGGGTTAACTTCATTAGTGGCTGAGGGCCTGTTGTCCACTCACCCGAAATAGGGAATTATAACGGAATCATAGTTATTCATTATGGGATTTCGTCTTAATTCCGGGTAAGGGGAGAGTATGAACCTCAGGCGATGGTTCTAATGAAGCGGAAGTCAAACACAATCGAAACTGGCGTTGACGTACAGGGATTTGTCGAGTTTATAGCTTCAGGAGAACTCTATATATGCCATGAAGAATTTTTGCGCATTAAATAGACTTTATTGCAGGATTTATTTTAATCAATTTTTCCTAGCAGCATTTCTTTATGCATCGTCTTTTGATATTTAAATTTTTCAAGATTAAATGAGTGATCTTGAATTTTGGCTTTTTACAAATAACAATGTGACCGTTTCTAATTATTAATTTGAATATTTATCTGCAAGAAAACTCTACCTTTTTTAATATTAGAGAATATATAAACCTAGTTCTCGTGATAAATGTTTCAAAAGACATAGTATAAAAGTGCTGAAACTAAAAATTGCATTTTGTCAGTTTCGACATCAATTGTTTTTTTCTTTGCACATTTTATAATGATTTTTATCATAATTATATAGAAAACGCTTGAAAAATTTGAAATTTTGTGTAAATATATAAAATTCAAGAAAGCGTGTTCAGTTTTTGGACTAGGTCAATAGCTGTAGTTGCATATTTTTTTTTCACTTTCTTAAATGGGAAGATGTTTAAAAGTAATTTAACTTAAGTTTTTGTAAATTTTTTATAAAATTCTGAATCACTTTGAAGGGAGAAATCATTACTTCATGGTGTATTTAGCTTAAAATTTAAAGTCCAAAATTTTAAGAGTGTATAATTTTTGATATATTGCTGAGACACAATACCTGTATTCGTTCATTTTTCCCCTTTAATAAGTGGAAAGAGAGCTAAAGGTAATTTGAATTCTGTTGTAGATAAATTTTATTTTTAAAATTTATACGAAACCTGACAATTGCCATCCAAATTGGAGATTGTATCTGCCATTGTATTTTGTGTCTTAAAAGACAAAGTGTGTACAGATGACTTAACGAGAAACAAAATACCCCTGAGAAATGAGGGATAGGATTTGTGATAATCTAATCTCAAGCCACTAGGAAGTGCCTCTGAACTGGTGCCGAGATCACAGGAATTAATGCAAACATTAATTGGCATGTTTAATATTTACATGCCAATTAATTCAAGTCAACTGTTCATATCTGAAAAAAAATCGAAACCTCTTCTATAACACCAAAGAATGTGATCATTAAGACCTCGAAGACAACATATTTAGCTCATGGCAACATGTTTAGCTCCCTTGTGTGAGTTCACGATCAATGACTGCCAAGAGATATCCAGTTGAAGTCAGTGCCGTGCATAATGTAGAAACAGATGGGAATTTCAGTCTGACTTTCTGCTTTTGGATGATAAAGCACTCTTCACATTGCATCCGGAGCGTTGCCTAGCGTTAGCTTTACTCGTATCGAAATATTTCTAACCAATCACAGACCTCCGCACGATTAGTCACGAAACTGTTAAGGCCTGAGATAGGTTAAAATTATTCCGATACGAGCAAAGATCCGTTTATATTGCATGCGGGACGTTGCGTTGCGTTACTGCGTTGGCTCAGAGATTCTTCACATGACCTGTGATTCATTCGACGCATCACGTGGTCAGTGAATTGAGCTCTGTGATTGGGTAAGATTTTTAACTTTGCTGCTACTTTACGCTCCGGGATCAGTGTGGTGACGCTGATTCTACTCTACGCTCCTGTTGCAATGTGAACAAGGTTTTATGGTCCTCAGCAAAGAGTTGCGCTGATCGACGAGTCCCTGGTAAGCGAGTACATTGCACAGTAAAGCAGAATGTGGTCAGCCAAATCCCTCAGTTAAATCCCGACAGAAAATCTTTGGGACGTCCAAGAAAGAGCTATTTCAGTTCACTAATCTCCCCTGACACTAAAAATCTTTTTGGGCGGAGAAAAGGACTCTGTTTGTTTCACTTAAACTATGATATCTCTGTTTCAAGTGAGAGGATGGCAACTTAGCTTTAAGGGGACAAGGGACCAACTACCTCGAATTTTTAAATTTTCACTCCATATACAGAACGAGAATAATTTATATTCTTTATTACTACGTTGAAGACTCGTATGTACGCAGAATTAAAAAATGGTTTTTTGGTAGAATAATGCCTGTTTTCAAATTTTTTTTTCAAAAATGTTACCTTTTTGCAAAATGCTCCATGCGCATTTCATATCTTTCAAAAACCTTAAATTTTTTAAAAATAGTTTACCGTTTATTTATTAACATAATTGTACATTGGATTTTTTTCTATAAATTTAAAGCTAAAAATATATGTTTATTTTTAATCTGACTGTTATTTTTTATGCTTTTGCTTTATTTCATAGTTTATAAATTGGAAAAATATTTGTGGTTTGAAAGAATTGTGCAAAGTTTGGTGACAAACACTTCAGTTCACCATCCTGAGAAATTTGGAAGAAATTAGAAAAAAATTGAATGTGCATAGACCATTTCGAAAAATTCTAGCATTTTTGAAATTATTTTTTGAAAACCAGGTTATATTCTTCCACAAAATACATAATTGGGACTTCTAAATGTCTTTAATGTAGTAGAATATAATATTAATTATTCTTATTTTGTATATAGAGTAAAATATTGAAAATTAAAAAAAAAACGAGGTTGGAGGTCCCTTGCCCCCTTAATTATATAGTATTAATTTAAAGTCATGCCAAAAACACTTCAATCAAACCATTTCATTGAAAGATTTTGTTTCTTCTCGACTTTTTCTTTTTTAAATTTCCATCTCTTTAAATACTTACTAACTTTTAAGATATATCTAATTTTTAAGCATACTTCTAAGCTCATACTTCTAAATGAAATTGTATGGAAGTAAGACAAAATGTCGCAGAATTTTCAAAATACATCAGAACAAAAAATGAAAAAAAAATGCTTAAAGTCATTAACGATGGAAGATAAATTTCATGTTGCCATTTATTCTTGTTAAGCAACAAGTTAAATACAAAAACAACACAAAACAATTCTTTGCAACTAGAAATGTAAACGATAGTTGTAATTTAATACACTCAAACATGCAGAAACAGAGCAATCCTTAATAATTTACATGAGTAAGTACGTGTTTAGACTTAAATATACAAAGCAAAAGGAAACAGAAAAACTGTTACTAAGTGAAGGATAAATATTGACTCCATGCACTTTTCTCTTACAAGTTCAGAGTGTATCATATATTATTTAATAAAGCTTCTCACGCACTTTTGTTGTACCCTTATACAGGCTTCTTGTCATACACTTTGACATATTTTATACTGTAAAGAAAACCTGAAATGTATTTTTTGAATCATTCGGAACCAATGGTGAAGAATCTGAAAGGACACGAATAATTGAAATAAATCTTTATAAGTTCAGAAAAACCCAGACAAAACATATTCCGCTGCATTAAATTAGTTATGGCAAAGCTATTCCCATTTTACTCATAATCTTTTGAGGTAACAGTTTATAACCACCAGCGTTATCTACGCTGTTATCTGTTTCCATGGCACGCGTATTCACAGTAAATTTAATCCCAAGCGGAACATTTTAAAATAACCAAATTGCTAATAACATATTTTCTTTTAATTTTACCTCATATTCAGAACTTTGGAGAAGTCAAAAATCTTTCTTTTCGAGTTATTTCCACAAAAGTTCTTTATGAAAGGGTCTGACAAGCCATTTTTGCTGTTTCTACTTATATTCTTCATTAGGTAGCATTTCTTTTTCTCTTTTATTATAACATTTTGGAATGGGCATTAAAAGGAATATAACTTTGTGTGCAACCACTTTAAAGCCATGAAAATGAAAAAAAAGTCTAGCAGAGGTATATTCCTTTGTCATTAGAATTCGCATTTAAATTTAAAACTGCTGAATATCCGCCGGAGAATAGAAGAGAAGAATTATTTTTTAAAAGAGAAGTTTAAAATACATTGATAAACGCATATATATCGATGTGCTATGTATAGAATTTTTTAGGGCTGTTATGTGCTCAGAGCATTAGCGGGAGTTATTATGAAACAAGTTTCTTTTTATAACTGTACGATAATGCATAAGTGGATTGAAGCACTCCACTTAACTTTTCAGTGTACTAGAGGTATGTTGGGACGTTTTGTATTTGATAAAGATATTTTTTGAATATATTTTATTGTTTAAAGTAGTTTAACAAATGAGATTTTCTTTGAATATACCCAGTATTTCACATATTTCCATTTTGTCATAATCTTTGTATTAGGCAGGTATTTTTCGTCTTTCAATTGAAAGCGACACTAATTTCATAACTTTTTTAAGTATAAAAAGCCAAATTAATGCAAACTTACATTCAGAATATAAAACTGGCCCCAACCAATTTTGAAATTCTCAGTGATTAATTCAACAAACGTTTTCATTAAGAATTTTTTTTTCACATTTTCTTCATTTCAGGAAAAACAGATTCATCGATTTCTAGTTGTTTGCAAAAACACTCAAATTTGACCAAATATTTGTTATGTTTATTGCAAGCCATAATTGAACAGCCTAAAGAGTTGAAATCGGTATTATTATATGTCCCTGTTGTTGTTCATATTCAAGCATAGTCAACCATCAGCACTTTTGGTAAATACATTGAACATATATTCAGTGTAACAGAAACACAGCTCCTTAATATCCACAGCAAAAAATAAGACTGGCAACTACTTTTGAACTAATATACTTAGTTCTTCATCAGTTCGAGGAAAATTTATTGGGATTACCACTACGGAGTAACAGACTATCTCTGAAATGTCAATAGAGACAACGACACTTATGGCGAACGAACTATATTAAATATGGAATAGAAAAAAAATTAAAATTTCCTTATTAATGACACTAAAAGGAGTATTAATTCAAATTCCCAAAACAAAAACGGCTTTCATCACCTGGAGTAGAACAAACAAACTCATCCTACCAACTTACATCCTAAACTAGGGGTCGGCTACGCGGTGCCCACAAAACGATTTTAAAGTGCCCGCCGTTCAGAAATCTAAATTTTAGGTATTTGTGTTTAGATATTTGATTTTAGGTATTTTTGATTATTTGAGTTTAGATTTTGAGTTTTGATATTTGATTGAAAGAGAACAGTAGAGGAAAGGTACTTGAGAGGTGTTTAAATTTATTACTACAGATGAAAGAATTTCTATTATCCAGGAATGAAATTTATTTAGAATTAGAGCAAAAACCTTGGTATATTAAGCTTAGCTTTCTAACTGATTTAACTGTGAAATGAACGGTGCTAAATTTTAAACTACAGGGTAGAAATCACCATATTGTTTCTATGATAAGTACGATAAATGCATTTAAAGCTAAATTGGTGCTCTGGAAATCGCATATGGAGAAAGAAAATTTATCACATTTCCCAAATTTAAAAATAGTGATAGAAAATTATTGCGATGGAAATGCTACCACATATCAATTTACCAAACATTTTGATTCCTTTTGGAAAATTTTAATACCAGATTTGAAGAATTTTACGAATTGGAGGAATACTTGACACGTTTTATTAATCCTTTCTCTCATACAGAGGACGATGTGGCTAATAAAATCGCAACATATTTTGATATTTCCTATGGGGAGGACTTAGAATTGGAAATTATATATATATATATATATATATATATATATATATATATATATATATATATATATATATATATATATATATATATATATATATATATATATATATATATATATATATATAAATTAGTTAAACCCGGATATTTCACCGGAGAAAATATTTGGCTCAAACAGCCCTTGGAAAATGAATTTAGACGTTTACCTTTAGCTCGCGTAACACTTGAGAGCCCCGAATTCGGCCAGGTGATAGCAAAGGCTGCCGTGGTAGGCAAGATTGAGGGAATGAACCACTACTTGCTGGGAAATTCCACTCAGGAGCTGATAGAGGCGCAAAAATTAAAACAAGCTAGAGTTAATGCCGTCGTCACCCAAAGTCGAGGGATGCGGGAGGAAATTCAAACGGGAATTACGGTAGAGAACGGGGAAACGGCCGAGCAAACAACTGAGTCGCAGGAACCCGAGGTAATGAAAATTCCCGGATGAATTAAAAGAACTTGAATTTCCAATAGTCGTCGAGACCAAAAATGCGTAAGTGGAAGAGAGTGCCGACACTCTCGGTTTAGAACAAGGAAATTGCCCTAAACGTACACCTATTTGGGAAAAAGTTTAGCCACAGAAAACCATGGGAATTGTGGTCAAAAATGAATTACTTTTTAGGAAACCCCGAGATCACAGAGGGGAGGAAAGAAAACAATTGATTGTACCAACTAAGTACAGGTCTAAAGTTTTAAGTTTATGCCATGATGGCATCGGATCGCTCATGGGAATGTCAAAAAGTAAAGACAAATGAGTGAGGTATTATTTTTGGCCCCAGTGCATAAAAGAGTGTAAGGACTATGTTAGGTCTTGGGACCTGTGTCAAAGAGTAGAGAGATCGATAGAACGGAAGAAAGCCCCGCTGAAATTAGTCCCAGAAATTACGGAGGTTTTCACGGGAATTAACGTAGAGATCATTGGTCGTTTGCAGACCCCCCAAAAAAGAAACCGGTATATTTTAAACGCTTTGTGCATGGCGTCCAAGTATCCGGAAGCCATAACTTTGAGTACTTTAAACTTAGAACATGTGACGGATACTCTATTAGAAATTTTCAGTCGGATAGGGTTTCCGAAGGCACTACAATTAGATAATGCTACCTATTTCACAAGCAAATTAACGACCACGTTTCTGGAGGAAGTTCATATTAAGGTGACGCGGAACTCAATGTTTCATCCGCAAAGAAACCCCGTCGAGCGCTTTCACCGCACCATTGAACGACTCTTAAAAGTTATCTGCCTTGAGGCAAAAGAGAATTGGAAGGCAGGGTTACCCTCAGCCATGCTGGCTCTTGGAAACATGACTCATATGTTTATGGTTTTTAGCATCGCCGAACTTATATTTAGGAAGAATTTAAGGGTGCCGGAAACACTACTTTTCGGAAAATGGTATAGGAATTCACCGGAGACTAATGTGGTTACAAATAATGTTTTCAAGTTCATGAATAGGCTACGGAACAATCAGAACATCGCTTCCGAAACTAAAAGGGAGATTAAAGTTAACAGGAAAACTAATCATGATAACGGGTCAGTGAGAAGGGAATTTAAAATTGGGGAGAAATTTGAATGGTCAAAGGAGTGCAATACAGTGGCTCGAGAATTGAAAACGAAACTGACCGAGAAACCTGTTTTGCACGCTCCGGACTTCGCCAAAGAAATTATCTTGCGAACCGATGCATCCGACATTGGTATCAGTATAATTTTGGTACAAAAGAGACCACAGAGATTCACCATCGAGACGGATCACAATCCGCTCGTTTTTCTTAAGACAAATGCAGGAAATAACCAAAGGCTTATGAGATGGACTCTTGCCTTACAGCCTTTCAATTATCAAATTGTCCACAAATCTGGTAAATTGATAGGCCATTCCGATTGCCTAAGCCGTTTGATGGCAGAATAGAAACCTTAAGTCAGGCGTAATGTTGTAAATAAATTAATGTAGAGTGTGAAAATAATTAATGAATTGTGTAAATAAATTAGTGTATTAATGTGTTAGGTAACATAGTAATCATAATGTATTAGAATAAATGTATTAACCTGTGTAGTAAAGTAAATGTAGTAATAATTGTGTAGTAAATTAAATTCATTGCCTCTAATGATGTATCAGGTGAGCTGTGTCTAACCGTGATTTTCAGATTTTGCCATTATGCCAAAATCTCCTTCAAGGAGGGAGGGGTTGTAAGAATCCGTTACGACCTTTCCGAATAAATCACCCAGACAGCCGGACCTCCCACAGCAGGTGACCTGCGAACAGTTCTATAGATCGGCGTCAAGGTGTCTGGAAGCAGAGAATAGTGTTGCACCTAGCCGCCGCCCCTGGGAGGACGTAAACTAATGGCTATTCCGACATGTACTAATGATTTTCTGATCAGCTGATTTATAAGAGCCGACCACATGGCTTCGTCGTCAAGCGAATCACAGCCAACGAACATGACGTCACAAATTGGGCCTGCCAACCTAAAAATTTGCAGTCACGTGACCGGAAGCGCGAGTGCCAACGCCGGGAGAAGAAATCCAGTTTTTTTTAGCAGACTTGTCGAGATTCTCATCCAGAGAGCACCTTTCGTCTCAGAGGTCCTTGAGCGACCGACTTCATCCTGAACTTAACTTTTCAGAGCATCCCGCTCTAAGCTTCTCGTCAGCTAGATACTTCAGCCTGAAGTATAGCTATTTCAGAGCATCCTGCTCTACAGGCTTCTGTTAGCACGTTACTTCATAAAGAAGTTATCTTCATATTTCAGAGCAGTCCGCTCTATAAGCTTCTCGTTAGCTAGAACTTACCTTACGAAGTTACTCTATTTTCAGACCTGTATGCTCTAGAGGCTGTGTACCGACCTTATAGTTCCAGTTGTAACTGTACTTGCCGACATCTTCTCATCGAAATTATTTGGCTATTAAGAAGGCCAGTTCCCTCTATGTCTAGAGGTAGATCAACAAATTTGTAAATAGTTGTAACAATTTTCCGATTTAAATTTAATAAAATTGTATTTTAATGTAGTAGACTGACTCTGAACATTTTTAGCTACCCGGAGTCTTAAGTTATCACAATATGTATGTAAAGAGATAAGTTTAATTTTATGTTTATTGTATATATTTAGAAAATTCAAATCTATTTGATATAACATGGACAGTTCTACCCTCTCAGTATACCTATCTTACATTTAATACAAAATAACACGTGAAAATATTATTAATTTTCCCCTAAATTTAGCCACTAAATTTAACTTAACACAGACTAAAGCCCAACTAATATTTAAAACTTAATATTTTAATTTACCATCTGAGCCTTTACATCCCTGTTTAAAAAACAAATGTCTTAAGACTGACGCATTTTGTTCAGAGAAAAACAATTTTGTTTAGACAAACAAACAATATAATGACAAAATTTATCAACTACTTAATATTACGTATTTACAAAATGTGGCCTTTTTTTTCTTCTTTTAGAATAATGCTTTACTAAAATACGAAACATAATATCTTCATTAGCTTAAAAAAATATGCTATACGTCGGTAGTAGTCTCAACCCCCCCCCCCTACCCTCGATTAAAATGCTTTGCTGATATCTGAAGAGAATAACTAGAAATAATTTACTGGCTAAAATATTTTAAGAGCTATTCGAGATATTCGAACCTTAATGAGATTATCTTTATTTTTATCATTTTTACTTTTCTTTCTTTAATTTTCTTTTACTCCTCTTGTAGCATTTTTCTCGAGAAAGATCACTTATCTTGCAGTCCAGAGCACTTTCGGAGTGCATTTTTCAGTCTGCACTTTTTCTCAGAAGAAGTAAAGCACTTTATAAAGAGATTTAAACCTCGTGCATGTGCTTAGATTCATCCAAAATGATTTACTTAACTGATTTGGACCGATAAATCTTTATAATCTGATAAAGATATGTAAGAATTACTTATTTTACCAGTAAAAATATTTTCCTCGGTAAAATTTGAGATAATTTTGCTGAATTAATATTTTTCTCGATTGCGCGTAATCTTTCAAAAATCCCATTTTTAATCAGCTGAATACTTGAGTTATTGAGATCTGGATTAACTATAGGGTTTGCATGGGAAAATAGTACGTTACATTGTACAGTATTTTATGTATTATGGTGATGTAAATATATTATCTTTTATGTCTACATAAGTGCGATACTTGATATGCAATATGTTCTATTTATATCATGCTAAATTGATAATCCGAGCATTAAGAAGTTTCTTTTTTGGTCGTGTTCACTTTTGAGAATATAATGTGTATTACCACATACTTTAAATTCCCTGTTTAGATAGTTTTAGATAATATATTTACGGTAAGTAGGAGATTATCATGTTAATGTTAAAATGGATAAAAATTCAATACCCTGAGGTATATTAATATACAAGTATAGTATAAAGTACCTTAAATATCATTTATTGAAATTCTTTTAAATCCAGGTAAATGAGTCTCTCACCAGAAAGCAAAATTAATTAAATTTTAGTACACAAAAAATAAATCAATTGTGGAAAGGGTTCATTTAGCCGTGTCGGCCTGTTATTTCACTTTTTCCCCTCTTTTAGCCGCTAGATGGCGCTGTTTGCATTATGTCTGTCTCTTCGCTGCTCGCTTGTGATTTGTTTGCGTTGTTCGCACCTTCGGGAGTTCGACACGCACGTCTCTGGTCGCTTAGTTTTCGGCTTTTTGAGCTGCTACCAAGTTCTTTGCACTGATGAAAAAGCTCCCTTGCAGCTTCGAAACAGCCGTATGCAAAATTGCACCTTACTGCTATTTGTGCTTTATTTAGGTTGGATTTCCTGTTTACACAAAAGATAGATGAGAACAAATAGGTTGAGGTAAAAAGATTCTTAAGTTTTCTGAAAAAGATTTTTTTTTACCAATGCGGAGGCACTTGTCGTCAAACATTCGCCTATACTACGCCGCAGTTTACTGTCCATTTTAATATGGAGTCACCACATAGGCGAACAACATTACCCCCTATGAAGGGGAGACACAAACGTAGGCATTTTTCGTGGCGTGGCGCCAGGATTCGATCCGAGCACCCTAAGCTCCGAAAACAAGCGCGCTGCACCACAGGGCAGCCGCAAGCCCCTAAAAAGAAATTTTAAGTATATGTTGTGAAAGCCATTAGTTTTGGCCATCATGCATAACCATTCAAAAGCAGAGCTCAAGTGCGACCAGAACAAAAGATGTTTTTGTCTCACTGGCCAAATTCCTAAAAAAATTGTGATTTATCTCATGGAACAGTCGAAATTAATACTGCAAATAAGCTATTCTTCATCTTATAAATTGTTTTGCTTTTGACTATTTTCCACATTTTATTGTAACATACTGTAGTTGTTTTGTGAATGTACTGAAAATCATATTCTGAAAGACATCAATTACTGAATATCCAAACCGTGTAGAGCATCACTTTGACAGTATTATCCAATCTTCATCTCTTAACCACAGTTATTAGGTAAAATGCTAGTTTTACCTAATAACTGTGGGTATGATCTAATACCTAATAACCTAGTAGCCACAGTTATTAGGCATTAGATCTGCGCTATCATTATTTTCCATTTTCAATGGTTAAAGGTTATCTGCAGGTTGGATACTTGGACATGATATAGGGATGAATGAACTGATTTTGACGAAGTGTTTGTTTCAAAATCTCAAGATATTCTGATAGTGAGTTTCCCTTGAAATTTGATTTTTATATATATATATATATATATATATATATATATATATATATATATATATATATATTATATATATATATTATATATATATATATATTATATATATATATATATATATATATATATATTATATATATATATTATATATATATATTATATATTATATATATATATATATATATATATTTATATATATATATATATATTTATATATATATATATATATATATATATATGCATAAACTTCATAGTGTTTTAAAGAAAAAGAGTTCGTACTTTAGGAATAGAATTACAGCAGTATGAAAATATTTCAGTTCTAAGAAATAACTGTTAGAAACTAACAGTTTCCCTGTAAGAATTTATGGATAAATTAAAAGCCTATTTTTTTCAACAGAGCCGGTAACTGAACCATGGGTAATCCGTCAGCTGAACGTTCTAACGAACGAATTAAACTATTCTGACGATGTGAGAAAGTCTTATTTTCAGTGGTTGGATTGCGAAATGCTCAGATCATCTATTGCTGAACAAAAGCTAAACAGATCCAGAACAACAATATGAAGCCGATTCTGAAGGGTTACAAATTTGTATATCAACCACGGGATTAGAGCCTCAGATTCTAATACCGAATGAACGCATCGTAGCATTTTGTCCTTTAACTGACTTTATTTTTAAAGATTTTTTTCTTCCGCAATATAAAGAAACAATGAATAGCATTGTGCCGTTATAAGTTGTACGAATAATTTTAAATCGAATTTTAAAGGAAATATGAGAAAAAAGTATGAAAATGTTTCTCCCATTTTACGAAGAACCAAAGTCATTAACTTGTATTTTGAAAAGTTTAAGATTGAATATAGTTTAGCTACTGTATATTTTATTTTACCCTTACTCTGAATTTAACGATTATAAAAAATCTCAATTTCTCTAATTTCTACGCGTTACTTCAGAGCAATTTTATCCCAAGTAAGTTTTACTTTTATTCTAGACCGTTTGTAACCCAATATCCGTAGGTTTTTAAGAATTCAAACTAATTTAGATAAAGCCCTGAATCGAAGGTTTCTTTTGATTTAATTTAATTAAACAGTCCAGTCCATTCGTATTACAGATCGTAATTCAAGAATCGTAATTTTTTATTCAACATTAACTTGAGAAGTAACTTGCGTGAACTCATATAAGATTGCTTTTGAAAAAAACTTTGGTTTCAAGTTCTATTTATTAACCAAACAGATAATATTGGGAAAAAATATCAAGTTAAAACTGGTTACATCGGAAAACATATCGCGAACCGTCCTCCCTGTTTAAGTCCAGAAAAATTCTTTTCCACTCATCTGCCACCTTCCCCGGACAAGTAAACGGTATCAAGATCTTGAGAACACCAGGGATGTTAGCTAACAAAACACCTAAAATCCTCTCTCTAGTACTGTTTTAATTAAAAGCACCTGCCAGTATTTCACCACGAAAGGAAACCAAAAAAGGAATCACTTAGAAAGGATTCCAAAGAAGGGCATGTGCTTTGATGACAATTTTATAAAAAAATCGAACAATTTTCTTTCTTCCCCGCATTTGGCTTCATCACTGATTCAGCTACAACTTGTAGAGAATAAGATTGTTTTGCCTGAAAAGATGATTCCTATATCCGCTGTGAGAAGGAAGCAATAAAATTTGAAATTAACCCATTTTTCGTCTAAAAGTAGTTGATGCACAATGAATATATACATGATTAAAAATGGCTATTTTTGCGATAAGCTGTCATTCATAGGTTTATCCCCTTTTCGTGGGGTTCCTGGCAACCTTTGAGTCTTATTTTTGTTTAACAAATGATGAATAGATGGATGTTTTAATTCGCGAAAAGCAAACCCAAAAAAACCCAAAGGTAGCTGATCGGAGTTATTATTTTAAAAATACTGATAATTCCGTGACGCTTAGCTTCCTTAGATTATAATGAAAACTTTTTTTACTCTGCTTTAACTCATTTCAGGGGCTATGTATTTTTAGAAAAATAGCACAACAGAGTTCGGTTTTTGCTGAATTGAGTTTTCCTGTTGACAAACTCACAATTTTATTGTTATATCGATATCTCAAATACTTTCAAGAAAGATTCAAAAATAAATTTCTTTCAGAGAATATCTGTCTGTCAAATTTATCAAACTGTCGGAAGACAAAATTTCTAGCAAAAAATTCCTATCATGGTTAATTTCTGTTACAATTAGATGTTTATGGTAAAATTAGATATATTCATCATAATAGTTGAATATTAGAGAAGTTACCTCCCATATACTATGCGCTAGTCTGGCTTTAAATATATATAAAAAAATCTTTCACACTGTCGAAATGATATTCAAAACCTTCTCCGGGGCAATTTCCATGGGGTGCCTTAAAGCAAACATTTGAATTTTTCCCCCATACAAAGTGACATTTCAGAGGGTAAACATTTATGTTGTTTTGACACTGTGACATTCTATCCAAATAAACATTTATGAAGCTGATTTAATCACGGCACTTAGAAATGCCAAGGAAGTTGACGGCGCCATCAAAGGACGGCAGTTTATTCACGCGGAGACTTTGACACCGAAAAGAAGCAAAACCCACTCCTCTGTAAATAAAAAAGGCTTTATCTGTGAGAGGCGAGAAGCTGTGAGGTTTATTTTTCGTATTTAGGATTTTACATATGTTTATACGAGGAAATTCAAATTGGAAATGAAATTGAGTGACTTTTCTTAAAAATTATTAAAATTTTCTCTGATTTTCTGAGATTTATATGCACTTTGTATTACAAAAACATTATTGTTATGATTCATGCATGTGGAAATTGTACTGTCCGATCCAGGGTTGTAAATGAGACAGCACAGTCTACACTAAACTACATTTATTTTTCAATACTACGGACATCACAAGAACGGACAATAGATCTTATAATCTTATATTCTGGGATTCGAAAAGTGTAGTTCCATAGGTCATCCCAGTCTCGCTTATAGCTTACTTTGCTCTACCAAAACAAAAGTACTTACATAGGGAAAGGGTGCGTTGCAGCACCATCTCGAGAACATAAATTTGAAGTTGCAGCAACGCATACACGTGAAATATAGACTGAATTCAAATTCATTTTATCCCATACATAATAAGAAATTTTATATATGTCTCTTTTTTAAGAATTTAGAACAAATCGAGTCCTGGAAGAATTTTTAAAAAACTTTAATGGTCTTAAATCATTTATAATCCTGTGGAATAATAATTAGAAGATAATAAGGGTTTTCTCAAACTGCTGCTTGCTTCATATTTGGTATTTAGTCGTTAAAAATCATTCCTATACAGCAAACTATAATAAAAGGTCTAGGATGCAAATGGAAGAGGAGATGGTTTCATTCCTGTTCTGAATGAAAAATATCACTCCTATCATAAGAATCGGAAAGAATGGAACACCTTAAAACTCTAAGACGCATGTGAAAAATAACAATAATTTCAGAAGCATTCTGTATAACTATTTTTGTCGCACTTTAAGTTACATCCCTCTAGGTTGTAAACTATAACTTATTAAGTATTGTGATGGTTAAAGCCGCTACAAGCCATTAGTTACATTCCTTTATAGTTAAAAATCCAATCTTTACAGTAACTGTAAAATTTTTACAGTAACTGAGTCCCGATGATTTCCATATAAAAGTATTTTTCAGTCATCTGAGAAATTGAAACTAACTACTTTGATAAATATATGCATTTCCTTAAATTAATTATTCAGAAAGATTCTTGGAATGTAGACGTCCGAATTGGAAAAATATGTTTAGAATTATAAAATGATATACACTAGATATATACTATGTAAACAGATATACATATGACGATATTGACGACAATATATGCATTCATTTGTTAGTAAATTCCGAGAGTAGAAAATTTTTAAATATCACAATGAAGACATACATTGACAACAGGACTAATACCAAAGAGAGTTAGGAAGCTCCGACTTAATAATATTTAAAATCAGAACCATTTGCTTCCATAAAACTTATTAAACTTATTTTCTAATTATAAAAATAGGCTTTTAAAAAGTCTTCCTTCGACGATTTTAAAATTATAGCCTTACTTTTTGCATTGTTAACACATTGTTAAATATTCTTACTTTGAGGAACATCTCCAAATTTAAACGCAGGAAAAAGACAATTGAAGCAATATCTGAAAAAAAAAATGGGCTTTGAGATAGTTCCAATAAATAATGTTTTATAAAAAGTTAGACAAAGACATCTTTTGTGTGGGGGATTGAGCTGCAGTAGTACATGTACATTATATATAACTACCATTCCTTTATCATGTCAGTTCTAATTTTTAGCTTTAAGATCACAAAAGACTTTATAAACGTTGTTCATTTAAGTAATATGGAAACAAACAATTCATTAATTTCTTCCACCGACTATTTTCAATTATTCTTTTTATTTTAATAAATTTTTTTTTTTTTAGTACTAGAGATAACTGAACGTACCTTGTATATCGAATAAAGAATTACTCAGCTCAAATTAGTAAATCTTAGAATTTTGATTTTTGAAGCTAGCATCTTTCTTATGGGCATAATGCAATTTAATTTTCTCTTATTTAATTCATTCAAAAGTTCGCCAATTCAGTTTTTACTGATAAAAAAGCTCTGTCGTTAAAATTCTGGATGTTCGTTTGCATTCCACTTCTTTCGCAGGAAATTTGAAAGAAGAAAATGAATTCAACTATCAAACTAGTTTTCCAATATAGTTAGATCCCAATTTAACTTGTTTATTTCTCAATTGAACATCTATATATTTTATTATAGTTTTATGGTCTCGAGTATTCTGCAGTTTTTCGTCGCATTATTGAACATTTGATATTTTGGCTGGATATTTGTGTTCTTCTGTAATTACAAAAATAAATCAAACTTACTTTTTATGGAAAATAGTAAATCGATTACATAGTCATACCTTCCGGAGGTGTACGGTACCATGTTAAAAAAGTCCTTGCACCATGCAATAGTTACACAAATGTATACTGGTTGTTTAGTAGTAAAAGTTTCTCTTGTGTTGTTTTTCGTCAAAGTTTTTTCAAGGTTCTTGCTCTTAATTTTGATTATATATAAGTTTTTGTCCTTAAGTATATTAAGTTCAACATCTGACGTTTCGCGTAAGTGAGGGGGTGTAAGATGTTAAACTAATCTTTGCAATGTGCAATAATTACATGAACGTAGACCGTCCATGGCAAGTCTGATTATTATTATTGATCATTTGTAATTAGTTAAAATATTCGCCTCCGACATTTTCGCGTAATTGTCCGAGAAGTACAATATGATAAAAACATTCATAGTTAGCGACAATTATAAGATTTTCTTAACTAGTACAGTCGAACCCTGTTATAGCGAACCCGGTATAAAACGTACTCACGGATATAAAGAACGAAAATTTTGGTTCCCCCGTTTTCCTATTGTACGTAATTTAATTAGTATCGCGACAGTTTAATGTAATCTATTTAAATCGATTTAATTCATTAATGATCATTTTTAATAGATTTTATCATTTGTTTAACATATCATTAATGAATACACATTGAAAATAATGAGTTATACATTTTGTGAACTCTAGCATTTTTCTTAAGGCTTCTATGTACTAACCCAGTGGTACTCAACCTGTGGCCCGCGGGCAGCATGCGTCCCGTCAAGCAAATATGTGCGGCCCAGAACACATTAATTTTTATTTTTCATTGTTAGAAACGTAATTAAAAAAACTAGCATTCTAAGTTTATTTGTATTTTTTAATATATTTTTTATATTTTTGTAAGTATTATAATAACGTGAACAATCATCGCTCGTTGAGATCTAACTGAAACTGTCAGTTGCGGCACGTAACTGTAAACTCCATGGTCTTGGCTCTTGGCCAACAAAAATATTTTTACATCTAAGCTTGCGCCTTCATCGAAAACACTACCGCCCTATGATGACATGTTTGACATGTCTAAAGTTAAGTAATAAGATATTTAGATATTTATCTGTGGCAATAACGTTTATGCGTGACATTTTTATGCTTTTATTTTAAGTGCCTATTACGCGAAACGGATCAGCCTTGCCGTTTTGAAAGTCTTGTTTCGTTATATTTTAATACCCATAATGGCAGGAGTTTCTTCAAACGGCAAACGAAAATTGTCTGATGAAAAGAGAGTTTTTCAAGACAATTGGGAAGAAGAATATATCGTTGTTAAAAATAAAAATCATTTGGTTACATGCTTGATCTGTCGTGAGAATGTTATATTAAAAAATATAACATTGTTCGTCATTATACTACGAAACACAAAGCATTTAATGGCACTTTTCCTTGCGGCTCTTTGATAAGAAGTGAAAAGTTGACTTTTGTCAAGAAATCATTGCAACAAGAACAAAATATTCTATCAGTGGCGATTTCACAAGATTCATCGGTGACAAGAGCGTCGTATGAAATTTGTTACATACTTGAAAAATATATGAAACCATTTACTGACGCAGAGGTTGTGAAGGAATGCTTTCTCAGTGCTTCCAACGTATTATTTGATAAATTTAGCAATAAAATCCAAATAATAACTCAAATCAAAAACATGCAGCTTTCTAATTCTACCTGCGCTAGACGCATTGAAGATATTGCAACACACGTTTTCAATCGCATCTTAGAAGACTTGAAAAACTGTAAATATTTTAGTTTGGCTTTCGATTCTAGCATCGATATTACAGTGACATCGCAATGTTCCGTATTCGTTAGATTCTGTACTGAACGAAATATTATTCGCGAAGATTTTTTGAAATTTCTTCCTATGAAAAATCACACCAGAGGCATGGACTATCTCGATAATATTAGTACATTCCTTGAGAACAATCATATCGATATAGAAAAATTAGTTTGTATATGCACGGATGGATGTCCTTCAATGTCCGGATCTGAAAAGGGATTTGTTGCCCTATTTTGAAAAAGAAATACAATTTAACAAATCTCTTGTCTTTTCACTATATCATACACCAAGAGAACTTACCAGCAAGTATCTCTATTTGCGAAATAGATGCCTTAATGAAGACCGCAATAAATATAGTGAATTATATCCGAGCACGAGAATTGAACCATAGAAAATTTAAAATTCTTTTAGAAGAATTAAACAGTTATTATAGCGACGTCCTTTTACATACCTCAGTGAAATGGCTAAGCCGAGGAAAAGTTCTGGTGCTATTTTTTTCTTTAAGACAAGACATTATTTTGTTTTTCGAGCAAAACAACAAAATTTACAGCCAACTTAATAATGATGGATGGTGGTGTCTTTTAGCTTTTCTATGCAACATCACAGAAAAACTTAGTGAGCTTAATCGTGGGTCACAGGGTGAAAATAAAATAATTTCGCAATTGGCGAATAAAGTATTTGCTTTTGAAGAAAAATTAAACATCTATCACGAAGAAATAAAGAACCAATTATTGCTTAACTTTCCAACCGTAACAAAAGATAAACAAGATGGAATGAATATTTCCCAAAAGAACTATGAGATATTTTAAAATTTTTTAACTGCCATAGCCAAGGAAATTGAGACAAGGTTTCAGGACATACATTGTATCAATATTTGTTCGTTGCTTCTAGAAAGTCCCCGGCACCTAGAAACAGCAACTATAACACAATTAGCTGAATTCGGATCTGATTATGTAAAGTTATTTGATGAATTAATCGAGTTTAAGAATAATACTAATCTGAAAGCTATTTAAAAAAAAAAGAGATAAGAAAACGAGTACATAGGTTTTTGGAAATTAGTCCCTGAAAAATATAAAACTGTACAAAATTGTGCCTTTCTGTTGCTCAACTTATTCGCATCAACGTATCTTTGTGAATCATCCTATTCTAAAATGAAATATGCGAAAAACGTATACAGGAATCGACTTACTGATTCTCACCTTGATGACGTATTGAGGCTAGCATGTAGCAATTATAAACCCGAATTGTCTGATATAGTAAAAAAATGTCTTCAGTATCAAAAGTCACACTAAATTTTAAATAAACAATTGGAAGAAAGTTTAACTTTGAGTTTTTTTTTGAATATGTATTTTGAAGTACACAAATATGATGAAAAAAATCATATTGGGAAATATGCTGTTGTTAATGTTTGAGCTAGTATTGACTGATATGATGATAAATAATAAGTACTGTTATTCTGCTTTAATTTTAGAAAATATTTGCTGATTTATCAGGTGGTGTGCATCCTTATCTTTAATCAAACGGAGTTCAATGTTTTTCCCTATAAGGATTTTTTTCGTCATATCACTATAACGTTGCGACCCTTTCAATTTGGAAATTATGTGAACGCGGCCCGAGGCAAAAAAAGGTTGAGTATGGCTGTACTAACCCCAATGGATTCACTCACCTCAATGTTAACCTATTGAGAAAATTTGTCCCCGGATTGCCGATTTGGATTCAAATATTTAAAAAAAAAATTGTACTCCGTCACAGAGAAAGAAAGTTTGCATTTGTGTACATTTTTCGTTTTTTTTTGTTAAATGCAATTAATATTTTAAAATTTAAATTATTCGGGGGAAAATCTGGTATAGTGTGTTTTAAACGCTTATAAATTCCTTCGGTGGACGAAATTTATAAAATGAATCCTGTAGCACTTTGCAAAAAAGTTCGGACTATCTGACAATACCAATTTTATTTAATTATCAGCATTTATGTACCTGTAAATAGCTGACAAAAATATATTTTAAATAACAAATTTTTGGGAAGCGCTTAACCCCCCTGTAGAGAGAGAACCATTACAATCCCTCAAAATGTCAATCCTTAGGGGGGTGGAATTCTCGAATCGTCAACTGAACTCCTCCCACTCCAAGAGTCTGCAAGAACAGGAAAAGGGAAATACGATGTTTTTCTTAGTACTTAGCAGCCTTAACAGTTCGGATATAGCGAACCACCGGGTAAAGTGAACGAAACCTTTGGTCCCTTGAAGTTCATTATAACGGGGTTCAACTGCATATCTAAATAAAATTGGGAAAAAAATATTTATGGAAATTTTACTACTCATCATACCTTAAAGACAAACATCGAATCACACTCTGTTCTGTATTACTCTTCCCCTCTAACATGCCATGCTGAAAACTTTGATGAGTCCCTTCAATGGCACAGAAGCTATGCAATTTTTAATAATGCACATATTTCCCTGATGAATTGAAAATACCGTAGTCACGCTTTTAGATCGTGATCCCATTACGAGATAAGTTTTCATGAATGGAAATTTATCAGTGCAGAAACATTCTAAATAATTGCATACTTTTTAGAGATGTACAGCCATACATAAATATTTGCTTACTGCCAATAGCTTTAAGTAGGTGTATATATTTATTATATATTTCCTTTTAACGTAGGATTACATTCCTTCATAACGGTCCTCCAGAAAGCAAAATTTTAGATGTCCTGCGTCGCGAGTTATAATTTTGGCCGCGCGCAAGACCCAGTCTGTATCAGTAAGGCAAGTTGTAAACAGTTAAACAGAAATGGTACCAAAATGCATCCAAAATTTGACTGACTGACTGACACACACACACACACACACACATATATATATAAATGTATATATATATATATATATATATATATATATATATATATATGTATATATATATATATATATGTATATATATATGTATATATATGTATATATATGTATATATATGTATATATATGTATATATATGTATATATATGTATGTATATATGTATATATATGTATATATATATGTATATATATATGTATATATATGTATATATATATGTATATATATATATATATGTATATGTATATATATGTATATATATATATATATGTATATATATATATATATATGTATATATATATACATATACATATATGTACATATATATATATATATATGTATATATATATACTAGCTGAAGTACCCGGAGTTGCCCGGGATATTAAGAATATTTGTTAACCAGAATCAATTTAAAAATTAACACAGTATAAATAACGTAGAAAAAATACATGTGAAATGTTATACACATCTCAGAATTTAGGAATTTCAGTCTTTTATCATTGTAACACTAAAATCTGAAAAGAAAAAATGTCACATTGTCTAATGTTTGTTAACCAAAATTAATTTAAAACTAAACACAGTATAAATAACATATCAAAAAAAAGCTAAACAAATAATAATAATTAAAAAATAATAATAAAATAAAAGCTGAAATAAAAAAGCTGAAATTCCAGGTTTAGCAGAATTCACACTGCCGGTATTCGAACCCGGGTCAAAATTTCAGGAAGTACGCGGTCCTCCGCATGCGCCACGATTACACAGTGTTATGAAGAGTAAAGTGAAAGATATTCGCACTGTGATTATTGGAAAGTTTGTGTGGATTGGTGAATATGCATGTAAGATGAGTTTTATGTTAGAAATAAGTTAGCAGGATAGAAGCCTAGTCTGTAGCTCTTCAATAGACACAAAGATATAGGTGAGTGGGATAGCAGTAGCAATTAAAAAAGATTTCGTGACACTTAGAGTGATTGATTTGAATTTTCCATCGCGAGTCGAGTTTGTCAATATGCCGTTGGATCTGATCTATTTTAGAGTATAAAATCTGACTTGAAAGATTATTATTTTCATTCATTATTCTGGTTTAATATATGACTTAAAACTTTTTATTTTATTAATTTTTATCTTTTCGCTCGCTGTTTGCCAGTTATCCTTAACGTGGCCGCCATATTCAGAGGGTGATTCCACAAAATGAAACAGCTTACATTTAGTGCACGCATCCTTCAAAAATTGTTTTTTTTATTAATTAAAAATTAACGGTAATTATTTTCGATTCCGGAAGTTCTGAAAACCCTCGGCTGTTTTTAACGACGCCTGTATGTAAAATGTCACGATCGTTGCTCCTAAACTGTGGATTTCTATACAATTACAGACAGACAAACATTCATTTTTATATATTAGATATATATATATATATATATATATATATATACATATATGTACATATATATGTATATATATATATAATATATATATATATACACACTGAAGTGCCACTGCATTAAGGATACCTACCTAGTAACGAGTTGGGCCTCCTCTGGCCTTGATAACGGCTGCCACACGACGAGGCATAGATTCAACAAGTTTCTGGAAATGTTCCACGGGAATGGCTTGCCAAATATTGGCTAAAGCTGTCCATAATTCAGTAAGGTTCTTTGGTGCTGTGTGATGGCCTTTCACGCCTTGTTCCCAAACATCCCAAAGATGCTCAATAGGATTTAAGTCTGGGCTTCTAGGTGGCCAATTCATGACAGAGAAGACAGAGGAATGCTCATCCAACCAGCCAGTAGCCAACCGGGACTTGTGAGAGGTACAGTTGTCTTGCTGGAAAACTCCATTACCGTGCGGATAACAGAACAGCATAAACGGATGGAGGTGATCACCCAGCAACTCTACGTACCGAATTGCATTGAGGGAGGTTGGTACACGCACCAAAGATCCCAAACTGTGCCACGAATAAACACCCCAGACCATGATTGAGCCACCATGCCCTTGTACAGTTCAAGCCAGGCATGCAGGATCCATGGTTTCATGAGTCTGACGCCATATTCTCAGCCTCCCGTCGGCGTTAAGTAGTCTGAATCGAGGCTCATCACTCCATGCTACTCGTTTCCAGTCCTCTACACTCCAGTCTCTGTGCTCTCTGGCCCAGGCAAGACGTGCAGCCCGATGGCGAGTAGAGAGGAATGGTACTCTCGTAGGTCGACGGCTCCCGAAACCCATACGGTGAAGCGAGCGTTGCACAGTCCGTTTACTGACTGTACGACTGGCACCGTCATTAATCTGGGTGGTAATTTGAGCTAATGTTTGGCTTCGCTGGCTACGTAAAATACGCCTGAGCCGTCTCTCACCACGCACTGTCAAGTCTAATTGTCCTTTGCAGTTTGTCCGATCGCTAGTTTTTTTCCACCATCCATGTATTCTTGGTATACTCTTGACACTGTCGACCTTGAAAATCCTAGCTGTCTGACGATTTCGGAAATTGAATGGCCCATGCGTCGCGTACCTACGATTTGTCTGCGATCGAAGGCGTCTAAATCAGGCAGTTTACCCATACTGGCAATTCCAACAACTAATTCAGAACAACCACAGTACGCGCTATATATGCAGTTACCACAGCGCCCTCACTTGCGCATACATGATGCGCAGCGCTATACAATTTGCATAGACTTTGCTATCCCTAATTCAGTATCACTTCAGTGTATATATATATATCTAACACATACATACATATATACATACAAAAGAGGTAAGCAACGATAAGTAATCCTACGCTAATAACCCGCGGTGGTTTAGTTAGAAGAAACTGACTGAAATTTGTTTTTTGTTTTGTTATCATTAGTTTCTGTATGAAGATCATTACTACACTACTGTTGTTCATACGCTATATCAACTAAAGTCCACGAAGTTCTCTCAATTATTCGTCACTAAACTTATTACCAGCAAATGAAGTAAGACCGCATGAACTATAGAAAACTTCTTGTTCTTAAAACTGAGATGAGGCAAATATGAATTTGTTTTACCTTCCCAAAATGCACTTACTTATTTTATTAAATTATACGTCACCCCTTCCCAGTCTAATCAACAAGCTTCGAAAGATGTATCTTCGAGAATAAAAATCTACGAAAATTGTGGTAGAAAGAAAAAATCCCCTCTGATTAGCTTATTTTGTACATAATGTATAGACAGTAAATATATCCCTTTATGCCCTAGTCTAAGAGCATAGTACTTAAAACCCTCCCGAGAAGAAATGTTTGCTGTGAAACAACTGATTAAAAAGAAGGAAAATTGCGCAAAATCCATTATTTCCCGCCACAGACTTTCTTCAGATAGAAATGCCGTGCGCCGGTGAATCCCCATCGAGTTAATGCACTTCTCTTAATTAAGAACCCTCAAACTCGTTCATTAAACAACAAAATATTTTTACCTCACCTAATCAGATCTGAAATATGCATTACAATGATGTTGATACAATCAAGTTAATGCCGAGAAATAAGAATACCTTTCCGACGAGCCAATTTTTTAATTTTATTTATTTTTTTTTTGAAAGTCAGGCGAAAAATGTTGAAAAGATAGGTTTTTATATTAAGAAAGGCGAGATGTAAAGGCTCAGAAGTGATCTAATACATAGTAGACGCAGAAAAGATAAGACATCATTTTGTTAAGTGGTGTAGGGGAATAGATTATAAGATTCCGTGAGTTATTCTTTTAACTACTTTATTCAAATATATAGTTATGAAATGTGTTTGATGTCATATCAAAGAAAACTTTTATGCTTTTAAGCCTTGTTTCTGTTTTCATACACCTTAAGTCGTAGGATTATTCATTTGTTAAAGTACTCGAATGTAGTTGGAAAATACATATGAAGTCATATCGATTCAAATAAAATGCATGTGTTTTAGATGTTGTGTCTGTCATTAATCCAAAATAAATCATGAAAATTCATACAAATTGAGTTACACTCACAAAATTAAAAAAGTAGGTTTTTTACATATAGAATCAATTTCTGCGGACTTTATGTGATTTCTCGTAAGGTCGTTAGTTTCAACTTTTTGAGAAAAGAGAAATTCAAATCAGCAATTTTCTCAAATTTTGGTTAGGTTTAAAGTGATAGGTCATATTTTGCTATGCGAGGACTAATTAGACCAGGACCTACTGCTTAATCCACAAACTCTGGTACCTAGCCATTCGTAATCCTATTAAAATTTTTAAAGAGTCACGCCGCTTTCTTCTTTGAAATCTAAATTTTTGAAATTTTGTTTTGATTCCTTAAAAGGGGGTAGGGTCAAGATTTTCGACAAAAAATGCATTTTTTTAATTTTTGCAAATTAAAAGGTATGTACTCTTGTGCTTCTGATGACATTTACATATTTGTTCTAGCTACAATAGCAGTATTTTAAAGAATTTTTTAAAGAACTATTACCATCTGTCAAAACGCGTGGTGTCACACCCTCACCAACCAAAACAAAACATCCATAGCTACATTAGCTATTTTTTTAATTTCCCGTGCTCCAACCAAAACAACCGCTTTTGCCAATAGTAGTACTGGATTACATTAAAAACATTTATAGAGACTTAGCATATCTTGATCTACTCTGCATGGGAAAACACAAAACAGCAATGAGAGTGTAAATAGTATAATCTGGTCACGGATCCCAAAAAATGTTTTTATTCAGTTAGAAACTTTAAAAACAGGTGTATTTGAAGCAATTGCGTCCTATAATAACGGAAATATTACGAAATGCAAAGTACTTTCAACGTTAGGTATATCTCCAGGTTTTTATACTTCTCGAGCAATGCAAACAGCTGATCGGACGAGATTTATAAAAGCTCAATATGATGTTTCACAGCAAACCAAGGAAGCCAAAATAAAGAGAAGACAGAAAAAATGTAAATTAGAAGACAGCCTTGCTGATGACCCAGATGATCCAAGCTATGGAGCTGGCATGCACTAAGCACAAGTGAATGTTTCACTAAATGTTGATTTTCACAAAACAGTGTTTTTTTACAGTTAAGGAACATTTTTTTCAAAAACTATTACTGTGATTATTTTCAAACATAGCATAATTAATAAATGCATAATATTACATATTTTAACGAAGGGAATTTTTAGAAAAATTAATTTAGAGTAATTTAGTAACATAAAACTTGATGTAATTTTGGTGTTTCTGAAAAAAAAAATACATATAGTAGAAGTTATGCATTTAAAAAAAATAACAAGGTATTTAAATTATAAAAGCTCTGGTTGAAGTATTTAATATACGTCAGGCAATATACAGTAAAAAAATTAGAAACTTATATTCAATAGAATCTTTTTAAATGTTCCTTAAAAATGAGTAATTTTAACATTACTAACATAGGGAATCTGGATCGTGACCCCACCCCCTTAAAATAACTGTCAAATACGTAGTGAATTTTACATTAACCAAGTCAATATTTTTCGAAGATAGACGGTTCTAATTTAAAGTTAATTATATCAAAATATTTATCGTTTAGAACTGATTTTTGATTTATCTATATGACACTTAGAAAGTTTGTTTGTTATTCAAAACATACCGATACTTGGCAGAACCACATCATATCTGTAAGAATATAGTACTTTTAAATGGGAAGGAACAGATTAAAAACTGTATCTCTGAATTGTGGCTGAAACTGAAATATTTCATTTGTGACAAAAAACACGGTGTCAGGGCTAAAGGTATCCAAAAATCATGACTTATTTTTATGGAACTACCCATTAGAATTAAAAAAATATTTAAATATAAAGAACATCTCACCAAGTTTTAATATCAATCATAGATTTCTATCATAGTATCATAGATTTCGATGTGTGCACATTTTGTAGCACGACTAACGTCTAAATGGTAATCTAGTTCTCTCCAAGTGTTTCGTAGCATATCAGGAGTTATTATACTTTTTGTTTGGGGATTCATAAAATCCGTTGTGTGTAAACAAAAAAATTGAAACTGTGGATGAGTTGAAGAAGCGTATCATTCAAGCAATTCGTGTAATATCTCCTGATATACTACGAAACACTTGAAGAGAACTGGATTACAATTTAGACGTTTGTCGTGCTACATAAGGTGCACACGTCGTAATCTATGGTACAATGATCGAAATCTATGATTGATATTAATACTTAGTGTGATGTTCTTTCTATTTAAATAATTTTTAAAAAAAAATTCTAATAGGTATTTCCGTAAAAATAAGCCATAACTTTTGGATACTTTTAGCCCGGACACGCTGTATTTTACTTTTAGATAAGTGTGAGTAAGGTAAGAGCCGAGAGAAATAAAAAAAAGCTTGAGTTTTGTCAAAAACAACGTCATTAAAACATTCGATAACGCCTTTAGGGCAAAGTTATGCAAGAAAGAATTTCCTTATACGGGTTAACTGTACTGGTGAATGCCGGACGATGGCCGAAGAGCTTGAGGGCTGGCATTCGGTGCTAGAGTCTGTAGTTTCGAATACCACTGTTGGTATGAATGGCTGTAGCCGTTCATACCAATAATACCTGGAATATTGGTACCTGTTTTGACCCAAAACAAGATCTGAGTAATTTCAAATGACTTTTTTAACCATATGAAGGCCTTATTTGAATAGTGGGCCCAACTTCATTCTTGTTCATTTTTAGATACAGAGCCTTAAATTATAATGAGTGCTGAGAAATGACTGCTGAAGTCTGATTTGTAATGTCCTCTGTTGGCATCAGAAATAAGCTGGAGGTGTACCAGTTTAAAAATAAGATACAAATGACTTGTATGAAAATGAAAGTGAGTCTAACTCCATTTTTTTTAAGTGGAGTTGGACCACTATTCAAATAAGGCCTTCATATAAATATATGAATGTGACCATTTTTCAAGGCTCTTGAGGCAAAGCTGAATGGAATAATTTTGTTCTGAAATTGGAGGAATGTCTGAGATATGTTTTCTGATTTGACCAGTTTTAGTTAACTTGGTTTTTATTTCCAGATGTTACCTTTGGTAAACAAATATTTCATGTTAAGTTTTCGTCAACATTTTGAACCCAGATTTTCCTCATTTCTTTTAAAAATAAATCCTTAAGTTTCTGAGATGAACATAGATTACAACTTACGTATCGGAGGTATGCACACCTATAACAGTACCGGACGAGGAAAAAAATCCCTGCAGAAATCCTTGCAGGCTTACGACAACACACTTTGTTCAATTAAGAGAAGTTACTTTCCAAAATAATGAGGAATAATGAATTTCGATACCTGAATAACCACTAACCTGAACTCGTTGAGTGTAAGTATTTATTTCAATTGTTTCTAAATAAACCTTCATTTTGATGCAGTAATGAAATAAACATGAAAGTTAGATTACCTATGAATCGTAGCTGAACCAACGTATTCACTATTGTTTAATTAATTTTATTTTTGTGAGAAAGACTAGAAATCTAAAATGCATGAGCTACAAACATGAATCAACGAAGGTGCTTCGGCTAGGGAGTCTAATCAAGACATTAGCAGTAATTATGTTAGTGATTGGTGTCAGGTTTTCAGAAGTTTCATGCCATGTTACTCCGGTGAGATATGATAATCTTCTCCATGGAAATGCTTTCATTTAAATCAGGGGTTCTCAACCTTTTCCCTTTTAAAAGAAGGATTTTCTTCATCGACCCTCTCACATTTTTCTCTATAATATACAGCATACAACATAATTATAATACTAATACAGTTGGCTCTCTCTTTAACGACTCTCTACTTAACGACAATCTGTATTTGAAGACGATATTTCTCAGTCCCGGCTGCTCCGACGTAAAAAAATTCTATTTAAAGACGACGTTGTTTCTGTTTAACGACGAATTTTGTTTTGTTATATGAGTTTCTTCATCTAGAATAAAAAACTGCTTTCGCGTTGCTGAAATTCACAAAGAACTTGTAGTGGAACTTCAAAGTACGGATGTAGAAATCAACAAAGATGACATTACCCCTGAAGAATGGAGAACTCTTGTTGAAGATGAGGTTGTTTCAATTCAAAATTTCTACAATTGTGATGAATCTGTTTTAACAACAGATTACAGAAATGTAGAACATATTTATGAAGATATAGTAAACGAAAACACAGTATCAAACGAAGAAGGTGAAGACACAAAAAACAAGACACTGCCACCATCTTACACAGATGGAACTTCTTCTCTAGATGTTCTCCGACGCTATATTACATCGAATATGGAAGATGACATATTTTGCATTTTAGAAGTTCTGGAAAAGAGAATAACGAAAATAAGACGAAAAAGGAAGCCATCAACACTTTTTGACTTTTTTAAAATCCTAATTTATTGTATTGTTTGTACTCTTCTTTCAATGTAATTTAAAATAACTTTTTGCGAATAAAATAATAATAATAAAAATAACATTTATAAACACGCCCATATATTAAGAAACATATTGACAGTCCTAAGCCAGTGAAGTGTGAAGGGAAATGTTATTTTTTCACAAATTCTGTTTAAGGTCGATCTCTACTTAAGGACGATTTTTCACGGTCCCTTGAAAGTAGTTAAACAGAGAGCCAACTGTAATTGCACATAAAACATTTAAAGATAACAATTTCTCTAAGAATATGAACAAAAAAATAGAAAAAGTGGTTCATTAGGTTTATGTTTTAATATTTTTGTACTGTTTTCATTTTTAATTTCACAAATATAAACAAGATTTCAGAAACAGATTGTAATTGCTCAAACATCGCCAAGAGATAAACGAAACTGCTTCTGATTGGTTGTATCGGGAGGATCCATGTGCTGTTTAAGGTCCAGTGGATTCCCCCTGTTCTGCCTAGTGTTCGTACACAAATAAAAGCCGACGGCGGCATTCGAGGCATTTACAAAAGCATCATGACATTCGACTTTAGATGCGTGGATCATTCCGCCCTATGCAAATCTGTGTTTATCGATATTAAAACGGATATTATTATCTAATAATTACATTCCTAAAAAAATTAAATTAAATTTTAAAACATAAAATTTTATCATAGACCCCTAATAGACCCCTGGAGTTTTATAGACCCTTTTTAAACTTCCATCGATCCCCAAGGGATCCACCTGGACCCCGTTGAGAATCCCTGGTTTAACCATTTCCTTACGGGGTGGGATAGCATGTATCCCAAGCATACGGGCCCAAGAATGAATATATATATATATATATATATATATATATATATATATATATATATATATATATATATATATATATATATATATATATATATATACCCAACAAACACAAGACTGACGGCAACTTGACGGACTGGTGCCGGAGGTGCCGGTAGAACGATAGGCTCGGGGGAAATGATCCGTACCGTTGCCGGGTGACTTACGAATCTCCGACGGGAGATCCCGTAATGTGTACCCTTTTGAGGGCCGGTGACGGTTGGACGGAAATCGATCCGACACCGAAATAACTTTACCGTCCCGGAACTGGAGCTCCGATTCGTAACCACAAGTAACAGAAATCTGCATCAGAATTATGGATTTGAAAGGGAAGGCGAAGATTAAATTAAACAGACTTTTCAAAAATATTTATTTCATTGTTGTGAAACTTCTTTTACGCGGAAAAATTCCCATAATTTTCCTTGTATGTAAAGATTGTATTATATCAGAAGTATTATGTGAAAATTCACATAATTCTCCTTGTATGTAAAGATTGTATTCTGTGTGTATGTTTTTAACTCCCTAGAAGCTTATAATAACAGATGGAAATTAGTTTCATTGTTTATTTTTATATATTACTGGAGAAATTAAATATCTACTTAAAAATGGGTTCTTGTTGCACCACCCTTTATTTATAAGAGAGGAAATAGTGATAAAATTTGTATTTTTAAAAATTTCTTTTATAGTATATTAAAATAATAATATATATTTTTGTACATAAAATATTCAAAATATATTTTTCAGGAAACTTACATATTCTAAGTATTTCTAATTGTTAGATGCCATTATAAAACAACTGATTTTGTAGAATCACGGGCGAGAGGACACGCCCGTGACGGATCCGATACTGACCTAATGCGCCCGGCTAATGAAATCGGCTGGCCGGAACCTTCCAACCCCGGCCTGATGCCTCTGTGTTTGTTGGATATATATATATATATATATATATATATATATATATATATATATATATATGTATATATATATATATATATATATATATATATATATATATATATATATGTATATATATATATATATATATATATATATATATATATATATATATATATATATATATATATATATATATATATATATATATATATATATATATATATATATATATATATATACGAGGCGTGTTTTTTAAGTAAGTACCGTTTTGAAATAAAATTAAAACTAGTAGACATTTTTTAACAATTTTATTTTTACACGAAAGCCTGATCTTTAATCAACTTTTCTACATAATTCCCACCAATATTAAGGCACTTATCGTATCGTACAACCAGCTTTTGAATACCACCCTCGTAGAAATCTGCCGCCTGATTAGACAAGCACTGCAACACGGTCGTTTTGAGATCGTCATCATCGTCGAGGCTCTGACCACCCAAATGCCTCATTAAATGCAGGAACACGTGGTAGTACATGGGCGCTAGATCGGGGATGTACGGAGGGTGATCAAGTTGTTCCCATCCAAATAATCCGATCAGCTCTTGAGTTCGATTGGCCGTGTGTGGACGGGCATTGTCATGAAGCAAAACGATCTCCTAACTCAGTATGCCACACCTTTTGTTTTGGATTGCACGGCGCAGTTTTTTTTAAATCTCACAATAAGTTGTAGAATTTATTGTGTCTGTCAAAAAGTTAGTTCAAATGACCTAACTGTAACACGGTCGTTAAACCATGTTGCATTGGTTGTCTAATCAAGTGGCAGATTTCTACGAGGATGGTATTCAAAAGCTGGTTGTACGATACGATAAGTGCCTTAATACTGGTGGGAATTATGTAGAAAAGCAGATTAAAAGAACAGACTTTCTGTAAAAATAAAATTGTTAAAAAAAGTCTACTAGTTTTAATTTTATTCCAAAACGGTACTTTCTTAAAAAACACGCCTCGTATATATATATATATATATATATATATATATATATATATATATATATATATATATATATATATATATATATATATATATATATATATATATATTATATATATATATATATATTTTATATATATATATATATTATATATATATATATATATATATTATATATATATATATATATATTATATATATATATATATATAATTATATATATATATATATATATATATATATATATATATATATATTATATATATATATATATATATATATATATATATATTATATATATTATATATATATATATATATATATATATATATATATATATATATATATATATATATATATATATATATATATATATATATATATATATTATATGAAATTTCCCGTTCTAAAGAGGAAATCAGAAAAATGGGACCCGTAAGCAAAAGGTTAAATAAACTTTACCAAAGGTATACTTTACACACGGAATCAAAATTAAGAAAACAACACAATTTTTTTATAATACTTAGTAAATCTTCTCTCCATTTACATAGTAAATATTTGTGTTTATGTATGCTTTGTTTAAATTTTTCCCCCCTATTTATGGATATAAGATATAATATGCTGGGGAAACTTTACACAAGGGAGTGAAACCTATACAAAAAACTCATCTTTAAGAACAAAAATACAATTGCAATATGTTCTGCATTAGTTATTGATGATTATTAAATGTTATTAAGTAAAAAAAAGTTAATTACGTATACTTTGAAAATTTCTCATTTGCAATTTTTTGAGATAAATTTCTTACAAGGATTTGCTTTTTAAGATATATTTTACAAATACGTTTCATTCTATTCACAACCCAGTCTTTCGTATCAAAAGCAACTCAAACAATATTCTTGATCAGCTACTTACTACACAACTTCCTCAAAATAACCTCTAAAGTAAGCATATTATTACGGATTTAAAACATACCTCCTTAGCATTATGCCGTAATTTATATTTATTCAAGCACAGAACAAAAGCGCCGCACCACAATGCAGCTATCAGTAATACTCTGCGAATTTTAACATCCGTTGTATTCAGAATAATGTTTCTCAAAGAGCTGTATCGAATATAACATTTTTCTGTCCTGTATGTACTCTATTCTCTTGAGTGCATCTTTCGTAAATGGATTCAGCAATGAAAGAAGTGTATTCCGCACGCATTGTTCTCCTTTGAGCAGTATTACGTAATTGTTTTCGAGTCTTGACTTTATTCATAAACTGCAGTTCCTGTTTTAACTTGCAATTATTATACGCACTCAAGTTGGCTGTGCTTTCTGCGACGGCATAAAAGATTGATAAATGATGTGAAGACGCGGTGGCGATATTTTCAGCGTGACTTTCAAAATTGCATCGCTTAAAACTGTGGGTAGGAGATTAAGGCTGGGTGTTCGTCAAAAGTAGACCTATAGTAGGATTCTAATATTATCTTGAATTGGATGATATTTTTGAAATGGGTGAAAATGATTGATTGTTAATTGTTTTTTAATTGAGGCAAATTTTTAGAGAATTCGGTTTAATTCTCTATTAACTGAGAACAGTAGTCGAAGGTGACTCAACGGGAGAAGCGTAGTCTACTAGATTTTTATACGCGGTAGAATGAAAGGCGATAAAAATATGCTCTCTAAACGGCATTTTGAATCACTGGATCAAACGGGAAACAAAGTTAAACGTATAGCATTTAACCATAAAATAGGGCTTGAGGTAGCCTTGTGGTAAAGCTCCAGCTTTCGGTGCTGTGGGAGCTCAGGTCGAATCCCGACACGCGCAATTAAATACCTCCGTGTCTAGGATAGATATGGGCACCTTAAATCCGTAGACCAGAAAGTTTCTGTATGAGGTCAGAGAGGGTGCGAGATGGTACGATCCTTCCAGATGTCACCCCTGGGGGTGCTTGGTCAAAATTGAGGTGGCACTTGGCTAAATTGAACTCCAACCCTTGTAGTACCATTATAAACCAGATCCACACCCTTCAGCCTGCTACCCTATATGGACCAGGAACTTCCGTCCATAGGAATTAAAAACAACAACAACAACAAACATTGAATTGCGTAAGCTTACAAATGAGTACATTGCATTTTGTAGGCATGTGACTTTGACGTCACATAGTTACAACATCCCTTTTTTAGTGACAGTGAAATAATTTTGCAAAAATATTAATTTTTTTTGTATGTAAATTATGAAAATTTAAGTGGAAAAAACTGGCAGAAGAAAGTTCAGAAGAAAGTTATCACCGAGTATTATAAATAATAAAATCAAGTACCACTGCCTTTAAAAAATTTCTAAGAAAATAAAAATTATCACTGTTTTTTTTTAAACCTTCTACGTAGTGTTGAGTGTAAGTTGAAAGGAATTGATATGTGTATTGGATATGATCAGAGTCAATTTCTTATGCCTGGGGCACCTTAGGCGCGAAGTCCGATTGTATGTAATAGGGCCATTTATAGCATAACTCTAGTCCCCTTTAACCTCCTCAACCTCCTCAGTTTTGATAATGCTCAAGAGAGACCAACTCCATTTGAGTTCAAATATCATATCTCAAAATCTCCTATCCTCAGATTTAGCGCTCTTATACTCGAAACAGGAATGTTTGGTACCATCTCCGATAGATAGGAAAAATTCCTCAGAAAATAATCTTTAGTACCAATAGAAATCCTGCCTACATAGAATAACATGCACGGAGATATTAAATGACTGTTGCATACAAGTATATGTAAACAGTTGAAACAAGGAGCTGAGTGGTCAGTCATCATCTCTGATCATTTGATGAAATAGCTGAGGAGTGTGGGGGCAAATTATTCTGTTGCTTTCCTAGCTTTAAGAAATAATGAAACACTCTAAAGCGTAGAAATTTTGCGCTAGAAACAGGTATACATAGAAGATTGCTTCATGATGTGCTGGCGTATTCAGATCCAGCCTCTCTTTGTTAATAATAAAGTAAAATGACTTTTAAACTCGCCCGTTATTGGACAACCATTTATTTAGGACGTAGAAAAAATAGCTTGAGTTGACCTTACGGTTAGCTAAGGGTACTGGTAAGTTATAATAACGTAGAAAATCCCCTAGTTCGGTTTTTCTGAAATAAATTCTCGCGAAGTTTTTCTTTAAAAGGGTATAACACTTAAGAGTGGCGTGAATCTTTAAAAATATTTTTTTAAATATTGGTAATTTGCTAAAAAATATTATCCACGTTCAAATTTTTTAAAAGTGTTTCACAAAAACGTGACTGAAAAACCTAATTTACCCATGAAAATTCATATCTCGATGATAATATCTATGATGGTAGAAACGAGATTTTGCTTCAAATGACACCTAGGAAATGTTAATTCAAATTTTAGTTTAAAATTCCGTGTTTAAAATAACAAAACTAGGCTACTTGTTTAAGAATTCATGAAACCTCATATATCAAGCTAAGCAACTATTATGTAAAGACTATACAAGTTAATAATAAATGCTGTAAACTTTGAACGATTTTATAAGTTAGATTATGAGAAAATATTAAACATGCCTTTTAACATCAGTGAGTTTCAACATTGTCAGCTCTAAATATTGTGTGCTCTAAAACATTAATGGAGTTTATAGTAAAAATAAATAATCCTGAGTTATGCGCATAAAAATGATTTTCCATGTGTTTCAAAATGAAATTATAGAATATAATTCCTCCCTTTATGTGTGGCTCACACATTAAAGGAGAAAATTAAACAACAGTTTTGTTGAAGAGATTCAGTTCCACCTCTTCCAGTTTATGACAAAAATATGAAAGCTATGGCAAGAACATATGGAACTACTGGTTTTATCCTGAAAAGAGTCATTTAAAATCTTTTATGCATGAGATGGATGTTTGGGTGAAACTATGATCATGAGTTCTTTTCGGTAATTCTTATTTTTTGGTTATCCTTGACATTACAGTGCATACAACTTTCTATTTTTAGAGAAATTTCAGAACAGTATTTCCCAGATATTTATATTTTGATGTCAAAAGATTGCGAAAAACACAAAAAGGAGTATATACCGTTAGTTATCATGTAGGGCAGGATTTTGGCAAACACTACCTGCAGCAATGAAATATAGGGTGGTCATAAAAAAAACTTTGCCGATATATGGACCTCTAGCGGCTGTTCCGTTCAACCGATCGAGATGAGATTTCAGATATAGTTATTCAGAGGTATGGGCTCGGGATTCTGTGAACGGCAACCAAGTGGCTCTCACGGTTACAGTTATAGGTACAGAACCTCGAAAATTTCGAATGGCAACGCCCAATTTTTCCCGTAGCAAAATGTTCAGCGCATACGAAAACCCTGAAGAGCGTTGGGACGGTACGTGTATCACAAAAAACGGACGCGTTATACATTCACAAAAACAGCTCTGCGAACGGTCAACAAAAATACGATCGGGGAACACGGATGAAATTTGCATATGACAGAGGCAAGACACCAATCACTGATGACAACACAGATCGGACAAAAGAAAACTTTTATTCGGATTTCATATTTTTCACATAGGTGCGATCACAGGCCGTTCGCAGAGCTGTTTTTTTTTGTGCGTGCATAACGCGTCCGTTTTTTGTGATACACGTACCGTTCCAAAGCTCTTTAGGGTTTTCGCTTGCGCTGAGTATTTTGCGACGGGAAAAATTGGCGTTGCCATTCGAAAATTTCGAGTTTCTGTACCTGTAACAGTAACCGTGAGAGCCACATGGTTGCCGTCCACAGAATCCTGAGCCCATACCTCTGAATAACTATATCTGAAATCTCATCTTGATTGGTTGAACGGAACAGACGCTAGAGGTCCATATATCTGCTAAAGTTTTTTTTATGACCACCCTGTAATTTGAGGATAAAAAAAAACCCAGTTCCGACCTTAGTGCCAAAGATGATGAAAAATAAATAAATAATTCTCAAGTCTTGAGCAAAATTTAGGGCAAATTCAATAACTGAAAATCAGATTTTTAAGAAAATCGAATGATGAACTGACTATTGGGTACTTTTAGTGACTTATTCGGGTGAAAAAGCACCCGTCCACTGATTCAAACCTATAGAGAATTTTACTGACAGTATACACTCTATAACAAAAAAATTGGCACACCAAGGAGTTGTTTGATTGTGACGAAAATAAGTGGACGAAGAACATGCACGGAAAAAGTTATTAAAATTTCAAAACAATTAAATGATTTATTCCAGAATTTGATCGTTACAAAGTAAGGTAGTCAATACTACGTTGGTCTACCTCTGGCCTGTATGCAAGCCGGGATGCAAAATTGCGTAAGATATCCGCAGTCGAAATGCAACAGAAATTTTGAACATCAGGACCATAGGACCACAGAATTATAGGAAAAAGGGTGATGAACTGCGTTTCCTAGGCCACGCCTTCTAACGAAGGTATTTCTGATTATAACATGAGAGCGAGTGTTCGTCGATGTGAAAAGTTAGTGAGCTGATTGGTCGGCTCCGGGATCCTATAGTTTGCTTCACCAAAGTGAAGCATCTTCCAATTCGGTCATTACTCGGGTTGGTGAAGACTTTGGCTCCCTGTAAGCTTGATTTCTATTGGCAGGTAGGAGAAGAAGGAAAAAAAGTGATTGATGCGCTGAAGCTCCCGCTATTCATTCGTTGGACACCGAATTTCCGTGTTCGGTCGAAACATCTTTGAGTACGAAATTTCATTACAATAGGACATCTCCTTCTTCTTGCGTCGATTTGTTTTTGTTATAGAGTGCATTTGGTGTAGTCTAACCAAACAAAAACAAATTAATTGACTGAGATAAACCAATTTTACGTATCAAATGTAGTTTTTTTACACAAAATTGATTTTGTGTATTTTAAAATATATGATATTGGGATACATATATTCATTCCGAGTAGCTCAAATTCAAATATAAAAATCGATAACGACATCACTTATAATGCCTTTGTAAAATTTCATTACTCTTGAAACATAAAATCTCCCTTGCATCTTTTGTAACTAAAATGGGGGACTGAAGGATACAACAATAGCCTTCAGTTGTCTTAGAATTCAATCTAAAGTAGAAAATATATTGTAGCTTCGACAGCATAAAGTTGCACAATGATGTTCATAGAAACGTTAAGAGTCAAAGAAACAATGGAACTAACCCATTTTTCTTATTTATTACATAACGAAATTGTTATTATTCGATGTTATATTAAATTATTTATTATGAAACTTGAGTTAGTTAGAGTATCCCCAAAACAAGATGCACTGAACAAAGAGGTTTTGTTTAGATGGAATGAAGACCGAATGTTTAAGCAATGCAATACATATTATATAAATAAAAACATAAACATATATATATATATATATATATATATATATATATATATATATACAGGGCTAGATTTGAGGCGGAACGCGCCGAAACGGCCTTCCGTTACCTCTCTTTAGGTACCTCTATTTATCAATAATTTGGAATACCCCCCACACACCCCGGAAGGTTCCCGTTCCGGCACCTCTATTTCTAGAAATCTAGCACTGTATATATATACATACACACACATGCACACACTAGCTGAATACCCGTGCTTCGCTATGGAGTACATTTTAGGATAATTATAATGAAAAAATATTGAAATTGCTTTTCAGCGGATTTCCTTATAAATAATAATTTTTGTTTCTTTACTGGGCGAAACTAATATTACAAGGCTCGTCCACAAACATACGCACGAGCAAGCTACGTAAAACTGACCGTGCGAGAAACAATTTTCTCTTAAATCTACGCCAGCGTATTGTAAAGTTTGGCCTTGAGACTTATCGTCATGGGACTTATCGTATATTTATCGTCATGGCGAAGCATACTTTGAGGGGAAATTGCTGTCTTTTAAAGTCAAAGGGTAGGTCACTGGGTATTAGTCTAATGCGTGGCACGGACACTTTTTCTCCTTGAGCAAACCATGTTAAAAGAATACTTTCGATTAAATTTAAATTTTTATGCAGGGCTTTGACTTGTAGTCTAATGCCATTACGCAATTTCGGTGGTTTTAAATTCCAAAGGCGCATTACGGGTGTGCCCTTCCGCTAAGATAGCTTATGGTATGGAAGACCCGGTGGTTTAAGGGAATTTAAATTCTTAGCATCATTTGTATTACAGACAGTGTCTATAGAATATTAAAATTTAATCTCTTTAGGTCAAGCGGTTTGGTATGTGCGAGGTCTGTCAGCCAGTCACGAAACCGTATTATATATAGGTTTATTTTAATATCCATAAAAATACTAATTTTAATTAAATTCTTAAAAAACTTCCATCTCAATTAGTCTAGTGGTTAAAATTTATTTTTTACTGTATTTTAATATTTTTTTGTCTATTTATTTCGTAGTTATGCACGTAACGCAAAATTAATTTAAAGTATCACAAAAAGAAAAGAAATCTCGTGATCAGCATTTAATAAATAAAATTCTAAAAATTTGTATTTAAAAATTCACCAAAAATCAGAAAATAGAGGTAACGATTCGAAAAAGATATCATCTTAAAGAAATTTTTGTGATCTTTCTTGTGATAAAAATTTTATAACCCTAAATTATTATTTTAAATGCAAACTTAAAAAAATGTTACAAAACAGCTTAAAAATTCAGTTTCAAAAATCTAAGAAGAATTTTTCGAAAATCTTTCTTAGTGCACCCCTACACTATAAAAAGGATCGACATGCAAAATTTCAGCCCTTTTGGTCCAGCGGTTTGGTCTGTGTGCTATCTGTCAATCAGCCAGTCAGTCTCGGAACTGTTTGTATATATATATATATATATATATATATATATATATATATATATATATATATATATATATATATATACACAACCTTTGTCCAGAAAGTTCGGTGAATGTGTCTATAGTTACAATGGATTGTTGTCTTACATGAAACTGCTGTAACTGTCCTAAGTAATCCCCGGAGGCGGTAATGCGCATATGGGAACGGCAGTACAAGTCTTGGAAACTCCTGGCGTAGTCGTACTTAAGGATGGCCTTCAGCTTGGTCGTAGCATTACGTTGGATGTCCGAAATCTCCGAAAACCTGTGGCCCTTCAGGGCGGATTTCAATTTGGGGAACAAGAAAAAGTCCGGGGGAGACAAGTCTGGGGAGTAGGGTGGGTGATTCAGGGACACAACTCGCCTCTTCGCCAGGAACTGCTGTACCAGAAAGGTAGCATGTGGCCGGGCATTGTCAGGAAGCAGAGTCCAGTTGATTTGCTTGGCATACTGGGGGCGTACTCGATTGTTCCGTAGCAGCAGACGTTTCAGTATATCCACGTATTTAGCGGCATTTAACGTGGTACCCTCAGGGAGGAATTATTTATGGATGAGACCCCCAGAGTCAAAGAAATCCACGAGCATTGTCTTGATGCAGGATTTCTCACTTCGCACCTTCTTGCTTTTCGGTGACCCTGGACCTCGCCACTCCATACTCTGACGCTTGTCATCGGGGTCGTACTTCAGGCACCAGTTCTCGTTACCCGGGTCAGTGGTTTTAGGAAATTTGGGTTTCGATCCGCCATGTCGATGAAGTCTCCACAGGCGTGAAGGCGAATTTACATTTGTTCCGGTGTCAAAGTGTGAGGCACAAGTCGGGAGCAAAGCTTGTGTTTACCCAAATCGTGGGTCAGTATGAGGTGGGCCCTCTCACAACCAATTCCCACTGCCTCCGCTATCATTCGCATTGTTACACGACGATCCTTGACCAACAATTCCTTCACTTTCTGTACGTTGTCCGGGATGCGTGCATTACAGGCCAACCACTTCGGGGGGAGTCTTCAATGGTGTCCCGCCCTTCTCGGAAGCGTTTAAACCACGCAGACACTCACTTCAAGGTGACAGAACGTTCTTCGTAAACTTTTAGCAGCATTTCATGAGTGTCTTTAACTGATTTTCCAAGTTTGAAACATAACAGCATATTCGTTCGCTGATCCATTTTGAATTTCAACCGAGCACACAACACCTTCACTCTACAATGAACTGTTTCCACACGATGAGCTGACTCGCAGTGCCGCCGCACAGTGGGGAATTTGACGCAAAAACCTGGCCAAAAATGTAAATATTAAAAATTGCGCAATAATTTAAAAAGTGCATTTTATCATTTCTAACAAACTGCTGAGTGAATCACATCATTTCCAGCAGCCTAAGTAACACTCAGCAGTTTCTAGCCTCAGTTTAAGAACAGATTTCTTTGCGAATGGACGTGTCATTTGATTGCGTTTCAGCTTTGTTGTTAGTTTAAATCTATATTTTTTTGTGGCGTTAAGAATTAATGTTTTGAAATTAAATCAGGTTTCGTGTTAAAAAAAGGTAAGAGATTTGTTTTAAAATATATAATAATTTACTTAGTTTTATTATTAACATATTAAAAAAAAATTGAAAATTTTAAAAATGTTTTTTTAAAATCAATTTAACTGTAATTTAAGTTTCTTAAAGCTTTATGAAGGTGTGTCGGGGCTTGTCGGACCTAATTTCAATTATAATCGTCATGGTTATAGTATTGAGAGTCTATTTCAAAGAAAAAATGTTCCGAAAACAGCTGCCATTTTTATATAGAACCCTTTTTTATTTTCATGATAATTTCTTGACGGGTATGATTTCAAATATGACTTACAACTATAGATGTAATCTGTATAAATCTTGTTAACTTATAAAACTTTATTTCTTCTTAAGCCTTTGAGACAAAAAAAAAATGTTTTAAGAAATAAGAGTGGTGAAGAAGATGAATTTGAAGAAGATGACGAAGGTCAGACTTCAGAAGAATCAGATTGAAAAAGTTAAGCTTCTGAAGTCACTAGAGAACTAAGATCCCTATAGTAACTAAACTTTGGTAACTATTAAATGCATATATATATATATATATATATATATATGAAAAAGATTGATTTATAAAGCTAATTTTATTAAAAAAATATTTTAAAATTTTAAAATTTTAAAATTTAAAATTTTAAAATTAAAAAATTTTTTTTACAAAAAAGGGAGTATTTATTATTGCAAAATAAGTTAAAAGTCAAAAGCAATGGTTTTAACCTTAAAACACATAAAAAATATTTTTCGCCAGGGTTTTGCTACAAATACTCCACTGTGCGCCGCTCAGGAACTGGTTCAGACCAATCTTCACCTGTCCGGCACGGTATGCGCCGGTTGCAAACTCAGGAGACCGTGAGCACTATGACATCATTCACCGAACTTTCCGGACAAAGGTTGTATATATATATATATATATATATATATATACAGGGTGTAACGAAACTCTTGGGCAAAACTTTAAGGGGTGATAGTACACATCAAGACAAACAATATTATATAAGAAACTTAGGGTCCCAAACGTCTTCCAAAGGAGATAGACGCCATTAAAGTTTAGGGTCCGAAATTTCAAATGATTATAAAAAACGGAAAAATGGGTCAATTCGTTAGCGGTTTTAGCTAAAATTATTCTTTTTGTCAGTTTTTTCTTGAAAAATAAATTTAAAGATAAAGTAAAAAAAAATGTCGATAGAGGGCGCTTTAGACTTTGGAGTAACGAACAACTATTTTTTACCGTTATTTTTTTTATCACATTAAATGCTTTCAAAAGCTTAGCCTTAAACTTAAATTTTGAGCCAAAATCTGATTCGTTGGGGGTGGTTAAGTAGCGCAAACGGAATTGTGTTCAGGAGTTGAAATTTGAAACTCCCTCCCTCCTGAACAGAGTTCAGTTATTCCCGATCTTGGTGTCGTAGGACTTTGTGTCGTAGACCAAGCAGCAACTACTACCTTCTAGACTCTAGACGTAAAATAAATTAGAGAGGGATGACAAAATTAAAAAAATTATTCATAGTACTAGACATGAGCAATTTCTCCTCTCGAAATTAAAAAAAAACAATTTGATGTACGCACGTCGTGCGCATGAATGAAGGTTGGATGAATGATGACACGTAGAAAATGGTACACGCATGATTTTCTTGTGGAATCACAAAAACTGCTCGAAAGAGCGCCCACCAGCAAGGATGCAGGCCTCACACCGCCGGTGGAGGGACTTTCGAACATTAGCAAATACCCCGGGCATCTCCCGGATATCGCCTGCTACGACGGCAATTCTCGCAACCAGTTCCTCGTTGGAGTCGACAGGGCTTGCGTAAACAAGACTCTTCATATGGCCCCAGAGGAAGAAGTCTAGACAGGAGATGTCAGGCGAGCGTGCCGGCCAATTTACCGGACCACCCCGTCCAATCCATCGCCCTGGATATGCTGTATCCAATGCATTTCTCACATTTGCGCTGAAATGTGCAGGCGCTACATCATGTTGGAACCACATACGAGCCTTTATGTTGGCTGGAACACTTTGCAGCAGAACTGGAAACACCTCTTGTAGGAATACCAGATACGTTCCGCCGTCCAGGCGCCTTGGCAGAAGATATGGCCCGATCAAATGATCTTCTGTTATGAATAACTTTTTTTTTTATTTTTTGTCATCCCTCTCTCGTTAATTTTACGTTTAGTGGGTAATAGTTGCTGCCTGGTCTCCAAAATCATGAATAACTGAACTGCGTACAGGGGAGGAGGGGGGGTTCAAATTTCACCTCCTGAACACTGTTGAGTTTTCGCAACATAACCACTCCCAACGATTCAGATTTTGAGCTCAAAGTTTAAGTTTAAGTCTAAACTTTTGAAAGCATTTAATCTGATACAAAAAATAACAGTAAAAAATAGTTGTTTGTTACTCCAAAGTCTAAATCGCCCTCTATCGGCATTTTTTTAACTTTATCTTTAAAATTTATTTTCCAGAAAATCTTGACATAAAGAATAATTTAAGCGAAAACAGCAAACGAATCGACAAATTTTCCCGTTTTTTATGATCATTTGAAATTTCGGACCCTAAACTTTAATGGCGTCTATCTCCTTTGGAAGACGTTTGGGACCCTAAGTTTCCTATATAATATTGTTTGTCTTGATGTGTACTATCACCCCTTAAAATTTTGCCCAAGAGTTTCGTTACACCCTGTATATATATATATATATATATATATATATATATATATATATATATATATATACACACACTTATATTTATATTTATAATAAGTTAGAAAATCTTAAAAGCTGTGCTGTTAACCAATAAATTCAAACGTTTAAGGAAGTGGATTTTTCTATATAAGAAGAAAACTAGATAAAAGTTGAAGCTCATGAAGAAAAACCAAATCAAGAAACCAGAGAAAAGTGTTTTTAATGATATTATATATTTATCATCAAACGATGAATTCTCTCTGAATGTTATAATCTTCAAGCTAGATACAATTTGGCGGTGGACAGTCCTTCAGAAATTGTAAGGGAGAGGAAAAACTTTCAGGAAAGTCGAATCAAGTATCTTGTTTACGCATTGTTTATCAACTCATTCTGAGCATAAATCCTTATTAATGAAAAAAATCCTTACTTTGAGATTAAATATTTCTAAATACAGAGTAGGTTTAGATTTCAATCGAAAAAAAAAAAAGAATGACGCGAATAACACCTCCTTAATTTTGATAGTGATTTCAGATTATTGATGAGATGTAAAGGTAAATTTTCTTTTATTTCAGACTGTTGTTAGTATTTTATAACTACAGATTCAAATCTTGATGAAACACGCTTACATCAGTAAGAATATTTAGATAACAAGGAAATTAAAGCTTTTTTTAGTTTTATTCTGATTTCGAAACATGATTATGTGACTTTGGATAACGTTTTAGTAGAGTTACTCAAAGAATTTAAACAAGAAAGAAAAATATTGCATTCAGCTAGCATACAATATTGCGTTAAAATTATGTACCAGTGTAATGGGTGTCGAGCTTCATTCAAGAGTCTTAACATAACAGTTTCTTACTTTCCATGAGAAAATTTTACTACACACACACACACACAAACACGCACAATATCTACCAATAAATATTTGGACACCCATGCAAATGGCGATATCTGCGGTTCTGATATACGCCATGCCCTCCGCCGTTAAATATCGTGTAGGAAACAACGTTGGCATTAGTTGCAAGATGCCACGAAGTGCAGAGTTATCTGATTCCGAGAAAGGTGTAATCATCCGGTATCACAGAAATGGCCTTAAGTGACATATCTAAAGAGGTGAATTACGCAAAATCGACAGTGGCCTATGGGATTCAGAAGTTGAAGGTGAGCGGTGATTGTTGGAATGTGTCCCAAATCGGTAAACTCACGAAACTGGGAGATAGAGGCCGACGGCTGCAGTCCAGAGAAATTCCGAAGATCCGCACCCAACCGATGATCCACATGCTCCAGGAGTTTCAAAAGACATCCGGGAGTGTTGTTTCGATGAATACCATCCTTAAGAAAGCGCATCTACTTGGTTTTTATGCTCGTGCTGCCACCCATAAGCCTTTGATCCCAAAGTCCAACCGCGCTTCTCGGTTAATGTTGTGCAAAGCACGTCGAAAGTGGACCGAAGATCAGTGGACACGGGTTTTCTGGAGCGACAAATCAAGGTTCACTCTCTATCGTTCGGATGGCAGGGTCTGGGTCTGGCGTCTGCCTGGAGAACACCTCCTGCCAGAATACATTGCGCCCACATTAAAGTTCGGCGGTGGTGGAATTATGGTCCGGGGGTGTTTTTCCTAGTATGGACTGCGACCCTTGGTCCCCATTCATGGTAAGCTCAACGCCAACACTTAGTGCACTGTTTTGGATAGCTTATATATATATATATATATATATATATATATATATATATATATATATATATATATATATATATATATCTAATATATAAAAATGAATGTTTGTATCTCTGTAATTGTATAGAAATCCACAGTTTAGGAGCAACGATCGTGAAATTTTACATACAGGCGTCTTTAAAAACAGCCGAGGGTCTGAAGAACTTCAAAAATCGAAATTAATTACCGTTGATTTTTAATTAATAAAAAACCAAAAATTTTGAAACTAAATGTAAGATGTTACACTTTGTGGAATCACCACTCTGAATATGGCGTCCACGTTAGGCTTAGCTGGCAAACAGCGAGCGAAAAGATAAAAATAAAAAAAATAAAAAAGTTTCAAGTTATATATTAAACCAGAATAATAAATGAAAATAATAATCTTTCAAGTCAGATTTTATACTCTAAAATAAATCGGATCCAACGGCATATTGACACTATCACACGCGATGGAAAATTCGAATCAACCACGCTAAGTGTCACAAGATCATTTTTAATCGCTACTGCAACCCCCCTCGCTTATGTCTTTGTGTCTATTGAAGAGTTAAAGACTAAGCTTCTATCCTGCTAACTTATTTCTAACTTAAAACTCCTCTTACTCCATAAATACATGTATATTCACCAACCCATAGCAACTTTCCAGTAATTTTAGTACAAATATTCTCCTATTTACACAATACACCAGCATGTTATTGTGGCGCATTCGGTAAGAGCGTTCATTTACTATACTACACGTCGCGGGTTCGAATACGGATCGTACAGATTTTGCTAAACCTGTATTTTTAGCTTTTTTATGGAGGCTTTTTTGTTTCAGCTTTTATTTTATTATTTTTTAAATTATTATTATTATTTTTTTTATTTATTATTTTTAAAATTATTTTTATTTTATTTTATTATTTTTAAAAATTATTATTTTTATTTTATTTTATTTTTCATATTATTAATGTCTATAACATTTCGTATACTTTTTTTTCTATGTTATTTATACTGTGTTTATTTTTTTAATGGATTTTGGTAGGTTTATTATAAATTTATGTATTTTATGTTTTACTTTTCAGGAATTTTTGCTCCAATGATAAAGGCTAAATCTTTTGTATGTTATTTATACTGTATTTAGTTTTTAAATTGATTTTGGTTAACAAACATTCGACAATTTGACATTTTTACTTTTCAGCTTTACTTTCCTAAAGACAATTTGACATTTTTCCTTTTCAGCTTTTAGTGGTTTATTATAAATGTATATATTTTATGCTTTACTTTTCAGGGTTTTTTTGCTCCAATGATGAAACGCTAAATCTAGCTGAATTCTGAAGAAATTATTGTAAATTTATGGTTTTTTATGTTGGGTTTTCTTTTTATTCATGTGTATAACATTTCACATGCTTTTTATTCTATGATATTTATACTGTGTTTAGTTTTTAAATTGATTTTGGTTAACAAACATTCTTAAAATCCCGGGCAACGCCGGATAAATTATCACCTGTGTAGGTTGATAATTTATAAATTTTAAAACTGTTACCACATGTATATTTACAGATCCACAAGAACTTTCCAATATTTTTAATTAATAAATAACCAACAACTCTCGATTCACAAGCGTACAGTAGATGGCGCCACTATTTTAATTTTTTTGTGTCTATTTCGTTGTTATGTGACGATAAATTTATTTAAAGTACCAGATAAAGAAATCACATGATCAGCGTTTAATAAATTAAATTGTAAAAATTAATCTTTAAAAATTCACCAAAAATTAGAAAATGGAGGTAAAGATGCGAAAAGAATTTCATTTTAAAGGAATTTTTATGATCTTTTTCGTGATATAAATTTTACAACCCTCAAATTATTATTTTAAATGCAAACTTGAAAAAAGTTACAAAAACAGATTAAAAATTTAATTTAAAAAAATCTAAGAAGAATTTTTCAAAATTTTTTCTTAGTGCACCCCTACATTATAAGAAGAATCGCCATGCAAAATTTCAGTTCTTTAGGTTCAACGGTTTGGTCTGTACTTTGTATGTCAGTCAGTCAATCAGTCAGTTAGTCAGTTACGGAACTGTTTTATATATATATAGATTTTTATTACTATCTCTATATCGTAACGTTAACTTCATGCGCACACATTATTTTTAACTGGCATTCAATTGGCTGTTAAAACTTTATATTTACATCCTATTTAAAAGAAGTAGGGTGTAAATTGTAGGGTGGAAAGTTGGTAAAATTAAAATTTTGTGCAATGTATTTTAATTTCTCGATTAAAAGTAGTTTTTTTCTAAAAATCAATTTATTTCGCTTGAAAAGCTAAATATTTTATGCACGCGGTTTATATTATTATTACTATCTTTATATCGTAACGTTAACTTCATGCGCGAGCATTATTTTCTTATGCTTTTTTTATTATTATCATCTTTATAATAGCTTTATTTTCATATGGTTTTAAGCAACTATCGTTTTTATTCATATTATGTTGGTTTTTTATTAATTAAAAATTAAGGGTAATTAATTTCGATTCCGGAAGTTCTTATCTTTATTTTCATATGCTTTTTCATTTACGAATTATTCAAATGTTGGTTAAAAAACTTTTGCGTAATTTATATATTTGTGTGTGTTTAATTATTGAAATTAATAAATTTATATTTCTGGAGAGGATGTTTCAGATTTTAGTGGTACTATGATGAAAGGCTGAATATACCAAAATTCTGAGGAGTTTATTATGGAGAGAAAAGGAATTTAATATGTAGAGGATGTTTATAGGAGTTAAATGTGGAGAGGAGTTGAATGGTTTGCAGCCCTCAATCAAACACTTCATTTTTTTAAGAGGCAACGCTGCAGTCATATCATTGTTCTATTGGAAATTTCTGCTGAACCTGTAATTGCAGCTTTTTTTTACCCCAATGATGAAAGGCTAATTCTAGCTGAATTCTGCGGAGTTTATTATAAATTTATATATTTATAGATTTCACAAGGTTTTTTTCTATGTTATTTATACTGTGCTTAGTTTTAAATTAATTTTGGTTAACAAACATTAGAGAATTTGACATTTTTACTTTTCAGATTTTAGTATTAAAATGATGAAAGGCTGAAATTCTGAGACGTGTATAACATTTCACATATATTTTTTATGTTATTTATACTGTGCTAATTTTTAAATTGATTTTGGTTAACAACAAACATTCTTAAAATCCCGGGCATCGTCGGGTACTTCAGCTAGTATATATATATATATATATATATATATATACGTATATGTCTAATTATGTACATGGTGTAATTTGTGATGTTCTGATTTTGGAATTATCTTTCGGAAGATCTGTTTAGAAATATATTCATGTGATTTACAAATTCTTTTGATAAAATAACAATTAATGATTTTCAGACTGAATTATTCAATTAAGGGAATTCGGGGAAAGGTTAATATTTATCGTTGAGAAGATGTCGAAGTCCCGCATTTAAAAGATGAAATTATTCATTTCGCAAAAATGTGCTGCAATGGAAAATGCGTAAAAATGAACAAAACCCCAATTAGTTAAAAGTTAACAATTGTTGGATTAACTTCAAGTTAACTTCAACGAACATTTCCTGAGGTAGAGACTATTTAAAAATATTTTCTGCGTTGTCTATTAGTATCGCTTGAGGCAAACGCTCTTTTCCTATGCTTTAGCGTGTTTCAATAATTACTCACTAAATCCATTATCTAACACGAAGTTAAACATTTTGTCTGCCTAATGCCTGTTACATATTATAAATGTCTAAGCAAACTGATGCTGTACCATGTTTACGTTATGAAGTCACTGATAAATTGTGTGAGCCTCACGCAAGAAAAAGGTCCCTATAGACGGCGTTTATCATGCGTCAAATAGTTTTTGTCGCGCGCAATTAATTTGTAAGCACTTTGTTGGAAATGGAATTTAGAATATGAGGTTTCCTTAGAGTACAGGGATAATACAAAAGTCAAGACTTCGATATTATTCAGGCGTGTAGACCGTATCCCGCTCCGCTGAAAGAGTCATTACAATAGCGTTTTAACCGTTGAAATGGACATTACTGGATCGTTAGGCATTTTAGGAACATATTTTTCCGAGGACAAAATCAGCATTGTAAAAAGTCATAAAAAATATGTAACGCTGAGAGCGTGTGCATTTTATACTAAAGAAAATTTTGGAAAACGTGCGGGATGGAATTGAAAGTATGAAATTTCCTCACATCGCTTGGATGGTCTACAAGTCAGGATCTTTGCTTTGAAGTCCTCATGCCCGAATTCAATAACATGTGCAAGCAAACGGGCTGGTATAATAAGTATATGATGCTATATAAATATAATGTAATTAATAAAACCAATAAGTATTTAGTATTTAGTATAAGAAATGGGATAAGTACGAGGCGATAGTTTGGCGTGATGTTGTGTTATCGCCATACATTTCATGCAAATGCCAATAAATGTCAATGCAGTCACAAACTTCTGCCCACAGGAAGTGGATTAATGCATGCACTTCAAATTTGGAAGCCACTGGCAGCTGACGAAACATATTCACGACTGATTAGCAAGAGAACTAAAACTGTCACGTCAAAGCCGCTTTTGGACCTACCGCAGTACCGGATGTTCTGTGTTGCCATAAAGTTTCAATGAAATTTCTCTATTACCGAGATTTTTACGGCGGTTTGCAACTTACTTATTGACTGACCCTTGTATATAATACCAATAAGTATTGAATTCGAGCTTTTTCTGTTCTTCAAAATCTAATTTATTTTTCTTGTAATTTATTTCTAAGACAAAATATAATAATTGGTTGTGTTTAGATAAATGTTGGAATATTTGCTGATGAGATGTGAAAAAAATAAATAAATAGACAAAAACAAACAAAACCGATTATGACCAAAATTATTTCGAAAATTTGGTTTTGAACTGAAAAAAAACATAGTTAGACATTTAGTTATATGTTGAATCTAAAAATCTATTTTTAAAGGGGAATGGATTGAGACATTAAGACTTGCTAGTGCCTAGGGCCTCCAGGATGCTTATTTCATCCCCGGATGCGGCGGTTTTTCTGTTATTCTTATTAAGGTTGTTTCCTTAAAAATTTGCTCAGGTATAGGATTTGGAAATGTCTTGCCTTTTTATCCATTTGAGTTTTGGGGGTGGGTTTGGGGGAAATTGAACCATTATAAGTTTGTAATTAGTTGACAAATCCTTTCGTAACAATATATAACATGTCCAAAGCAGGAGTGATCGAAGCGAAGAATTTTCTGCAGGAAAGACAGCACATATACCCTTGTCAAGGTTGCAAAAATAAAAATTTTGAAACGAAGATCGAATGTCCCATTCATAGATTACTCCATTACGGGTCTGTTTTCTCATCGTAGCCCAGTATATGCGAAATAGAGTACTAATTTGTTTTTACGTATAATTTTGTTACGAATATACAGAGGCTGTTCGCACATTTTTTAGACGATTTTGGTAAGCGGTAATAAAAATTAGTTTGCTGCAGAAGAAATAATTGCAATTGTACTAAGTTTTTAAAAGTCAAAATTATAGTCTGAGGCTTGAAAGTTTTGTTTTTATTCAAAATGTTTTTAACAAAGCAGTGGTTCGAAGGCTACATTTATGCTCTTTCCGAAGAGAAATATGCATACTCCGTTATCCAAAAACTATGTGAGAGTCATGGTTTTGTGATATCTAAAGCGTCGATAGGTAATATCGTCAACAAGAAAGGAAAAAACGTCAAATTGGAGCCTCAAGTGGGACAAAAATTCCAAACAAGTATCCAAGGAAAAAACGGACATCTTCGACTATTGCAAAGGCACGTTGTTTAATGTTAAAAGAAAATCCCCCTAGTCAAAGGACAGTTGCAAAATCATTAAAATACTCGGTGTCCACTGTAAAAAAAATGATATACGTTGATTTAAATCTTAAGAAAGCGAAAAAACGCAATGTGCATCGTCTTCTTCCAAATCATATCGCTGAACGCAGGACACGCTGCAGAATTCTATATGAGAAACACTTTGAAAAGGGATATAACAGATATAAATTCCTTTTCTATAGCAATAAAATTTTTTCCAGATTTTCTTTATTAGTTTTAAATTAAAAGGAATCGTCTCGACATGAAAGAAATCTAATTATACGAAAAGACAGTCACCCACTGCACACTTATTATAGAAAAAATAAGGAAAATATTTCTTCTTAAAAATTATATATTTCGTTTATATACATTATTAAAATAACGTATAAATAAGCAGAAATTTATCAAACTGTGTACATGTTTACACTGTGTTCAAAGCATAATAAATTTTATAATTCAAAGAATTGTTTTGCTATTTTCTCTAATATTGATAGCGTAAAAGTTATCCGCAATCCAGATTTTTTTCAGAAATGTATCAATTGAATACATGTTTACACTGTGTACAAAGCATAATAACTGCTATAATTCAAAGAGTTGTTATGCTGTTTTCTGTAATATTGATAGCTTAAGAAATATACTCGATCCAGATTTATTATTCAGAAATGTATCAAATTTTGTACATTTTTACACTGTGTTCAAAGCATAATAACTTCTATAATTCAAAGAATTGTTATGCTATTTTCTTTAATATTCATAGCTTAGAAAATAACCTCGATCCAGATTTTATTCAGAAATGCATCAAATTGTGTTTATGGTTACACTGTGTTTAAAGACTAATAACTCCTATAATTCAAAGAATTGTTATGCTATTTTCTGTAATATTGATAGCTAAAAGAGTGTCCTCGATCAAGATATATTTTCATAGATTACTAAGAAAGGATTAAATGTTTTTTGTTAATAAGTAGAGATTAAAATATTTAATCTTTTCACAGCATAAATTACTTCCGTTTGATTTAATCCTTTCTTAAAATATTTTACCCAGAGATTACATGAAAATATATTTTTATGAAGATAATCTCCATTTATTAATCTTACTTCAAGCTAATTTTTTCAAGAATAAATACCAATTTAACGAGCTATTATTAAAATGTACTAACATATTCGATTTCTTTATCTCTGATGAAATTGAAAAGAGTTAACAATTTTTACTAGGCCGCAGAAAAAGTAGTTACCAGAATGGGAAATAGATGGCGTTTATTTCCCATTTCCATCCACGCTAAGTACAAAGCAATCAGTGTATTCAGTTTTTGTTACAATTTTATCTATTAATGTACATGCGTGCTAAAAATTGGGAATTTTTCAGGAGACGTATATAATAACGTGTATCATTTAAATCTTTTTGAAAATTTGTAAATAATTTTTTAAATGAGAGGCATGAAAGTTGTTTTCAACAAATCTTATTCTTTAAACTTTACTCTTAGCCGTAACATTTCCGCAAAATTTGTTCAGAGCATTGAACTTACAGAAGAGATATTGTTTCAACCCTGGGGTAAATTTGGTCTCCAGATGCCTATACGACAGAATTTGTTAGATAAATCAAGGGGGAAAACTCCACATGCTGGAGGCGAACCTCATTTCAATTTTCTGATTTGTTCTTAATTGGATTTAACTTAGTTACACATACATTTGAACTAGTGTTCAAATGTATGTGTAACGGTCGCTAGCTAGGGGAGAGGATGAAATTTCCGTTTCCGATTTCGAGACTAGTATTCTGCCAACTGAACTATTCCAACCATGTTGTGAAGCGTAATATCAAATGACTTTCGTTCATGCATTTATTTGTCCCTTCTCTCTGAGGTCATTTAACCCTTGTGGGTCCCTGGGGTCATATATGGCCCCAATGCAATTTCTGTTGAATATATCTTGTTAATCAACCATTTGTTTTTAATGAAATTTTGTGACTTTTATTCATTGAGTTTTTTATATAAAATAATGATATTTTATTGTATTTATTTTATTTTATTTTTCCCGAATTTGCATTTTTTACACACGAGACCTTTGGGGTCACAGGTCACCCAGAAATATTATCTTGTTTGCTTACCACTCCCATGTTCTTATATGCTTGTAATGTTCTTATATCCATGTAAATATATAATTTAGAAAGATAACAAAATCGAATGGCGTGATACTCCATATGCAGGACCTGTACGAACTTCGTCAGCAAATATCATAAAACTAAAACCGGGACCAACATCATATGCAACATCAAGAGCAATAGATGTAAAATCTACTTTTCAGTTGTAATTTCCCCCTACCACTGAAAAAATTATTATAGACATGACGAATATTGAAGGTATTAAATTATTCGGAGGCAAGTGAGAAAAAAATCAATGTGTCACTCTAATTAGTATCATGCACAACAAAGGTGATATAAGTAATAGATCTGATAAAAAACCAACAATAATATTGGATTACAATTCGACAAAAGGAGCAGTTGATACTTTGGATCAAATAGCTGCTACTTACACATGTAAAAGAGGAACTGCTCGTTGGCCAGTTGTACTTTTTTACAGCATAATTGATGTATCTGCGTATAATGCTTTTGTAATTTTGCGGGAAATTGACCCTGCATACCATGAAAACAATAAGAATAGAAGAAGATATTTTCTGGAAGAATTAGGTTCTGAACTAATAAAACCTGCACTAGAAAATTTCTCCCAAGAACTGAAGCAGCCGCAGCAATTGTTAAGAAATAGCAAATAGATCCTACAGTAGATCCCAATATGAGTGGAAGCAAGACAAACGCCAATAAAAGAGGGCTTGCAACTTTTGTCCAAGAGTCTGGATAAAAAATGTAGCAAAAAATGTCATAAGTGTTTGAAATTAATTTGCAAAAATCATTCGTTTCAGGTCTGTAACAGTTGTTAATAAATCTGCAGTTATTGTAAGTTTTCCTCTAAAATTAATATTTTTTAATACATAAACTAAATTTTACTTTGATTGCGTCTTTTTCTTTTTTTATCATTAAAAAGTGTGTAAACTTAAAAAAAATATAAGTAACATGCAATAATCAAAATAAATTAACTGAAGGAAAACTTGTGGGGTCGTTTATGACCCCAAGGGTCTTGAGTGTAACCAAAATGGGAGGAACCCACGAGGGTTAAACACTATCCTGCTCTGAATTTATTGGTTCCTGTTTCGTAAATGCTGACTTTTTGTAATGCGGACTTTCTTTCCATGGTGACTTTTGTATCATACGTTTGAATCACGCCATAACGGTCCATCTAAAACCCACCTGCTTTTGAGCCACATGAGTAGTAAATTTAGGTCTGTAGACCTCGAGGAGCATATGCTACTAGCTGCAATTTCAACCTCCGATTTCGTGACTAGTATTCTACCAACTGAACTATTCCAACGATGTTGGGAAGCATAATATCAAATGACTTTCGTTCATATATTTCCCCCCTTCTCCTGAGGTCAATTAAACAGTATCCTGTCCTGAATTTATAGGTTCCTGTTTTATTTATCTTCGATATCCCGTTTCACTTATTTTCGATAATGCGGGTTTTATTTCCGTGGTGATTTTTATGAGGTACAAAATTCAAAGACGGTCCATAACGCTAATCTAAACCCCACCTGCATTTGAACCACATGAGTAGTAAATTTAGGTCTGTAGACCTAAATTTACTACTCATGTGGTCACGAGGAAGGTATGCTACTAGCTGAACTCCCCCCTTTATGCTAGAGAAAATTTTAATGATTTTCTCACAATTCTAAATGATTACGGCCACCCCCACTTTCGTGTACAAGCAGTGTCAAACTGAAGACCAGCTCTGCCTAGCAAAACCTGAAAAGCCAGCAAAAGGTATATTTTCCCTGTTCGGTTTATGAATAGTATATACCTGGGCGCCAGACGGACAGTACAGATCTGTTGCAAACTTTACGAATAAAAAGTTCGCTGTCTTGGATTACTCGGAGCTTTACCTAAAACATGTAAGTGTTGCATCCATAAACCCTGCTTCGATTATGATATATTAGGTCTCGGATATTAATTGAGTGGCAGTGTATGTAGTAAAGCTCTAAACCTCTCTGAACTAACAGCTTTGCAAGCATGGGAGTCGTATACAATTAAAATTAGCGAATAAAATGCTTTTGATACCTTAAGATTTTTAAGAAAATTTTTTTTTCAGTCTAACCCTTTGCAAAGATTCAAATATATTATATTTCAGGGAAATTAGGGGTCAGGTTAAAAGTTGATTCATAAGACTTGAATTCTTTTCTTCAATAATATTCGAACATAACTTTACCATAGACCAAACCTAAAGCAAACTAAAAATATCTAGACTGCATGATTTTTTCCATGTTATTGTACGTTTGGGATCGAATAATTTCAAAACATTATGCAGAACAATTACATACTTCAAGTTAAAATTATGATATGCGATTTCCACGCCTTTTATATGCCCTCTTTAATTCTTAAATGAGATCAAAGGCTGAAATTTCTGCACATTGTCGTTAAAAATTTTTCCTCTCTTATTCAAATTTCTGGTTTTCAATTACGGATAAGATGTTTATTTCCTGGAGCCATCTCTGGGCGTGTACCGTGAACTTATCAGTGCTTCAATTCATAGAAGGAAATTCGTAACTAAATATTTGTTGCTTTTGTATTCAGATCTGTTTCTTAATAAGATTTGTTTTAATCCACTGGAAGATATTTCAGCTAGGAACTATTCCAAATTAACTTCTACCTTCTATAAAGTATCGAGAAAATTAATCATGGTGCAATGCATTTTGTCACCAGGATTTTAAAGGTTTTCTGGGAGGTTTTAAATGTTATGAAATTTGAAAAACACGAGTTGATGAACCAAAATCTTTTGGAAGGCAACTAATTTGGAAGGATATTACTAAATAAGTGAGGAGCTTTTGCATTAATTAAATTTGATATTTTTTGCAATTAATCCTGTTGACCTACCAATTCATCTATTTTATCTCTCATTGAGCCCAATACACTCAAATTTGAAAATTCAGTGAATATACTCGTACAAGCATCCATAAATGCTTTAAAATACGAAAGTTATAAGTCTACATTATTTAACGTATTTTTAGCACCAAAAGACGTACCGGACGATAAGATGAATCTCAAATTTATGGGAGGATTTTTTGAAAAGAATATTTTGTATTTTGTTAGGTATTTAAAGATATAAAAATATAATAAATATAATAAAGAATATAATACAATGAAATATAATATAATATAAATTAATATAATAAAGAATATATATATATATTGATTGTTACGAATTTTGCCAGTCTAGGGTAATCTCGCCAAATTTGAGAGTTATCGCCAAATTGGTCCCCAAATTTGGCGATATGGCGCCAAACGTTCGCCAACCTTCAGGGCCTTTCTGGAATGTTCCAGCAATTTCTAGCTCGTTGGCCGATAGAGGGCGCTTTGGAAGTCTATAAATATAAATGACATTGGCATTTTAAGTCTTTGTTCTTTTCTGTTGAGAATTGAATGTATTAAAAGCGCGCTATACGAGTATTGTATTAAAGACTCTGTTATCCTGACTCGTGTCTTTACAGTTTTCTGCTATACAGAAGACAATTGTTACGTGTTTTCTGTTGGATTTGTGTATACGCCTGAAGAATTTATAGAATAATAAATTGTATTTTGTGTGAAATTTCTGAAGAGAATTTTTATTCAATCTCATCGTTCTCAGAAAACGGAATAATATATATATATATATATATATATATATATATATATATATATATATATATATATATATATATATATATATATTTGACAATTCTATGTATTGATAAATCCTTTTTAAATTTTTTTTGATGAATTATCCCATCAACTTGACAGAAAATGAAGTTAATTGGAAGTTAACTTGCGTTTACCTTTTCATTCCCGTCCCGGCCGACAGATGGCTACATCAGTCTACAAAACAAAGTTAACTGAAAATAATAAAAACATGGTAAAAATCTGCTTAAAGATGGCTAAAAGTATTAAAAAAATGGCATTGTCATAGTGTTCTGAGCTATTCTAAAAGTTTCAAATGTCTAGCTAGTCGGGAAGTTAGTTAAAAATTCATTGCAAGATTTGTATTGGACAAACACACAAACACACACACATACAAGAAATCAAGTTAATAAAAACATGGTAAAAACAAGTCTGGCCACCGGTATTTCTTTATATAATATAGTGTATGTATTATTCTACTGTCATGTAGCAGTAAAGAAGCTAAGGGCATCGTGCTTTTAGGGGAACAGCGTAAAATGTCAAACTTTGCAGACCTCGTGAAAAGGGCAAATTGTTGGGGCGCGTTTAAATTGGAATATCCGTTACTGCAACCCCCAGGCTAATGGATGTTTTTTGAGCTATGGTATCGAAAGTCATGATAGCAAACAGAATGCACGGAAAATACATACTTTGCCAAACAGAATAGTGAACGAAAGGGAGAGCTGAGTGAAAGAGATGGATGAGGTATTGAAGAGGATTGTGGCACGAAGAAAGAAAACAACAGCCACCAAAATGACCGAAGAGCAGAATCGGCATCTGAATGTTCTGGTATAAACAATTAGAGGTAGAAGGGAACTTCACAAACATAGCATTTACGGAAGAGTAGTTATTCCCAAGCCACTTGTAATAGATGCCAATGCAAAATATCGTCTACAATGGTGCCACGAGCGCAAATCCTGGTCGAGTAATATGTTGAAAAAGGGCATTTGTTCCAACGAATTATTGTTCTCATTGTTCCTCGCAACAGGACGTGCGTATGTCTGGAGAACGACTACACAAGTGTAAAATTCTGGCTGTCTCATCTAAACTGTCAATCATGGAGGTAGATCTATCAGGGTTTGGGATGGCATCTCATGGTTTTTTTCAGGCCCTATTGTAACCCTAAAAGGGAGATTGAATGAGAAGGACTATGTCGAAATTTTAGCTCACTAGTTCATCCTATGGTGCAAACATTGTTTCTTGGAGGAGATGGCGTTCTCCAGTATAATAATTCCCCTATGCATACAGCTAAATCTATAGAGTATTGGTTTGAAGAGCATGAAAATGAAGTCAAATATCTTTTCTTGCCCTGTACAATCCCCCCGACTATAAATCATCCAACCACTGTGATCTGTATAAGCGGGTAGATAAAGGTATCGACATCCACCACATCATCTCTACAGGAACTATCATGATTTTCCCTGAAAAATGGTATAACATATTCTTAACCACTATACCGGGTGGCCATAATTAAACTGACAGTGCTCACAGTGTTCTGTAGCGCGATCTATTTGCGAGAATGACGCCACATTTTGTAGGAAGATTAAACAAGACGGGGAACGAAGGATTCCGCGAAAAAATAAATTAGTTCCAAAAGTCACCGCTAGGGGAATATTTGGCGCCGTGTAATAGAAAATAGACTGTTAACAAATGCAAATTAATACGGAATAAAATTACCTTTTATTATGCACATTTTCTTATTTAGTTCAAGTGCAATATGGCAACACTTTTAGAAAAGCGTAAAATCTACATAAACACCGATAAAGTCTCGTGATCTGCAATATCACGTACGCTGAGCAGAAGAAGAAGTTCTTTATTTAAATTTCACGTTACATCCATTGGCACAGTGCCAGCTGCTTGGGTTTCAAAAGGCAATGTGTTACGTTTCGAATCAATCGGATTGAAAGTTTATGTGCAATGTCTCCTTCTTTAGTCGAGCGTGCGTTACTGGTCAAATTCTTTTACTTCAACCAGTGCAACGCGTCAGCCGCTCTTCGTGCTTTTAGAACGCACAAAAAAAATGCGTAAAGGTAACGGTCCTGTGTCAGTTAATGGGCTAAAAGCAATGGTTGCGACGCTTGAGAAAACAGGTTCTCTGAAGGTTCAGTCAGGCAGAGGACGAAAACCTGTACCACAGGATACAATCGAAGCAGTTGCCACGGCGATTGTCGACAGAGGACCAGACAATATTGCTGCCACCTCTAGCGCTCGTGGATTAGCTCGGAATGTGGACATGCCTTACAGTACGGTATGGAAAATCTTACGAAAGATTATCAACTTCTATCCGTACAAGATCAGCCGTGTACAGGAGTTACTGTACCCCGACCATGATAAGCGATTGACTTTTGCTCTCACTTTTCTTGCCAGAATGGAGGTGGATGATGCTTGGCCGTGGAAAATCTTATGGGGAGACGAGGCCCACTTTTACCTGCATGGAACTGTGAATACCCAGAACTGCCGAATTTGGGATGACAAATCACCACATGCAGTCACAGAAATTCCCTTACATTCACCAAAGGTAACTGTTTGGTGTGGGTTCACAGCGGAATTTATCGTAGGTCCATTCTTCTATGAGAACATTACGCCGACAGGACCGGAAACCTGTTCTGTTACCGGAGAGAAATATCGCCACATGTTGAACAGCTTTGTCATTCCGGCACTTCAGCAAAGACAATGGCTGGGGGAAATCATTTTCATGCAAGATGGAGCCCCTCCACACGTTGCTGTACGGGTGCAACAGCTGCTACGACAGAAATTCACAACAGAAAGAGTCATTAGCCGCTACTTTCCAACTACATGGCCACCTCGGTCGCCTGATCTTACCCCATGCGACTTCTGGCTATGGGGTTACCTTAAGTCCAAGGTCTATCAAGGAATGGTCCAGGACCTGGCTACGTTGAAGGATAACATATCACGGACTGTACGGGAGATTCCTGCAGACATGTTACTTTCTGCTGTTGTGCATACTGTGCACAGAATGCAATATGTGGTCCACAACAACGGCAGCCACATTGAACCTCATTAGAATGCAAAATAAAAGATAATTTCCGAATTGATTTGCATTTGTTAACACTCTATTTTCTATTACACAGCGCCAAATATTCCCCTAGCGGTGACTTTTGGAACTAATTTATATTTTCGCGGAATCCTTCGTCCCCCGTCTTGCTTAATCTTCCTACAAAATGTGGCGTCATTCTCGCAAATAGATCGCGCTACAGAACACTGTGTGCACTGTCAGTTTAATTATGGCCACCCGGTATATGACATGTATAATCCAATTCTAAGGCGAATCAGGTGGTATTACATACAAAGGTGATCCTGCGCCGTATTAATAAAGGTTTTCATGATGTATCCTAGTGTTTCCATTATTTCGATAACCACCTGTATATATAATATATATAGAAAAATAATATATATATATATATATATATATATATATATATATATTAAAATGATTATTTTGTTTTAGTGTTGCATTCGGACCACAAGACGCATCCCAATTTTAAGTCGATTTTAATGTAGGATTGCATTCCTCAATAACGGTCCTTCGGAGAGAAAAAAATTGTTCAGTGTCGCGAGTTATAATTTTGGCAGCGCGCCAAATTCAGTAGCATTAAATAGTTAAACAGAAAAGTAGCAAAATATGAAAAAAAAAGAGAGAGTGAGAAAGAGAGAGAGAGAGAGAGAGAGAGAGAGAGAGAGAGAGATAGGTAAGCAACTATAAGTAATCCTATGTTAATAACTCGTGGTAGTTCCGTTAGAAGAGATTACCTGAAATATGTATATATATATATATATATATATATATATATATATATATATATATATATATATATATATATATATTGATGTAAATAGTCTATGGTCCGAAAAATACGGTATTTAAAAATATTTAACGTAGCTTATTATTAAAAACCATGTGTACATGAACTTGGCTTTCACTCATTTGTTAAAGTTTTGAAATCTACGGAACCAGTGAAGTACCAATTTTCACGTTTCTAGCAGTTCACTTAATTAATGTCTCAATTTTCTCGAAACCCTTTAGCACAGCTAAATAATGTCAATATAACTCGCGGTTGAATCATACTGAAATATTATCAAAATGAAATGTCGAAGAAATCGCTCAGAGACTCAAATTCCTTGAAAATAAACCATTTCAATTCTAGCACCAACAATGCGGCTTTATGATTAAGTATTCACAATGCATTGAATGGAGTTGTTCCCCCTTTTAATTTACAAAACCCATTCGGTTGTAGTTGTGGCAGAGTAATAGAGTGACACGTGTTTTTCCGAGCGAGTAACATAATGTCGTATTACTTTTATAAAAAAGATGTTAAGGTATCATCTCTTCCTCTTTGTGGTAAAATACATTAAGGGTGCTTTGTTGTATTTGCATTCTCCGTCTTCAATCGGACACAAAGGTATACTTGTAATTTGGGAGTTTATTTAACAGACCTAAGTTCTAAGAATATGGTTTTATATATATATATATATATATATATATATATATATATATATATATATATATATATATATAACCATATTCTTAGAACTTAGGTCCAAGTTAGGTCCAATATATATATATATATATATATATATATATATATATATATATATATATATATATATATATACACACAGGGTGTTTCATATTGAATAGGACAAAAAGAATAGCATAGCACAAATTCAGTAATTGATTTATTCAGCCGAAACAAATTGCTAATTCTGAAACTACAAATGTACCAGTTTTATCTGGGAACAGCGAAAACTCTTTCGGCTACGAAATCGCCGCTAGAGGCACTGTTAACAAAATGGCGCTATCCATGTAGGAGAAAGCGTACTGTGTTTTGGAATGCGTCAAAAGTCTTAGTTTATCGTTCCCTCAGTTGGAGGAATCGATTCCCGGCTTAATTCTCTACAAGACGGTTCTCCATCACATTGGCATAAAACGCACGTCAGTACCTGAAAGATAGTCTATCTCATTTCTGGATTGGCCGTGCTGGGTCAAACGATATGCCATTGCTTTGTTGGCCACCGAGATCACCAGATCTAACCCCTTGTGATTTTTTTCTATGGGGTTTTGTTTAAGACAAAGTGCTTGTGCCTCCACTTCCCAAGGACTTACAGCAACTGAAGCAGCGGATAACTGAAGTGCTCGAATCATTGACAAAAGATATTCTATCACGAGTGTGGTAGGAACTGGAATACAGCATAGATATCTGTCGTGTCACCTGAGGGGCACACATAGAACATCTTTATAAACTTGGATAACTATAGTTTCACTGTAAATTTGATTTATCATAATAAAGTAATTACAGCGTTCTCAGGTATGCTTTCTTTTTGTCCCGTTTAATATGAAGCACCCTGCATATATATATATATATATATATATATATATATATATATATATATATATATATATATTATACACCTATACCTCGTTATACGGCCGCTCGTTATACGGCATTTTGCTATAACGACCTTTTTTAATTATGACAATTTTTCGATTGACGGCCCACAAAATTTCGTTATACAGCCACACCAGCGAAAAGTGATAATGACAACATATTATAGCTTAGTGATTCTTCATGTTACTGTTCGTCATCACATTAAAACAGTTTTTAAACATTTTTCTGTATGTTTTTTATTATATGTATACATACGTGCATATGATTTTTTTTGTTTTTTGTTTATATGTTTCTTTTTTTAATTTCTGTTTATTATTGCACTGTTTTGTACTTTTATGTGAGTATTTTTATAGAAATAACGGAATAAAATGCTTTATGAACTAAAATCTATATTATTTATAAAAAGTTGGAACATATGCAATTAAATGTATATGGTTTTGTATCAAAATAAGTAATTCGTTATACAGATTTTCGCTTTACGGCAAACTTTTCCGGTACGTATCTAGGCCGTAAAGTGAGGTATGGGTGTATATATATATATATGTTGATATAGAAGTGTTTACGGAAAATAATTACTGTGATAGTTGTATAGAGGATTCAAAACTACATTATAGCTTTTTGCTTTGCAAATTTAACATCGAATTTAGTATAAAAAAACAATAATTATTAGAATAATGACTTTTATCATATCATATGATTGCAATCTATCGTATCATAACAATCTCATGTAATCGTTTATTTTTAAATACATGATTTAACAAACAATAAATTAATAGTTATACTAGTAAGAATAAAATAGTCTCGGCTTTACTTAACAACAATTACCGAGCACTTGCTTAATATTATTCACAACATCAAAATGAAAATATCTTCATTTAATATCAGCCATTGTTAGTGCATTTGCAGTTTAAAGGCTTCAAACTAGTTTATTGCTTTATTTTTTTCTTATAATGAAACTTTATAGGTATTCTGTTTGTTGAAGTATTGATGTTTTATATGTGATTATGCTCCATAATTTATTGACTTGGATTTTACCGTTTTCCACTGACCATTTATGATTTGGACAGCTCCAGCTATTGTATAAGTTATTTGTCTTAGTGATTTACTTTTTGTTTATTAAAGTATTGTCCATGACTAAGGTGTGTTTATATTAAGCGCAAAAACTTTCAGAAACTATCCTCCGTTTAATGATTATGTCGATACTGTTGATAATTTGTTATCTTTCCGTTAATTCTTTTCCTCCTGAATTTGGTTTTTTTCAATTTTTCGATTTCTGTTTCAACTTGTTCTTTAATTTTTCTCAAAGGAAAATGAGGTTTTTTTATACAAATACTATAGAATTAGTAACGTTTATTACTATAGAATTAGCATATATAATGTTTAGTATACAGTAATTCCTCGACTTACATCCGCTCGTACTTACGACCAAAATTTTCATTTTTATTTATTTTTATCTTTTTTCTCAAAAATATTGTTCTTTGAATGTACAGTACATACCTATATGTATTACATGACTATTAAAAACTACTTTGGATAACATTGTTTAAAAAAATTCTTGTAGTCTCTTCTAACGAAACTACCGCGGGTTATTAATGTACGATTACTTATCGTTGCTTATCTCTTTTGTACGTATATATATATATATATATATATATATATATATGTGTCAAAACATAACTGAACTGTCAAAATATAGTTGAGAAGTACGGGGAAAGGAGGCTTAAAATAATAAGAATCTAATATTTCATTTAAAAAGCGCGCGTATTTTGCTGTGGGGAAAATCATCTTTTAGAGGCGATGAGGGCAAAGCGAATAATTCTAGGCTAGAAGATTTATTTTTTGAAATGTAAAGGTTGGGTGCGAAGTCAAAATTACAAGATCGGCGATTTTAAGAGTCCAGATGACCAAAGGTTGAGGTCTGCACATGCGCGTACAGCAGGCGCTCGGAGGTAATTGGGTTTTTCGAGCCAGATTGGAGGCGAATTTCGTAGAGAGCGGAAGCTCGCGGCTGCGTGCCGAATAAGTTATCAAAATGGCGAAGCGCGGTAATCAACCTGGAGAGTGGTCAACTTATGAAGTTCAATAAAGCTGGATTTGTCACGAATTAGATTACTTCCTTAATGGCCTCGCCACTCGCCCATTTATTTTAATATACGTATTGACTGCATCAAATCGAATTTACACAGGAGCAAAACACGCTGCCTGTCATATATATATATATATATATATATATATATATATATATATATATATATATATATATATATATATATAATGAAACAATAACCTTTCACTTTCATTAAATAAAACGCCTATTCGAAATTCTTTCATTTTATCTCAATAAAGTATCGCCCCTTAACCCAAAATTTGATCTAGAGATAACCGAAATAATCAATTATATCTTTCCCTACATCCACGTGTAAAGAGAAGTATTATATAATATGGACAGTTCCAGACGCCTGACACAATATCACCTCATATGACGTGTTGAGGTAGCTGTTATGATCTGACCAATTAGAAGTTCAATGCACCTATACTCGGGCGGCGAGGGATTAGCATTGTCTGTAGCTTTTCAGTGCCTGTAACTAAAGGGAAATATGTACAACTTTTAGCTCTATGTTCTTTGTTTCCTCCTGTGCTGTTCCGGCAGCCCCAAGATAATATTTTTACGTATGATGGTTCTATAGTAATTATACAGTATGAATGTAATGGAGTGCATCTAAACATCGGAGTATAGCAAAAAGAATAAACGATCTATGTAACCAACTATGTGGATCATGTGTTCCCCGACTGAACTCTCTGCCTAAGCCTTTTACAGCTACTTTCCACGACAGAATAATGATTCGAGGTCTCTTCCTGTCATCCAACATCTCCTTTGCTAATATTACTTACTTACTTACTTACTTACTTACTTACTTACTTACACACACACACACACACAATATATATATATATATATATATATATATATATATACAGGTTATCAAAATAATGTGCATCATGAAAACCTTTATTAATACTGCGCAGGATCACATTTGTCATGTAATGCCACCTGATTCGCCTTGGGATTGGATTATACAAGTCATATATAGTGGTTAAGAATATGTTATACCATTTTTCAGGGAAAATAATGATAGTTCCTGTTGAGATGATGTGGTGGATGTCGATATCTTTATCTACCCGGTTATACAGATCACAGTGGTTGGATGATATGTAGATGGGGGATTGGATTGTACAGGGCAAGATAAGATATTTGACTTCTTTTTCATGTTCTTCAAACCAATACTTGATAGATTTAGCTGTATGTATAGGGGATTATCATCCTGGAGAACGCAATCTCCTGCAAGAAACAATGTTTTCACCACAGGATGGACCAGTGAGCTAAAATTTCGACGTAAGCCTTCTCATCCAATCTCCCTCTTAGGGTTACAATAGTGCCTGAAGAAAACCATGAGATATCACTCCAAACCCTGATAGATATACCTCCATGATTGACAATTGAGATGAGACAGCCAGAATCTTACGCTTGTGTAGGTGTTCTCCAGACATACGCACGTCCTGAAGCGACGAACAATGTCAACAATGATTCGTCGGACCAAATGCCGTTTTTCACACATTAATCGACCAGGATTTGCGCTCATGGCACCATTGTAGATGATATTTTGTATTGACATCTATTACAAGTGGCTTGGGAATATCTACTCTTCCGTAAATGCTTTGTTTGTGAAGTTCCCTTCTACCTCTAATGGTTGATACCGGAACATGCAGATGCAGATTGAGCTCTTCGGTCATTTTGGTTGCAGGTTTTTTCTTTCTCCATGTCACAATCCACTTCAATACCTCGTCCGTCACTCACTCAGCTCTCCCTTTCGTCGCTATTTTGTTTGTCAAGGTTTTTTTTCCGTGCACTCTGTATACTATCATGGCTTTCCATATCATAGCTAAAAAAACATCCATTAGCCTGGGGGTTGCGGTAACATACTCCAATCGAAACACGATCCAACAATTTGCCCTTTTCCCAAGGTCTGCAAGGTTTGACATTTTACGCTGTTCCCCCCAAAAGCATGATGCTCTTAGCTTCATTAAAGCTACCTGATAGTAGAATAATACATACACTATATTATTTAAAAAAATACCGGTATCCAGAGTTGTTTTTTAAGGAATACGAAGCACATTCATAAGCACCACTAATATTGATAGGTGTTTCCCTTATTTTGATAACCACCTGTGTATATATACATACATACATATATATATATATATATATATATATATATATATATATATATATATATATATATATATATATATATATATATATATATATATATATATATATATATATGTATGTCAAAATTTTGTCGCATTTTGGTACTTTTCTGTTTAACTGTTTACTGTTTGTCCAAGCGATACAGACTGGGTTTGGCGCACTGCCAAGATTATAACTCTCGAGGTACGGACGGACGGTTTTAGAGTCTGAGATTTTTCTTTCCGGAGGACCGTATTGGAGGAACGTAATCCTATGTCAAAAACTTGCAACGTACTTTCTATCGCAAATTCTGAACCATTGGATTGTACTAACATAATAACTAATGGCGGCGAAGAATAATTTATGCCTTCTAAATGAAGTAGAGTGTATTTTAAATTACGTATTTATGTATGAAAGTAAAACATATATGTATGTACATATAACAAAAAAAAAATTGTTTGAAACTCGACTTAACGACCAAATCAACTTTCGACGAATGTCTTGTTCCCTATTTCGGACGTAAGTCGAGGAATATCTGTATATACTAAATTCCATATCTTATAGCTTTTGCAGTATGATAGATTGGTTTAGTTTTTGATCTTGTTGTTTTTACTAATGCCTACTGGCTGGAAGTTCCAGACCAAGTCCATATAGGCTTTGCTGAGTAGTGCTGCTCCGGTTTATAACAACAGCAGAAGGGTTAGAGTCCGACTTGGCTAGGTGAACCACAATTTTAACCGAGCACTCCCTGGTGCGATATCTGGGAGGATTGTATTTTCCCTATCCATTGACCTCATAGAAGGACTTTTCGGTCTACGGATTGAATGTGCCCATATCCGGCCTAGAGACGAAACTATGTTAAGGGGACAACGGACCTTCATATTGACAAAAATATGTCCCCAAAACGGTTTTTTTTATCTTTCAGAAAATGATTCTGCAACTCATCAGCTTTAAATTAAAAAAAGTATGTTCATCCGATCATTATTAACCGAGTTATATGTATTTTTTTCAAACGTAAACAATGGAAATGTTAGCCAAATTAAAACATTAAATGCCATTTTCTCAAAACAAGTTTTCATGTCGTTTCGGTAAATTCAAAATGTTCCATGCGTCATAATTTTTCTTATATTTTCATAAAATTTCATAAAATGATTGTTTATATACGTTAGAATAAAACTTAGTAATCAATTCATTATACTATTTTAAAACAACTTAAAATTTTTACAATAAATTTTTTTTGGATAAAATTTTGCATAAAATGACCTATTTTTATCGATTTCTTTTCTAGTTTTTATAAATATGACTGTAAATCAAATATGCTACTAACTTTTATTATAACTATATAAAGCTAGCTTAAGAGAGAAAATTAGATATCTGAGACAAAAATTAATGCGCAAGGAGCATTTTTAAATAGATTAATTAACAAACTGATTTCAATTAATATCTTAATTAATTACATTCTGATTTTTTTAAAATTTAGAATTTCCATTTCTAAAAAACGTTGTATAAGTATAAAAATTTCATAGCAATTGGTTAATAAATAAAAAAAAAGTTTTTCATTGTTCCCTTAATGGTTCTTGTCAGGATTCGATCCGAGTACCTTCGGCACCGAAAGCTGACCACTAAGTTACCTCAGGCGCGGTTCTATCTTTTATACACAGCTGTATATAGATGAAGTGAACTTTATATAACGGAAAACAATGGATGAAAAATGCAAGAATCTGCAATATTTCAAAAACAGAGCTGTGAGACGCTGAATTTAATAAAATATATTCTATTAAATACACGCGAGGTTAATGTAAATCTATTTTATTTCATATTATTAAGTTGGGCAGTTAATTTAATTTAACCTTGTATTAATTTCGAAACATTTAAATTACTTTCAGAAAGTTAATTAATATTGCTATTTTTGTAAGTATAACTGGATAACATAAACTGTATTATTTATTATTCTTCATAAATGTTATACTTTCAATTTTATTTGGAATTGATTAATTACACAACGTTTTTAAGCTTGTTATTTATTGATAAACTATAATTTACCTTTTAGTATGCTGGCTCTAGATGCATTTCTGCTACATTGTCCGCAGTAATGTTTCATTCTTCATCGATATTGGATAGGTTGCTTAGCTGTAACTTTCTGTGCTTGCGTGATTCAGCTTCCTACATAAAGCTGAATCCTGTTAGTTCTGATTTCTTCTTCCTTTTTTTTTGAAGAGTTTTTCAGTGCGAAGGTGCGTACACTTTGAATAGTTCATCTTTCAGAAACGAGTCTTTGTTTCATAATAAAGTCAGCACTTTTGATAAGACATGTGATTATTAAACTTCGAGGGACATTTTTATTTATTTATTTTTTTACGCGACATTATGTAAATAAAGAAATTCTGTAGATTATTTAAGAACATACTGTGTCTATTGAATTTTCGGAAGCAATTAAACACTCTCATGCATTAAAACTGTCCATAATATCAATCCCTAATACTGGCGATTTTTATAGGGTATTTTGCGCATGAAATTAAATAGACTGTTCTGTGGAAATATGTATAATTACCACGTTGACCGATTACCATTCGAAAATTCCCACCCCCTTTGTAAGGATGGCTATTAAGGGGCTTATATACATATATATATATATATATATATATATATATTCATTTTCGGGCCCTTATTCTTGGGATACATGCTATCCCACCCCATAAGGAAAAGGCTAATAAATCTGTTTCCCATTAACTTACTACTGCTGTACCTATCAAGTAAAATACTGACTGGAAAAGGAATATAAATATAATCATTAGAAATATATTTATCTTAGGAATATATCTATCATTTTAAATTATGATAAAAATGAAATCCTTCCGTCTACCTTTTTAAACTTCCGTTTTACATAGAGACTATTTACTCTTGGATTTAAATTTTATACATCATATGAAACAAAAAAACTATTATAATTTTTTATAAAACTTTAAAAGAAAATTTGTTTTTTTCAAAAAACTTTTGTTTTGTACAAGAACCGTTTAAAAGAAGTTAGAAATTTTGTGCTCGTCAGCCTTAGGTTAAATTCTTTTACCTTACCCAGGATCAACTGCACTCCCAAGAATTTGACTGTATTTGAATGTGTGTGGGCAGACAAAATTAAATTTGAAATGTATAAATTCCACCTACTGTACCTTAAAAAAGTCCACAGGATAAATATCAAACATTCTCTTAAAATAAATTATCTTGCACCCGTATAGAATTAAGTGAAAGGAGTTAATAGGAGCTCAGGAGTACATAAGGATAAAATGGAATTTTCAACATTATCTCTAAGGAATCAAGTAAATTTTTCATTAGGTTAGATTAAAATTTTCGACTTAAATAACAGGGTTTAAGTCTGTATTGAAGCATGAGATGCTAAGTTTGTTTTGTTCATTAAAGTACAAGTAAATACTACCGGAAAATTACAAGAAGTTTTAACGTTGGGTATTCAAAATTATATTTACAACGAAGGCTTATGGGGCTTCTATTTGGGAACTGTTCAGTATATTGTATTCTCTTTGAAATTTGAAATGTTAATTGCTTGAAGAACAACTAGATTATATAAATATCTACGAGACAGATTCTCTGCAGTACATTTATATCATGCAATTAGTTCACTATAGAAACTTCCACTAAGATTCACCCTTCCTCATTAACTTCAGTTGCTGACTTGAGTAACAGTTACATCCTGCCCATAATTCATGGCTTCGCACTAATGAGAACTGTAATGTTCATTCATAGTTTATTTACTCTGTAACCTGCAGCGTCATATAACCCGAAGCAACTGCTTTTAAACCAACAAACATTTTTACAACTGGCATATCGCAGAAATGGCTGCCTGAATCGTTTAGTGGTTGGCATCTAGAGCTACCCCAAAATAAGCTCGGGTTCAAATTCCCAATTAAGAAAGGGCGTTCACGGGTCCCTTCAGAGAGAGCAGTGTTTACTCATATGGTGCTATCATAATACATTAGCCAGGTTGTGAGTTCGATTCCCGCTTGTCAGAGGACAAAGCTAAGATTGGTGCGTTATGTTGACTGACTATAATAGTTATTTCCTGCCTATAATTCATGGCTTTGTATTAATGAGAACAGTAGTTTTCATTCAGATTCTCAAAGTAGTTTGCAGGGTCATATAATCCAAAGCAACTGCTTTTAAACCAATAAACAATTTTACAACTGGCATATCGCAGACATCCCAGCATCGTTTAATGGTTAGTGTCTCGAGCTTTCCCAAAGTAGGCTCGGGTTCAAGTTCCGAATAAAATAGGGACGTTCATGGGTCCCTTCATAGGAAGCAGTGTTGGCTCAGTCATATGGTGCTACCATAATACCATAATAGGTAGCCAGTTTGTTGGTTCGATTCCCGCTTGTCAGAGGACAAGGCTAAGATTACGAAGTTATGTTGACTCACTTATAATAGTTATTTCCTGCCTATAATTCATGGCTTTGTACTAATGAGAACAGTAATTTTCATTCAGATTCTCAATGTAGCTTACAGCGTAATATAACTCGAAGCAACTGTTTTTTAAGCAACAAACATTTTTACAACCGGCATATCGCAGACATGGCTGCCTTCTTCGTTTAGTGATTGGCGTCTCGAGCTTCCCCGAAGTAGGCTCGGGTTCAGTTTCCCAATAAAGCAGGGACGTTCATGGGTCCCTTCATAAGGAGCAGTGTTGGCTCACTCATATGGTGCTACCATAATGCATTAGCCAAGTTGTGGGTTCGATTCCCGCTTTTCAGAGGACATGGCTAAGATTGGGGCGCTATGTTGACTCACCTATAATAGTTACTTCTAGCATATAATTCATGGCTTTGTACCAATCAGAACAGTAATTTTCATTCAGATTCTCAATGTAGCTTGGAGCGTAATATAAACCGAAGCAACTGGTTTTAAACCAACAAACATTTTTTACAACTGGCATATCGCAGGCATAGCTGCCTGAATCGTTTAGTGGTTGGCGTCTCCAGCTTCCCCAAAGTAGGCTCGGGTTCAAATTCAGACTAAAGCAGGGACGTTCATGGTTCCCTTCACAGGGAACAGTGTTGGCTCACTAATATGGTGCTACCATAATGCATTAGACAAATTGTGGGTTCGATTCCCGCTTGTCAGAGGACAAGGCTGAGATCAGGGAGTTCTGTTGGCTCATCTATACGGTGATCCCATAATAAAGAAGCCAACAAATTTGCTGTGTAGATGGGTGAATGTCATGATAGACAAAGTGCCTATGAAAGGAAACAACAAATACGTGCTGTGGTGATCGGTCTATGTTCTTAGAAAAGTCCAAAGTACCTTTCAGGTTGGAAAACAATGTCGCAGATGTACATTTTTAAATGAGTATCCATGTTTTGTCCAAAATTCATATCGGATATGAAAGATGATTAAAAATGTTATAGATCGGTTGCTATGGCTTGAGTTTATAAAACATTTTTATTCTGTTTCTTGTCATATCAGGAATAACATGTTTTTTACAAATATTGCACTGTGGAGGGCCATTTTGACTAGTCAATTTATAGACAAAATAACCCAGAGTTTCGTAACCTCATAATGTTTCCTTTCTCTCGAAGTAAGTATATTATAACGAGAGTATATTTTTATGCAAAGTAAAAAAATTCAGGAGACAAATTTTAATCGATAGACGAAAGAAGAAATTTTGCTATAAGAGCTATAAATTTTTCTCGCCAAACAGCTTTTCACAAGTTAATTACTTTAAATATATTGAAAACGGTTTAAAATAAACACTCGACTTCTCAAATAAATATATTCAGTTACAAACTAAAACCATCAAGGGATTCAGATTTATTGCGGATTTAGGTATCAATAAATTTAATATCGCCTTCCCTTTATCTCTAAGATACACAACACGCTTTCTTAATCAAAACCGGACGAAGATTCTAAATGTAATCATTTTGTAAAGGGAATTACTGCATATTATCATGAATTTTCCAATAAATGTCTTATTGAAATTACGCTGCATATATTTCAGAATTTCCAATTTCCTAAAGAGCTTGTGTTAAAAATAATAAATTTTGAATCAGATGCGATACATCTCAGTTAATTTAGAGCGATATAAGTCTGAAAGTGTTGCGATAGTAAATTTTCAAATTAGTACTATTTCATAAATGAATATTTTATGAGGAGTTCTCGTAAGAATTTGCGAATCATCGCCAATTAAAATATTGATAAATTTAATACTCGCTTTTTCTTATTCAAGGATATACAAAAGTTCAGGGAAAATGTCAAATGCGAGATTCATTGATGAAATTAAAATATGCATAAGGAATTTTCCTAGTGAGTCCCAAACAATAAACTGAATTTTCGTGTATATATGCAGAGCGAAATAACTCTCTCCTGCTCAGCTGTTACTCCTTTCTCGTTAAATATTTTACGCCTGCTTTCATGATATTTTACTATCGTCGGAGACGTAGTTTCACAGATTAAAATATTTGACAGTCAATAGCTGAACGAACTCCGGAATTGAAAATCGTGTTGTATAAGTTCGGTTGGTTGCTTACCTGTGAGCTGCATGGTGGACGATAGTTTGCAATTAGATATTCGATTGATACCGGCAGTCAATGACAGCCTCAGGGTATATTCTGAATTTATTTCGCGTCAATTCTCGTCCAGAGTATATAATGAATTCGCCTCGCATCGGACGTTATAACTGTGGGATATATGCGAAAAGAATGTCTTGTTATATATTCCTTTAAGAGAAAGGTTAAATCTTTAAAATGCGAATTTTAATGTTTTTGGCAGATTCGGTAGGATTGGAATTTGTTAAAGAGAGTTTCTAAATATCCATGATAAGAATGAAAGTGACAAGTATTTAGGGAATAGCACTGTACAACATGAAAAATGTCCTTCAGATGAAAATGTGTGTTTCTTGTATATTTTTGGCTAAAAATAACGAATCTATAATTATTTTTTACTTACCACGCACCATTTTCCCAAAAAGTCACATTTTAGCAATGGAAATCTATATTGTAGCGGCAAGCGCACCTACACAAAATAAGTTTATTTAGAAGACGACAAAGACATTTTGTAGACCAATTTGCGGAGAAAGAAGACATCGTATATTGCTGTGACTTGAATGGCCTATTTCAGGCATTGGGACATGAACATAATCCAGCAGAGTGGCGCCTGTTTATTGACTCGTCCAAACGTAGTCTCAAAGCAGTTCTCCATATAGGCAATGTTTGACGGTCTGTTCTTGTAGCATATTCTACAAATACAAAGGAAACATACGAAGTTATGACTGGTATACTGAAGTTTATTGAGTACACTATATTCAAATAGCACATTTGTGGAGATTTGAAAGTTGTTGGGATATTAACAGGCATGCAACAGGGATACACTAAATTCTGCTGGTTTCTCTGCGAATGGGTCAGCCGTGACAGAAAAATCACTTCATCCGTAAACAGTGGCCTCCAAGAAAAAACTTAATTGCTGTCACCAAAAACATATCATATGAGCCACTTGTGAATCCACAATGTGTCTTTCTTCCACCATTGCACATTAAACTCTGTTTGAAGATAATATTTGTAAAAGCTCTAGACAGAGAAGGAGTGGCTTTCTTGCATCTCAGGGACAAATTCAAAAATTTAAGTGAGGCAAAGGTAAAAGAAGAGGTTTTATTGGCTGAAAAATTAAAGCAGGCTTTCATGATGAAGAGTTTGTAAATAAACTGTTATAAGCAGAAAAAGAAGCCTGGCTGGCATTCAAATCAGTATGCTCACGTTTCCTTGGAAATGAAAAAAGCTGAAAACTATGAACATCTTGTTGATGACATAGTGAAATGCTTTCGTGCTATAGGTTGCAATATATCTTTAAAACTACTCTTTTTGGACTCTCATATGGACTTCTTTCCTCAAAACCTTGGCGTAATTAGTGATGAGCATGGGGTAAGGTTTCACTAGGACATCTCTGTGTTTGAAAAGCGTTTCAAAAGACGATGGAATGGAAATATGCTAGATGAATATTGCTGGTATGTTATCACACACTAACAGATGTCTAAAATACGAAGCAGCCAAAAAATCCTTTTGGTGCTTGTGTTTTCTATAATCAAACCTCTGTTACATTTCTCTGTAACCAATTTGTATAAATATGAGAAGTGGGTCTCCTACAAAAACGGTACGTGATGGACCATTTTGGTTTTGGTATATGAATCAAGCCCCTTTTGTTTATACAGAATCACATAGTTTCATCTAAAGGACAGAAAAAAGTTCAAATATGTTGTACAGTGACTAAACATAGTTCTTCCTCAGACCGTTGGCGTTCGGACGAACAAATTAGAAATACAACGATTATTAAAATCGGGTTGTTATACGGATTGATTTTCAGATTGACAGTTCAAAAACATGGATTTCCGTCGTTGGTAGAATACCTTTTGAAAATTTTCGCATTGCTAACAGTGAGATTCTTAAATCTTATAATTAGGTTGAAGTTGCATGACCATCGTCTGGCAAAAAAAAAGTGGTAAAAAAGTGAAGGAATTATCAAGGATATCACGATACAAAATCACAAAGACAACACTTTCTTAAAAAAAAAAACTCGCATTTTCTAGACATCAGTTTTTCTAGATAAGTTTCACCAGAAATTTATATCGCGTTATGGCCACAGGTTTCACTTGATTATGTTACATCACTGAACACTTTAAACTTTCCTGTGACTCAACTTTCCCCAGGATAATACTGTATGAAATACAACATATTTATTGACGTACTATGTTGTTTTTCTGGATGCGGATGAAGAATGGAGTTTTAACATCTTCGAAATTTGAATCGAATGTGTATTTAATCTAATGGGGATTTTTCAATTAGTATTGAAAGATTGGTAGCAATTTTTCAAAACTAGTAAATAAAATAACAAATAAAAGCCATAGGGCTTTTATTTGTTATTTTATTTACTAGTTTTGGTGCAATTTTTTTATGTGCTGCTATTGTGCTCTTATTTTGTGATATGAAATAAAAGCAGAGAGAAATCCAGCGTCATACACAGAGTTATGTGTCGTTCATCCAGGGTTTATTTTGTGAGCTCTTTAGCGAGACAGAGCCAATAAACAAACATTGAAGAACCTAGGAGTTAGCTTACTAATTGCCAGCTGACTTCTCGGAATTCTATGACAAGATAAAAATTATAAATGGACAAACAGCAAGTTTATTCATAACTCTTCTTGAGGCAAAGATCTAAATGCGAACCTTGCAAAATAAAAAAATATCAATCTGCAACTTGTAATTATACAAAATCCTTTTACGAAGATCCTATCACTACATGGAACCTAGCTTTAATTAAGAAATACTCCACCTGCTATCCATGATTAACAAGTGAGCAAAAAATTAAAAATAATTATAAGGCCTTTCATTGTTAGGATTGATAAGAAGGAAAGCTCCGACTTAAATATGCGCAGTTCAATTTGTTAAAAAAAATAGCGGAGGTCTGGAGACCCGGTTCGATACCGGTTTTCAGAGACGGGCTTCTGGCGCTTAGGTCTTGGACGATAACTTGTGATTGGTTGATTAAGAACGCAAGGGTCTTTTTTTTTGCTACATGAGATCTAATTAGGCCGGACCTGCTGCTTAAAGTCCGATTCCAAACGGTTGCAAACTTCCATGCCAACAGTGGGACTGGAACCTACAGGCTCTGGCCCCGAATGCCAGAGCCCTAGCCACCCAGCCATCGCCTGGCTGGTTAATAACGGTAACAGATACTTAGACAAACAGTTGAGAAATGATTCAGCATCATCGAAAGGCTATAAAATTTTGTAATGGGAATCCGTAGGTCTTAAAAAAGAGGAAAGAGGAGAGCAAAAAACATTACTTACACACACAGACATATATATATATATATATATATATATATATATATATATATATATATATATGATAATATTATTAATAGTCTTTAATCGCCCTTAACTGAACTTTCTTTCTAAATGTGGTAATCTTCTGACACCTTGGCGAGATGCCCCGACTTTCCATAAACTAACTCTCTCCGCCAATTCCTGGCAACCTCTTTTTGACCTAATTCTATATTCGCGCGCAACGAGACGCGGTTGGCTATAGACGCGGGCTATAGACACGGGTTGTCTTCGATGCGAGTAACATGTTGTTGTTTTCATGGAATAAACTTCAGTTGTTCTTTGTGAATTGGAATCGCATTTAATTTCGGCATCAATTGTGTTTCTTCAAGAGATGACCCAATTTGGGTCATTTCATATATATGTCTGCAGCATTAATATATATAAATATATATATATATATATATATTAATGCTGCAGACACTTCTTCTTTTTGACATTGGCCCATGAAGATCCGCGAAGTTTTGCAGGCTATTTATTATGGGAGCACCATTCAAGTGAGCCAGCAATGCTCCCTATGAAGAGGACGACACGGAAACGACCAAGCTTTACTCCGGATTCGAACCTCATCCCACTACATGGCAGCTGAGAACGCTAACTCTATACTATGTGGACGGCGCAATAACTCCTTGAATTTCCTAGAAAGCTGTGAGGGACTTGCTTTGAGGTTAAGGGAAGAATTTTAGTGACCATTTATGATTTTAGAATTTTTGGACAATTTCTTACGAAATTTGGGAACCTCAGAATTTTAATTTTTAAGGGGATATCATCTTTTTGTGGGACATTCTCCAAACGTAATTCGTTAAAGGCTACTAACTGAAACTAAAGCATTAACAATACTCATAATTTTTTGTTTTTGTTGCTTATGCCACTTGACCGACAGCAACATAAGATCAAGTCCCGAAGGCTATTGGCGATGAAGGCGCGGATCCTGTTTTGACTGGCACCACAAGGGTCGGAGTCCAACTTGTCCAAAGGACAAGTCCCATAATTTTGAACCGAGGCAAGTGACGAAACCAAAACACTTGACCCGCACCTCCAGAGGTAATTTTGAGAACTGGGGACATTGCAGCCACGACAAAATTTACGTGCAACAGCCGCCATTAGTGTACACTGCAGAGGATTTGTCAGCGACGAGCATAGAACCAGTGACTTTCAGATCACTAGTCCGCCGCCCTTGCCAACTGAGCCGCTGCACCCCTATACCTATACTTTGGTGACATCTAACCTCTACATCAACGAAACTCCTCTTGATATGCTTTCAACTCATTTCAGGGGGCATCGTTTCCTTCCAAAAAAGGATGCTATTGTTCTTAAATGATGTTTTTGTTGTACAAAATTACCATCACACAAACCAGTTTTCAGCTAAATAGTTTAGATAAATAGTAGTTGTTTGAATGAAATACTTAAAGCAGACTTGATTGATTTAAATATATCGAGACTAGTAAGCAAATGTAATTTAATCTTCCTTTATTGGGCTTTTACTCTCTGAAGTAAGTCTCTTATTAAATTAGAAATGGAAGAAAATTTCCCCCTCTGTTCACCAGTTCATCAAATAAGATATCTTATTTGAAACCGAATTCTACTAGCGAACTCTTTCAAAAGTACTGAAAATGTATTACAATAAAGATGAGAATTGTCAAACAAACGAGCATTCAAACCATCAAGGGATTCAGAACTTAGAGGGTATCAATAAATTTAATATCACTTTCGCTTCTTCAAAATGAGGTATACAGAGCGCATTCTTAATCTAAGTTCCGTAAAGTTTTGAAATGTAATTATTTAAAGGAAATTACTGTGATGTCTCATGATTTTTCCAATAAAGATGCCTTTTTCAATACTATGGGCATACCTTAGAAGTTACAATTTAATAATGATTTTGCACTAAAAATTTGATATCCTTTAGTTAATACAGGCAAAGTCTACTAAGTGGAGTGAAATACTATACATTCGAACTCTTTCACATTTATTAACGGGAAATTTTCAAAAGAGTTTCAGTCGAGAAGCTGAATTATAGCAGATTAATAATTTCATCCGTTCTTAACTCTCATTAGTTCATTGCCGCTCTCATAACGTCACCTAACGTACTTATAAAAGTGCTCCAAGGAAATCTTTATGTAATTTATGAAAAGGAGTCCAGATATATATATATATTTCGAGATTTTTCCAATACTCTGTTTATTCCGAATGGGATATTTAATTTTTCTTACAAATACATAGAATGACTGTTCCTGCAGCTGTCGCTCCCTTTTCGTTCAATATTTTCGTCCAACATTTAAGATATTTTACGATCACGGGGAATGAGTTTCCGAATTTTGAAATATTTACCAGTCAATAGCTGGATGAATTTGGGAAATTGAAAAATCGCGTTTTATGAATTCAGTAGGTTGCTTACTTCACAACTCCTTGACGGTACGATATTTGGCAATTAAATATTCTTTTGACATCTGCAGCCCATAACTGCCGCAGGGTATATTTATTCCCAGTATGTTCTGCGTCACTCATGTCAAGAGTTCATTGTGAATTCAAACTAGCGCTCCGTCGGACATAGGGGGCACGCATGCAAAGAATAGTTTGTTTTACATTTGAAAGGGAGGCGTCAAGCATCTTTAGAAACCAGTTCGTAATGCATTTAATTATTTTTGAAATTCCAGTACAGTTCCTGAAAAGAAAGAAAGAAAACTCCCTGTACGCGTAAATCATATAACTATTAAAACATATAATAGGGAAAACTTTCGTAACGGTTTTAATTTTGAAGGATTTATGTTTCGTTGGAATCAGAAAAAAAAACAGAAACACTTTTTGTATATTATCGAAGAGGTTCCAGGAAAAGAAATTTTATTTTTGAACGTTCATTTTGAAAACTTTTTTTTTTTTGGTAAATTACCAAATTTGCAGTTTAGTAATTTTGACTTCAAGTTTATAGAAAAATGCTCTAAATTTAACAGCATTCGATGCTAGATCAGAGTTGGAAAGAAAGAACGATCTAGGAATGCTAAAAGATATGATTTTGACTTGTTTTATCCGGATGACTTTGTATCAGTGATAAAATTGAAAAGCTACCCAATTGACATAGTATGCTTTTAATGAAATCTTATGGACGTAAATACAAACAGGAGTTTGCAATCTCTACAGATTTACTATTTTGCGAACATACTCAACTCCAGAATCGCAATGGAGATTCGTATGAACTAGGAAATATCTCGTTATGGAAACATGTTTAACTTCCCCTTTATACGGCTTATTAGCGGGTCATTATCGTGACTCCCACTGTTACAATGGCGATACGTATATGCCAGGAATACCTTGTTAAAGAAATAAGTTTAACTTCCCCTTTAAAGGATGTTATAAGGTTATTATCGGATCGTAATTCTGACTCTCCCAGCTGCGAAGAAGATGCTAGGAATACCTTATTAAGAAATTATGTTTAACTTCCCCTTAAAACGATATTATCAGGTTATTATCGGGTCGTTTTCTTGACTCCCACAGCTGCAATGAGGATGCGTATATGCTAGGAATACCCTGTTGAGGAAATATGTTACATTTCCCTGTAAAACAATTCAGGTAAGGAAATATTTCCGAACTGTTCCTCTTTAAGAAAAACATGACGTATAGAGATTTTGCTAAGGAATAACATTTTTGTTTCCACTTGAGGAGATACGAGGCAGAAAATTTCATACATATTTTTTTTACTTGCACTTTTTTGTAGTGAATTTTAGTAAAGATTCTTTAAAGATTATTATGAATATAAAAGAACTTGTACAGTTTGAAAATTTCATTTAATATTCAAAATTTAAAACATGTTTAGTTTTTAATATACTTCTGTGCCAAATGCTATTTTTGCATAATTTTTCTTTCACTTTCGTAAATGGGAAGACGTTTAAAAAGAATTTGACTTGAGGACTCATATAAATTTTATTTTTAAATTCTGAATACGTTTGAAGGGCCCCCAAGATAATTTACTTGACGTATTTTATTGCTTTAGGGAAAATGTGCTTAGAATTTTTTCTATCTAAACGAAAATTCCCGAAAATAATTTAAAGAAAATAGAACGAAGGGAAGCTGTCAGACATTTCCAAGACATACCTTACAAGGAATTTTTGATATATGCTATTAAATATGAAAAATTTAATTACGAGATAAATAGACTTGGACCCCAGATATACATGGGTGTACTCATAGACAGTACAGCATTTAAAAAAAGGCTGATCATCGCATTGTAATCATCGTAGAAACATGCAGTTTTTGTAATTTGATTCTAAAGCTTCTACAACATGTTTTACTCGAAGAAAATAAGATGTGCTATTTAGAAAATTCTGTCTCCCAAACCCACTTTTAACAGCATAAAAACTAGTTTAGGTTAGCTGATGGAAATAAATAAAATGGATAATTCAGGATAACTGAACGCTTTGTAGAATCATAAAGCTATTTTTTTAGTCTCTCTTTCCCATACATCCACGCATGCCTGCGCGTTGACGTAATCACATGAATAGGAACGTATCTTCAGATATTACTAACTTTTTGCAAATGGTGGGATGTAAAAGTTAACGATATGGCATGGCGTTCATATAAACTTGTTTTTTAATGAGCGCAAATGTAGTTTATGTTGTAGTTTATGTCTATTTTCAATAAACTATAGAACATATAAAGCAACTAGCTGAATACCCGTGCTTCGCTATGGAGTACATTCAAATTAAATACAACGGTCAATGTATGCAGTTAATGCCCAAAATAAGATTTATAATAAATACAACGGTCAGTGTATGCAATTAATGGCAAAAAAACCAAAAAATTTAAAAATCGTAACGGATATTTTTATAGACAAAATAATGTAGAAGAAAATATTGAAATTAAATCTAATAGAACATACTAAAGAATATAGTAAAGTTAAAATATAGTACAGTTTGAGGAACATTTCTTTTACTGTATTTTAATATTTTTTTTAATAATGTCCAATCGTCTGCTGCATCAGCAAGGAAAAAAATATTTTTTTTTGTCTATTTCGTTATTATGCACGTGACGCAAAATTAATTGAAAGTATCCCAAAAAGAAAAGAAACCACGTGATCAGCATTTAATAAATTAAATACTAAAAATTTATCTTTAAAAATTCACTAAAAATCAGAAAATGGAGGCAAAGATTCGAAACAGATTTCATTTCAAAGGAATTCTTATGATCTTTCTCGTGATATAAATTTTATAACCCTCAGATTATTATTTTAAATGTAAACTTTAAAGAATGTTACAAAAATCTTAAAAGTTTAATTTAAAAAAATCTAAGAAGAATTTTTCAAAAATCTTTCTTAGTGCATCCCTACACTATAAGAAGAATCACCATGCAAAATTGCAAAGCTTTAGGTCCAGCGGTTTGGTCTGTGCGTTATCTGTCAGTCAGTCAGTCAGTCAGTCAATCAGTCAGTAAGTCTCGGAACTGTTTTATATATATAGATTAGAAACTAAAATAAAGGATCTTAAAATGATGGAATGTTTATATAATGTCTCAATAATATAAGCATATGTCTATGAAAACGAATGTCTTGATACGTTGGCTACGCTAAAAAAGGTGGTGACTGGATGGTGTAGCGTTTAAAACTATAAATAAATCACGGTAAAAACTCACGGTAAAATTGGAGTGTATCTTCCAATTTTATAAACACTTTTAAAACCTTTAGCGTGCCATCACGACAAAAAGTGCATCATACACAGGCGAAAAAAAAAAGGTTGCCAACTGAAGGTAAGATACTTCAACTGCAGTATGGTTCAATAACTAGAACACTAACGTATTTTCAAACACGAAAAATGTACCAAATAAATGGCATAGATGTTATAATTGCAGTTTGGTCGCTTTGAGTTAAACCCCTACCGCTCCTGCACTAATAGCGAAGAGGCAAACTAAAAAAAAAAGATTTATAAATAGAAGTTAGACGTGTAGATTCGCCAGCAACTTTTTAAAGAGAAATATGAAGTTTAAAACTCACCCGCTGTGGAGAATAAAGATTTATCAATCAGTTTTTTTTAATGAACATAAACTTGGCTCCAGTGCTTGCAAAGACACTCGGAGTATTGATAAAGAATTGATATTTAAATGTTTTGAAATTATTAATGATTTTAACGGCAGTCATAAACACTAGTACTAGAGAGAACGTCTTTGGTTCGATGCTTGTCGCTGCAAATCCACCGCCGTGTACACCTATGGCGGCCGATGCACGTAAAATCTGTCGTAGCTGCAATGTCCTCGAAGTTCTCAAATTACCTCTGGAGGTGCTGGGTCAAGTGCATTGGTTTCGTCACTTGCCTTGGTTCTAAATTACAGGACCAGCCCTTTAGCCAAGTCGGAATCCGACCCTCGCGGTTCTATTAAAAACCAGAGCCGTACCAGTCTGCCCAATAGCCTTAATTGGATTTGAATGGATAGATGCTATCGGTCAATAGTCATCAGAAACAACAACAACAAAGTATTATAGAGAGTTGGGTTCACCTCATGAGTTTACGGAGCCAGACCAGTAGTAGAGGCAAAAACAATCCAGCAACAGAGCATATATATTCGCAACAGCTGAAGTAAAATGAAGTAAGGAAAGAAATATAGCTGCCAAAGATTTCCCACATAATAGGATATTTAGGTTTGGTTTTATAAAGTGAGATCCATTCTAATGTTAAAATTTCCCCATTCCAGATTTTCCAAAGAAGGATTCGGTAGCCATGAACCGGATTTTAAATGGTCATGGTTGTTTGGATAAACATCTGAGGCACTTGACAATTCTAGAGAGTCCTTTCTGCACTATTTGTGGTAAACCACAAGTTATGTACATTTCCCACCTCCAGACCTTCGAGGCACTATCGGCTCGACATCTCTGCAGCCGATATTGGGAAGCACGAGCATTGAACAATAGATACGTTCCTGTTTCCTTCTCCGTTTTACTTCTTTTTCTTGTTGTTGTCTGTTTTCTTGTACCTTTTATCTTGCAGTTCTTGTTTATTGCTTGCCGTTAGAAATTTTAAAAAAAGTTAAAATTTCCCGGCCTTGAGATATTGCTGGAGCAAAGCAAATATTGTTGGACGACTTTTATAAGTTTTATCATTTAAGTATTGGTTATTTTCGAAACGGCTATTGATTTTGTTGATTGATGCAGTAGGAACATCTTGAACTTACGTATAACAGTCAGGTAATATTTTATAAATAGAGCATTGCTCTTTACATAATTTTACAATACATATTATTTCTTTTCGCTGGAATGGCAAACTTATTATTCAGAAATTCAGCGTTTTTTGAACTTGAGGTAAGAGAATACATATTTTTGATACTCTTCTATAAGGCGTATAAGAACTGCTCTATTGCAGAATGAACCCAATCTTTGTTATCATATGGAAGGGCATTTCATGTAAATATCCTCAAGTTTTATTTATCAACTATTCTTCACCTCGTATATTGTATCTTGCCATGCTCTATAGATTAATAGTGAAGCGAATCTTGATGAATTGAATAGGTTATGACATGTGGTATCTCCCTTTGATTAGGACGCTCCGCATATATCCCTCGCGCTGCTTTGACGATATTCAAATCGCGCAATCGAAGCGAATCCTCTACGGCCTAAATTAATTTCATCCCAAAGGGAATGTAACAGCAGTAAGGTTAAAGCAAAAATATTCTAACTCCCGTGCATATAGAAAGTCTTGGACAGTATAAAATATGAATATGTAAAACGTGAAAATTGCATCATAATAAGTGCAGTGAAGTTTTTCGCTGGAATTGCAAACTAAAGTTGGTACTCAGTATTATGTAACAATCCTCACTATTAGGGTTTACCAAACTCCTGGTCGACTTGTCAAATTGTTCAGGTTTGTTAGCGAAGAAATGAACGCTAAAAATTAATGGAACACTTGGAAAGGTTTGTAAACTGAGACAAATAGTTCAATGACAAGATGTTTTCTAAGAAATTCTAGTTTGGGAAACGTAAAACACCAAAACAAAAAAAAGAACATAAAGGGCTAATGCTGTATAATATTAAGAGAAACTGATATTTTTTAAAAAGAGATTAAAGTCGATAAAGTTTTCGCAAAAAGTTAGACAGCAACACGTATATAATCAAAGTTATTAAAAATCATACCATATCAAATTATTAAAATATTATAAAATATATTTTCCCATTCAGTAAGGAATACTGTTCATTTAATTTTCTTCTGTTTTGAAAAGTATGTTTGTTAAGTCTACAAAAAGAACTTTGCGTTATTAGAAAAGCATGGACAACTTTTTTTACAGAAGATCTTCAGCATCGCACCCAACAGAAAGAAATGATTAATTTCTGCCTGAGACAGAAGAAAAAAACTTAATACTCTCCTAAATCCTTTTCCTTTATTTTTATTAATCAATAGAGTTGAAATAAAAAGCCCAGAATCATTGTGAAAAAGTGACAAAAGTACGTTTTATAACGGAGCCAGTAACCAATAATTTTTTTTTTTCAGGGAGAAAAGTTAGATGACATTTCTTCATCCACAAAGAAATAAATTGATCCTCGATATTTCAAAGATGTAGTCTATTCTTTTTTCAAAATTATAAACTTTTTTTCTAGAGTTCACTTCCTTTGCCTTTTTTTTAATAACTGAATGTTACAAAAATTCGAAGAACCCTGATGCTTTATAAAAAACTTTCCTCCAATTACTTCTGCCCTGAACATGATTTTATAATTATTCTCTGGTGCTTTTGTAGCAAGGAGGTCCTTTATTGTCTTGTACATCTTATACATAAGATAATCTAGAATTTTTAAAAATTTGCAACACTTTTAACACAATATATATATATATATATATATATATATATATATATATATATATATATATATATATATATATATATATATATACACTGAAGTGCCACTGAATTAGGGATACCTACCTAGTAACGAGTTGGGCCTCCTCTGGCCTTTATAACGGCTGCCACACGACGAGGCATAGATTCAACAAGTTTCTGGAAACTTTCCACGGGAATGGCTTGCCAAATATTGGCTAAATCTGTCCATAATTCAGTAAGGTTCTTTGGTGCTGTGTGATGGCCTTTCACGCCTTGTTCCAAAACATCCCAAAGATGCTCAATCGGATTTAAGTCTGGGCTTCTAGGTGGCCAGTTCATGACAGAGAAGTCAGAGGAATGTTCATCCAACCAGCCAGTAGCCAACCGGGACTTGTGAGAGGTACAGTTGTCTTGCTGGAAAACTCCATTACCGTGCGGATAACAGAACAACATAAACGGATGGAGGTGATCACCCAGCAACTCTACGTACCGAATTGCATTTAGGGAGGTTGGTACACGCACCAAAGATGCCAAACTGTGCCAAGAAAAAACACCCCAGACCATGATTGAGCCACCATGCCCTTGTACAGTTCCAGCCAGGCATGCAGGATCCCTGCCTTCATGAGCCTGACGCCATATTCTCAGCCTCCCGTAGGTGTTAAGTAGTCGGAATCGAAACTCACCACTCCATGCTACTCGTTTCCAGTCATCTACACTCCAGTCTCTGTGCTCTCTTGTCCAGCCAACGGGCGAGTATAGAGCAATGGTACTCTCGTAGGTCGACGGCTCCCGAAACCCATACGGTGAAGCGAGCGTTGCACAGTCCGTTTACTGACTGTACGACTGGCACCGTCATTAAACTGGGTGGTAATTTGAGCTAATGTTTGGCTTCGCTGGCTACGTACAATACGCCTGAGCCGTCTCTCACCACGCACTGTCAAGGCTAATTGTCCTTTGCAGTTTGCTCGATCGCTAGTTTTTTTTCCACCATCCATGTATTCTTGGTATACTCTTGACACTGTCGACCTTTAAAATCCTAGCTGGCTGACGATTTCGGAAATTGAATGGCCCATGCGTCGCGCACCTACGATTTGTCCGCGATCGAAGGCGTCTAAATCAGGCAGTTTACCAATACTGGCAATTCCAACAACTAATTCAGAACAACCACAGTACGCGCTATATATGCAGTTACCACAGCGCCCTCACTTGCGCATACATGATGCGCAGCGCTACACAATTTGCATAGGCTTTGCTATCCCTAATTCAGTGGCACTTCAGTGTATTTAAAATTAAGATGACTAAAAGGGCAGATGCGACCATTTAATTCTCCTATAACCTGAAATAAGATAGACATATATAAATAAGCAAAAAACGGAATTGGAAGTGGTATAGTTGATGACTGGGGGGGGGTGTGACCCCCCAACCCCGGTTAAACATGTTTTAAGCCAGGCAACACTCCCGGAGGTCGGCTATAACACCAAGACAGTAATAAACAATTATGAAGAGGAAAAATATTTTAGGTGAAATAGATAAGTTAAACCAGATATTTTTACTAATATAGTCAACTAAAACATAATTACAAGATGAATAGCGTTTTAACATTTTAATAAAGAAAAAAATAATGAAATTAAAAAAATGAAAAATGAAAAAAAATCTTAATACTAAGATACAGAAATAGAATAATACTAATTAACTAAATAATTACTCACTAACATATACACTATACACATTAAGATACAAAATACTTAGCTCCCACCAAGCAATGAGACACGAAACTCATGCACACTCACTTTTATAGACATAGTAGGGATAAATATCGCCGTATTAGGGAAATTTTTAGTGTTGCCAACTTATTTTAAAACGATTCACACAATTTTTATTGTCTAAATTAAAAAACTGGGTTAGAATTTATACGAGGAAATTGACATATATATATATATATATATATATATATATATGTATGTGAGTGTGTGTGTGTGTAAGTAATATAAAAATAATTTTTATATTAATAATCTAACTTCTCCATGTTCCTGTAAAACATAATTTATTCGATTTCTAAAGATGATGTAATAGCTCATAAATATTGCAGTACTTAATCCCTTCGTTCCCCTATAGACAGAGAAAGATCCTTACAGACTTAAGACAAGACCTGTCTAGGGAGACTGAGCCGATAAGAATCATTGGACATAGTCTATGACGTAACATAATGTCATAGGGAATAACCGTTGCATCACCTCTTCTGTATTTTCCGGATATAAAAATGTGAACATATATATATATATATATATATATATATATATATGTAAAGATATCGGTGGCGATGAACAACCGGACGGGGAGTATTCGTGGTATATCCTTTAGTCATGGTGACCCATCACAACGCTAGTCCATGGCGAGGGAAAGTAGAAAGCATTCGTTTTTTCATAACACAGTCTTTATTTCTGGAAATGTTGCTTGACATATTTTACTTGGAATACACTCTTATATAGCGGATCAACATATTTCACTTTAATTGTCCAGAGCATTACGGACATACTATAAAAACCCGCAGCTCAAAGGAGCTGCGACTACATAGGACGAGTGCGAACAGACAAAAAGGTGCGAAAGACCTCGACTCACGCCTGGAGTATGGGTGCATTAAACTTCTAATTGGTCAGATCATGACACCTGACCTCAACGTCAGGCCTTCGAGAAGTTTCGCCTTATATAATGCTTATATAACGGTGTTGGAGCGTGGCTTTAGGGGGAAATCTAATAGTTTATTTTGGTTATTCCAAGGTCAAAATCAGGTTGAGGGGGGTTATTATATTGCGATTGTATAAAAGAATTTTGATTAGGTGTTTCCTTTATTGGTTATAAAAAGTTATCGTTTCATATATATATATATATATATATGTGTGTGTGTGTGTGTGTGTGTGTAAGTAAGAAAGTAAGTAACAATAACTCCCCACTATTGTTAATTGCCTTAGAAATATAACGCGTATTGTAAATTATGCTTTCAATAAAGCAGAGCCTCTATTCAAAATAGCGACCCAGGAATAACCTAATTAACCAGCTAGATTATCCCTGAATGTACGCTCGGAACATTAAAGATGTCCTTGATGTGCGTATATTACAGTGAGTTGGCAGGATTTTCTTCGCTGGAAAGTATTTCCGCCTTGTGTTCTGCGTGCTTCTGATTGTCCGATTATGTAATTTATATTCAAGCTCCGGAAGGTCCTGTGGCCGTTATGTTTGTTTGTGCCCTTCTGTCAAACTACCTGGGCTGAACTAATGTCTTCACTCTACTTCAAGATTAATAAAGGATAATGAATGTGTTGGTCTCTCAAGAGATCTTTCCTGAACAACTACGACTACCATTTTAACAACAATGTCTGGTGCGAGTATTCGAGAAACTCGAACTGCGAATGTTATCACAACACTGTAATATAGGCACACCGGACACTATTCCTGAACGTTGATAGTCGTGGCGGAAAAACACTTAAGGAGAAATACACACCATCGCCAAAAATCATTGTAGTTGAGACCAGACCAGAGAACACACACCTTGTATCAATTGAACTGATTTATTTATTCAGGAAACACGACGAAGGCATTATTCATCAGACATTTCCACAAAGGAACTTTGCAGAAGGACACAAACAATATTAGGTGCCCCTGGACCTACCGGGGTAGTGAGAAGATAGAAAACTATACTACATAGTATCGGACAGAGGTAGAAACAGGACGCGGGCAATACGCAGAAGACCGAAAGAAACGCGAGAGAAGAGCAAGGACGAAACCAGGAGAGAGACAGGAGAGGACAAGGAAGCACACAGAAGAGCAATGAAGATCGCGAAAATTTCTGCTCAGCCTTTTATATTAAGGGGTTCCTGATTTTGACGCTAGGTTTTACAATTCTACAATTGGATACAGACGTACATCTGACCCAACCACGTTGCCATAACTAATACTATGACTAATACTCCCGTGTTACTACATAGCGGTTGAGCTTTATTGAAAGGATAATTTAGAATTCGCGTTAGATTTCTAAGGCGATTAATAAGAGTGGTGTGTTATCGTTACATATATATATATATATATATATATATATATTTATTTATTTGTTTATTTATTTATATATGGACTAGCTGAAATATAGAAGTATTTGTGTGCGACTGGAAAAGAACAACAATCGTTGACGATAAATGCGACACAAAAGGCTTTTGTGACTTCAAAATTATCAGTCGGAAATTAATTAATAACTAATACTTACTTAATTAATACTTTTATACTTTTGAAGTTAAAAATAATTATGGGATGTTTTTAAAGACAAGCTTTTATGGTTTATTTTAAAACCCACGAAGTTTAAAAGTATTGAGAGGGGAGCAAATAAAAAAGTGCTAGAATATTGAATAGCGAGCATACAGCATATTAAAAAGACATCCTCCAAAATTGTTCTAAATTATCTCACAGTTGTGTTTAAATCAAAGGAGTTTCAAAGTACAATAACCTTAGGAGTACATCCTGGTGGGATATTACCCTCGTATTTTCAAAATAACTATAATTTCATTCATCATTTCAATTAATAACTATAATTTCCTCATTCGCAAATCATAAGGAACACATCATAGGTGTTTCATCTACGGAGTGATCAGCTGACATTTCATCTGCATTTGTTTATCTCCGAGTTACATGTCTGAAATTCATTGCCACAAAAACGGCAAAAGTCAGAATCATATTTAAAAGAATATAGTACCTCTGAAAAAAATAAAAAGAGTTTCACTAAAAATGGGACATAACTCACCGGGTTATAGGTGAACATTTTATACATTTCATGTTACATTTGTAATTAAATTTGAAATGTCATGACGACAGATGGGTCCATCTAAAAATTATTGACTGTTTTCTGTAGGCCGAACGGGAACTTTTCTTAAGGCGACACCATCTTATTTTAAAAAAATGGTGATAAATCAGTATTACTAAATATTTAAAACTTAACATTAAACACACTACTCAATACTTTTAAGGGGAAAAATACATTACATTTATTACCATTAGATTAAATAATTTTTTGTGATGTCCTACTCATTCTTGAAAAAAAAGTAGTAACTGCTTTTGCAAAACTACAGAATTTAAATATTTCTATTTAAATAGTATATAAATTTGAAAAATGTGCTGTAATGAAATTTTACGAAAAAACTACAGATAATTGTTGGCCGATAAATGTTGAGTTGCTAACATTTTTTCTTGATATATGCACCCAAAAATATTGAAAATCACTTCACTCATACTTTACTTTACTCTTGAAGGTTTTAGACAACTGGCATATCTATGAATAAAATGTTAAGTTTCTTATTTAAAGTTAAACTTTTATTTAAAATATTCTGTTTCTATTACTTATCTGCCTACGTTAGAAGCACTTTTTTAAAAAAATAGACAGTACTGATTAAATAAATTTATTTTTAGTTTAAACGGGCTGTAAAATAATGGAAATAAATAAACTTTTGGTAAAAATGTCATGACATTTTAAAATAGAGGGAATTTTTTTTAATTTTTAGTATAATTGAGTGCTTACGCCAGAGATCCGGCACTCAGTTAAGGAAACAAGGGACCTTCAACAATTTTCAATATTTTACTCTGTATACCACATGAGTATAATCAATATTCTTTCTGACAACATTGAAGACACTTGTAATTCACAAATAAGTATTTTTCGGAAGAATAACACCTCTTTATCAAAAAATTCTTCAAAAATGCTAGCATTTTTCAAAATGCTCGAAGCACATTCATTTTCTTCCGATTTCTTCCAAACAGCCCCAGATCTTGAATTTTTTCGAGACGGGGCAAATACCTAAAACTGCCGCCCCGCCCCGCCCCACCAATCCTTTAACCTTATGTTATGTCTATTAAGCCTTATTTTTTTAAAATATACATGGACATGTATGACATTTTTTAAAATTAGGATAGGACAGGATAGAGTTTAAAGCAAAACTTGAGATTATTGCATATTAGATTACAATTTTACTCTTCGAGTCTTTTGTTCTGCAAACAAATCTATAGCCTTGTCATAATTAATCTGATGTGCGGTCTGATTTTCGATTGCTAGGATCGCGAGACTCGATAAACGTTCCTGGCTCATCGAGGAACGAAGATAGTTTTTAATAAGTTTAAGTTTGCTAAAACACACAGCTTACGGATGTAGTCGGAAGCGTAGAAGAAATCCGTAACGCAATACTAATATTGGGAAAGGCATCCTGCAAATCATGTGTATAGATTTGTTCCAAGCGATAGAAATCGCTAGCCTTTTTTATATCACCAAATAAAAGTGGAGCTTGTTCTTTAAAAACGGAGAGTTCCTGACAGAATTCAACTGTGTTTAAGTCTCGCTCGTATTTTCGAGCGAGATCTGCTCCATGCTTCTGCAGTTCTTCAGTCGACATATTCAAGATTTCAATTCCATTGAGAAAAGCAAAATTTAGATTTAGAGTGGTAGCACTATCAACCCTACTTTTTAATTTCTGATATGATTCGATCAAATACCATCATTATTGCCTTAGAAAAAAGCTGAACAGGTTGAAGTGTTCGCAAAGTTTTGTTCAGGCCGTCCATTAAAGCGATGGAACGCGCGAGGATTATATCTTCCTTTTGAATTTCAATATTTACTCGATTAATTTCTCGGAGAATATTAGCCCAAATCGTCAAATTGAATTTAAATTCAAAATTCTTTACAGCATGTAACAGATGACCAGCGTCGTATTTTGCTTCCAGAGTAGAGAAATTTCTTTGACTTCTTCCAAGGATTTCACTACTTCCGGCAAATTATTTAAAAGGACTCTCACAGCAACATGTTTTGTCGATCATCTTGTCTGACCGCTTCCTTTTACATTGGTTTTTGCACATTTTTTTCATAATATCCCATTGAGTAGTGGATCCGACAAAAAAGTAATATACTTTTTGAATGACTCCAAGTAGGTTTTTTGCTTCTGGGCACGACGAGGCAGAGTGGACACCGACAAGATTCAAGGAGTGAGCTAAACATGGTACGAACTCCGCCAGACCATTTCTTTCTACAATCCTGGCTTGCACTCCTGCATAGGTACCGGCCATATTAGACCCGTTATCGTAAGATTGGCCACGACATTGCCCAATATCTAAACCATCAACTGTCATTTTTTCCACAATCCGTTGACAAATATATTCTTCTGTTTTTCCAGTAATTTCTATGAAATCAATAAAACTTTCTTTTATTTCGCACACATCACCAGATTTTTTTTACATATCGAATTACTTGGCTCATTTGTTCTGTATGCGACACATCTGGAGTGCAGTCGAACATTATGTAGTATTTGGATTCTTTGATGTCGTTTAAAATGCTATTCAGAACTGTTTTCGCCATTATGTGGATAATTTCATTTTGTATTGTCTTTGATAAATATGATACCTGTCCCTTTTTAGGTGTTCTAATTGGAACTTATGAGTTAAATTATATTTGGCGAGCAGGGAAATTAAATTCAAGAAGTTTCCTTGACTAGGCTGAGGGCAATCTATGATGAGGTCGCTAGGGATTTCGTGGGACCCACGAGAAGAAAGACAGTTTGTTGATAGATACACTACTGCATCTATAACAATATGCAGGATCTGTCTCCGTTATACTTTCTCTGTGTGAATTACACGCTCAATGTCTTTATCAATACCCTGGCATGATTTAATTTGTTCTACTCGAGTTTCCCACTTAATCATACACTCTCTGTGCATTTGAGATGCTTCATGCTCGGTTAATCTTTCTGAAGCTTTTTTACAATTGATGAATCCTGTAGTACACAACGCAGATGTAGCGGCAGGGGCAGGTTTCTGGTAAATATTGCAAGGCGTACAAAAAATTGCATTTTTAGTCTTCTATAATATATAAGCCAAGATCTTTTAACCTGTTCGTAATTTGCCAACGTTCTATACCACATGAAAGATGTCAAATGTCTGCTATCGCGTTCGGGTGGCCTAAACTCTACGTTTTCTGGGTGATTTTCTGCTAATAACACAGCTTGACTGCTAAAGAAAGATCGTTGCTGATCGGTCATTTTTTCCATGTCTGGCCAACTGCCTGGGTCCGCCAAATCAACTCCGATTTTTTGCTGCTCATCCGACACCGAATGAGCCGATTCAGATTCTTTGTATCCTGGCTGTATTTCCTCGAGCTGTTCGTTGGAGATCGATGAAGAATATTGGACTTTCGAGTCAGCACTCATAGGCTATTTGGAGATGGTAGATGAAAAATCTTGGTCCGCTTGGTCGTGCAAACTGCAAGAAATATCCTCTACTTGAACAGCATATTCAGAAGTTGCGGCAGAGACTCGCCGTGAACCTCCTCCGCGAAGCCACTTTTTCATCTTATCCGCAATATGCTTTCCTCCGTTCGTCCCTATCTTTGGTTTTTTCCCTCTATCCCGTTTCTGATAGTTTCGTTCTTGGCGCTCTCATAATTTCCACCTATGAAATATAAAGTTAATAAAAAAGTTTACCCTTAAGAATAAGAAAAGCATTTTAGGGCAAAAAAAGAATATGCAACCCGCTTTTGATAAAGATTATTTAAAATAACTCAAGTGCAGTGAAAGTAAGCCCCACACGCCATACGGCCCCACGGCAATTACTGTATGTAATAAAAGCCATTCAAATTTTCTGAATACTTGAATAAAAAGAGTAATCATAAATGAAGAGTAATCATGAATAAAAAGAGTAATCATAAATAAATTTTACTCTGCCATTACCTCTAATAAACAAAACCCAAACATAATTTTTTTTTGTAATACTCATCTCGTAACATGAAATTATTTTTAAATAACTACCTACTGAAAATTAAAAACACTTAAAGAATTTTTATCGAGATTTTTACCGAGTAATTTACCCACTCCTTTCATTACTCACCAGAACTCAAAGCTACGGTTTTTCACCAAAATCCCGTGTTGTAAAAATATGCTGTGATTGCATTCTTCTGTCTATATTTTTCAAGTACATATTTGTATTAAGACTAATAAGATAAGACACGAGAAGTCTATATACGACACTGAAATTGCGTGGGGTTTTCCATTCTTTATAATATAGATACGGAAACGGGAAAAGCTCAAGATACGATAAAATACTATATACCTACCTAGGGGCGATGAGCTGTGAGTGATGTGATGCTGCGGCACTAGTACTACGTTAGGTTTTTCGACAAAAACTAAGCAGTAAACACTAAATAATTGTTTGTAAAAGACCCAGTCTTGCAGACCGACGACGGAGTTTGCAAATATAGCCTTACCCTTTTCGCACGTACGTTAACCACTGTACCGTACTATCTCACTCCGAAGTGTATGCGTGGGAGTCAAGTCCCCAGCTGTTTCTTAGAACACTAAGCGCATGCGTCAAGAAGAAAAGAATTTGGAGGGGAGAAGATTTTGCAGGGGGGAGAGTTCGTTGTTTCTATGCGAGGGGACGCTTGAGCTACAAGCTAGATTTGTGACGATGTTTTCTGTTCTTGTATATAGTTGTGTGTGTTCTGTGCCTTAAACAAAATGAAGAAAAACGCTACCGAATGTTTCTCCTAATGTGAAGGTTTGATTTATTGGTCACGTTACGGTACACCACCCTCAAATGCGTCTGTGCGGCGTTCGCTGACTGCGCGCTTTGTCCTTTACCACCCGCAACTCGCTCACATCTTTTGCTGACCTATGCTAACGCAAAACACGTAGTGATTTGCTCAGTGCGCCGCAGAGAAAGATAATAAGTGCTGGGTGTCTCATTCATCACAAAGTCGCGGTAACTCTGGGTGGTGTACTCGTCTGCTACGCTTGAATTTGCCGCCCCCTGAAGTTGGCACCCGGGGCACGGGCCCCGGCTTGCCCTCCCCCCCCTCTAGATCCGGGGCTGCTTCCAAATTTCTCAGGATGGTTAAGGAAGTGTTTGTCACAAAACTCTGCATCATCTATATATATAAAACGCGTAGGTATGTGGCACAAAAATCGACGATATTTCTACAATCCGAATGGCAACGGCTGTAACTACCGGATGTAAACATTAGCGGCTGTCCGCGTGTGGCTCGACGATAGCACGTAATTTGGTACAATTTAATTGCTGTATTTTACTCATGAATAATTTTAATTTATACACGAAATAATTTTAATTTATTCATTTAATATGATTAAGTGGAGATATCTGAATTGCGAACAATAATACATACAGAGAGAAATGTAATCTATACTATATTTTAGTATTTGCTGAATTTTCACTCCATTTTATAAGTGAAAATTTTCCCCAACAATTTCTTATTTGATGTAATGATAAAGTGTAGATATCTTAGTTTTGAAAAATAGTACATACAGTGAGAGATATAATTTTTAAAATCATTGGTGTTGGGTTTCTCAGACTTATCTTTAACTCTGTTCTGAAGTAATGGAAATTCACATTTTTTAATCATGATGTTTTAGAATCAGCCTTATAGTGAATTTATCAATGATTATAAATTTTTTGTCTGAGTTTTCACTACCCCTTAACAACGTATATTTATGATGACAGGTAATGGTAACATTCCTTACGTATGTTACTTTCAATTGAGTTGTTTTGCAAAAGAAAATATAAATCTAAAAGCGACCATGCTGGTCGCGCAGCGGCTAGTTCTTTGAAATACACGCATATTTTTCAAATTTATAGATCAAGAAATAAAGTAAAAACATAAAAAAACATAAAAAAAATAAAAAAATAACAGGCAGAAGAGAAAAATAATTATTTAAGACTTTATAATCCTGAAAAAAAAGAAAAAATACCGAAATTCACAATTATGTTTATATTCATACGGTAAAGTTAAAATTAAAAATTTAAGGTTTTTAATTGATATGGAATGCGCGGGAAGCATTTTGAAAAAAGTTAGCATTTTTGAAAAACAGGAATTATTCTGAAAAAATCTTCAATTCTAATCCTTAAATTCCTTATATTCAATTCTAAGTGTTTTCAATGTAATAAAAAAAGAAAATAAATTATTCTCATTTTGTATATAGAATTAAAAACTGAAATTTAAAAATTGAATTTGAAAGTCTCTTGTCCCCTTAAACTAAATATATTTTGATTTTCTGTATACTATATAATACTGGGACACTTACCTGTCTTCTGAACTAAAAGTTTTACGATATATCCAAAATTCCTCGAAATATGCCCCAAGAAGTGAAAAAACACTGATTTGAGAAAAAAAACCTTATTTTCAGTACAGATACATATAGAATTATTAAATAAACACATAACGTTTAGCTTTTAGTTCAAAACATAGTTTAGTAACATGAGAAACACTATAGCAAAATTTTATTGAAATATATTGAAAACTTTTATAAATTATTAGCTTTATCGATTACAAAGTAACTGAAAAATGAGTTTTCTAAAAAATGCAAGATGCAACTTCGGGTCTTTTATTATAGCTTTCGATTTATTAAAATGGCCATAAGTTCTCATCTACTGATCGTACGAATAAAAGCGGGCGCAGTGGCTCGGGTGGCAAAGGCAGCGAGCCAGTGATTTGAACGTATCTGGCTCGATGCCGGTTGCTGTAAAATCCACCGCCTTGTACACTAATGGCGGCTGATGCACGAAAAATCTGTCGTGACTGCTATGTCCTCCAAGTTCTCAATCTTACCTCTGGAGGTGCGGGGGCAAGTGTTCCGGTCTCGTCGTTTAACTGGGTTCAAAATTACGGGACCGGTCTTTTAGCCAAGTCGGACTCAGACCCTTGTGGTGCTATTAAATACCGGAGCCTCACCACTTCGGCCAATAGCTGCCATATGCATAATTCCGCATATCAGCTTTTGCCACGTTAATGGGATGGTGGTCCTTTATTTGAGCAAATCCTGTTATTGTAATATTGATTGTGTTATTGTAAAAAAAAAAAAAAAAAAAAAACATATATGTCTTTAAATTAATAATACCAAAATAGTTTTTTTCAAGTCAAAAATCATTTATGAAGCTTCTACGAAGTAATTTACAAAGGGTAAGTGTAGTAATAAACTTTAAATCCGCTTTTCTCAAGACAGATTTTTCAAGGTTTTTAGAATTTTTAAATGTTTCATGCTACTTAATTTTTGTTCAAAATTCATGAAACTGATAAGGAAGAATTCTGATACTGTTTACAAAATAACTGGGCATGCATTTTAAAGTTCGACTTCATTAAGGTAATTAAATTTTATTTATAGCTTATTAAAAGGCGAAATTTTGAGGAAAATCGGGAGGAAATTCAGAAAAATTTTTCTCAAAAATTAACTACTCAAGGGACTAAATAATGGATGCACAGATTTGTTTGTTATACAGTTTTAAGTAATTAAAATGCAAAATAGAGGAAATATCTCGAAATTTATTTCGCAAGGAGCATTTAAAATGTTGGTTATAAATTTTAAATTTTTAAAAAATTTTAAAATTGTAATGAGATTGGAAATTTTTCTAAGGTATTCTATATATTTATAGCAAAATGTATATATGTACAAGATTTCGTATCTCTATGATGAAAAGTAAAAAAAAAAATTAACTTCCACCGTCCCTTTAAAGAACAATTTTAAGGGAAACATATCCACTTAAAACATAAAATTGAAGCTTTCGGACATATCTACATCTGTCATAACGCCACAGACATCTACTCAGCAAAATAACAAAAAAGTTTGGTCACCTTCTACATTAATATTGAAAAGATAGGGATTTCAAAATTATAAGCTTCCTATTAAAACATTGAATATTACAAATTCCATGAAGTTTATCAAACTGAAATAGAAAAAAAAATGAATGATAAAGGCGCGAACCTGGACCTCAGGTAATAAGTGTAAATTATTTAACAATATACACCTTATTTAATAATATTGTGACGAACCTTACGAGTCTATGGTAATCTAGCCAAATATGAGAGTTATCGCCAAATTGGCGATGGATTTGATGACTAATTTTGGTCGCTAAATTTGGTGATATTTTGTCAAATTTTGCGATATAGCCCCAAACGGTCTCCAACTTGCCGTCTAGACCCTTCTAGAAACTTCTAGTGATATCTAGCTGGCTGACCGATAGGGAGCTTTTTGGGAGTCTATAAATATACCTGACATTTGCATTGGAACTCAGCATTCTTTTCTACTGAGAATTGAATGTGTTGGAATTGCGTTAGGCGTGTATGGTATTGAAGACTCTGTATTCTGACTTGTGTTTTTAGAGTCTTCTGATGCATAGAAGACAGTTGTTACGTGCTTTCTGTTTGAATTTATGTACGCACCTGAAGAATTTACAGAATAATAAATTTTATTTTGTGTGCAGTTTCTGAAGAAATTTTATTCAATCCTAACGAACCCAGAAAAAAGGAACAATATCATACCATATATTTATTACCAAATGTAAATAAAAATATTAAAATGTTGTAATTATAGAAAATTTAAAGCATATTTTTAATTAAATAATTCAGAATGATATTAATTTACTTCAAGTGTCCGCGATCCTTCCCATTGTTTTCGCGATTCCCATTTGGGTCGCAAACCACAGTTTGCGCATCATTTCCCATACTATCAAATGAGGATAGTAGGAAAAACTTACATTTGTTTCAGTTCTTTTCAGTGCAAGGAGAATAAATAAATCTCTTTAACACAAATACAAAGCGAGGGACACTCACTCATCGATTAAGGAAGTATAGAAAGAAAATAAAATTAGCTAAGCAATAGCGATTCGAAATGCATAAAAAAGCCTTTTTTCACTCGATTTGAAGGAAGAAAACTTTACCTGGAAAATTTCGGAATACGCACAGTTTTCTTTGCTGTCCTCTTTAAAATTCCTCAAATTTGCCCACGATTCTGCATAATTCAATTCAGCTGAATCCCAAATGCAATGCGAACTAATTTCAATAATAATATTATTCTTTATAAAAGTTCTACAGATAGTTGCAGTGTATTTTCACTGATAATTTTACCAACGGGGAATGTGTTAAAAGGCGGTTAAGGGTAAGTTTAAGTTTTTTAACCAAATTAATTTAAAGTTCAGAGCTTATCGTGCTTCTACGTAATTGCACAGAAAAAACTTTTATTCTACGATTATCCCCCGAGGAAAAATATAAAATCTCTATATATAAAACGCGTAGGTATGCGGCACAAAAATCGATGATATTTCTACACTCCGAATGGCAACGGCTACAACTACCAGATGTAAACATTAGCAGCTGTTCGCAATTTCCAATCACGTGTAGACATGGATTTACGCATTGAAATCACGAATGCTCGAATGCGCGCTGCACGATCAAGTGAAAATTGGGAACAGCCTAAAGAAAGAAAGCGAAGAAGAAATAATTCATTAAGAGAGAACATAAATGATCGCGATGTTAGGCTTAACCGTCGCCGGCATAGTAACCGACAGCCAGTAATAGTTTCTACACTATTTTCAGTACTTGCTGAATTTTTACCACATTTTATAAGTAAAGAAATTTTCCCCAAAAATGATTATATGATATGATTAAGTGTAGATATTTGAATCGTGAACAATCCACACTATATTTTACTACTTGCTGAATTTTTACGCCATTTTTTAAGTGAAAAAATTGTTCCCCAACAATTTCTCATTTGATGTAATGATAAAGTGTAGATATCTTAATTTTGAAAAATAGTACATATAGAGATGGGTGTAATTTTTTCTGTCTTATCTTTAAGTAATGGAAATTCATATTTTTTAATTACGATGTTTTAGAATCAACCTTATGGAGAAAAACACCTTCATATATTTATGATGACAGGTAATGGTAACATTCCTTACATATGTTACTTTCAGTTGAGTTGTTTTGCAAAAGAAAATATAAAACTAAAAGCGACCATGCTGGTCGCGCAGCGGCTAGTTTTAATGTATTCATTGAAATTATTTATGAGTGGTGGAAACACGTGTCTCTCATATACACTGCTGGCCCTTAAAATTGCAACACCAGGAAGGAAAGCAAATAACAAAACTTTACTAATTGTACGTATACAGCATAGTAGGAAGAAAGCATGATTAAATTTGTAGGCAATTTGGAGGAATACAGGATCCGAAATTACTGCACATAGCTGCCGCCTCTGGCAGCTAAAACAGCTCTAACCCAGTTAGGCATCGAGTAGAACTGAGCTTGGATGACAGATAAGGGCAAGTCATTCCATGGTGCTTCAAGTTTATGCCACACTTAATCGATTGTAGTGGCTGGAGAGCAGTGGCGGCTCAGTCTCTCAGCAGCCCATGACCAGTCCATGGCCAGATGTTTTCAATGGGTGAGAAATCTGGAGAACGGGCTGGCCAGGGAAACAGTCGAACACCCTCTTTGTCGAGATAGGCCAGGATACGACGGGCAACATGCGGTCTTGCGTTATCGTGTTGAAAGATGGCATCTCCGAGGCCTCGAAGATAGGGAACAACCACTGGCCTTAAGATCTGATAAATGTAACGCTGGTTGTTTAGATTACCGACGACGCGAACAAGAGGTGTTCGTGTCGTGTACACAATAGCTGTCCATACGATCACACCAGGTGCAAGCCCCGTATGACAATATCGAATGCAAGCAGGCCATGTGCGTTCTTCTCGGTGCTTCCAGACACGGATACGTTCATCATGATGCTGCACGCAGAACCCGAACTCGTCTGAAAAGACGATATGGTGCCACTCCCGTATCCAGTTTTGTTGTTGGGCATACCACTGTCGCCGCGCGTCTCTATGCTGCAGTGTCAAGTGTGGCAGGACTCGTTAATTGTTGTGGTTAGAACTTTCTTTTATATGACAAAGAGTGATTACTGATATATACATACACAAATCAATTTATTAAACATAATAATAAAATACATACACTTATAAATGTCATGATATATCAGGTGCTTAAAATACTAAAATTACTAATTTACTAATCAACAATGCTTAAGTGATATATATCTATGGCAATATATGTTAATATCAACTGTGACTTCCCCAGTCATTATCCTACGCGATCATCTAATTTATCATTATTCAGTGAGCATATAACATGGAATTACCAAGTACATATAAATCCCATACCTGTAGCAACTTTTCTCGCTCTCACAGCTTGGAAGGCGCTTTCTTTACTATACAATGGGTTCTCCTCTTGACAATAGCGGGGATGGCTAGATTGCACCGCTCTCCTATTGGTTAATTGGTTACCGGACTCTGCAACCTTGGGTGATGGAGTACGCTCGACGCGTGATTTCGGCAGGGCTCATGGTCAATTCCACGTTGAACTGGATGGGAATTCCTTCTAGGGTTAAGGGGATGGTCGCCGCGTCTTGTCCTCTCGTCGGGTCGGCAAACGTGCGTCGCTGGCACGGGTCGGTGCGGGAGTCTTTCCGGGGGCTTGCGTCTGCTCCTCCGTAGTCATTCAGGCTGCTCGCTAATACTTCCTTGTTGACTATTTCTGCTTGTCCAGCTATTCATCTTTCTTCATACTTCGCCTCTCTTTCGAAACTAAATCAACTGCGGCTTATTCAGCTTCTAATTCTGCCTACATCTCTCTATTTCTCAATTCAATCTGCTCTGCTGAACGTTTCTTACTCTGAACTTAACCTCAACTCCTTCACACTGGGCTTCCATTGGTGGCTCCTGTAACGATGATTTTATCGTTACAGTTTTTCCGTAATTAATTTTAATCTTTTAATTATTTAACTTCGGTAATGTCATGCCTAAGTTGTATTCCTTTAACTTGTATTTTCTTAATTTTTTATCTGGTCCCTGATGGACATTTGGTTTTCTGTTCCCACGCTAGGTGTGACCGTTAAGGCAGCTCCTTTTTCTGTATAATTGGGTTTTCTCCGTTTGTGAGTTTTTGTTCATATGTGGTCCGTGCACATCTGTTGCCCTATGGCTGTTGGGGAACACTGCACTTATCTGATTTCTTTAAGTAGACTCAGTGTGGTGCAGTATTTTTACGACAGCAATTTAAACTTAATTGCACGGCGTCATCTTTTGAGTGCCCCACTTTTCCAATTACGGTCTCCCGTTTTCGGCATAACAAGAAATGTGCTATAAATGTGCTATACTTCTAAAAAGCAGTTTTATTGTATGTTCAATTTCCGCGTTCAGCAGGGAGTTTCCTCTACAAAAAGGACCGGACGTATGCTTTTAAAAAGCCCCCTCTTTTTAATTGCGTCTTATGGGTTTTCTGGGAACTACAAATTCCTGGAAATGTTGTACATCTGTTCTCCTAGCTTGGCGCGCAGGCGAAACGTTGACCATTCACTTTTGGTGACGTCGGTTCACGTTAAACCAATCACTCTTTTCAAAATCGCCCGCGTTTGTGTTGGCGAACGTAGGGGTGCTGCTTTTTGGGAGATATCGCCACTTTTCTCGTCATGCACTGTTGCTAGCTTACCGGTACAAGGGAAGAATTCTTTCTTCGCTTGACGTTGAAACGTATGCCTCTTGACAGGCTTTGGCGTGTAACGGTTTATTGCAACCCTCGCTCATCCCTCTCTGTTCAGTGTCGAAAAAATATATATATAACATACATTCTTGATTTGTGACTGGTCTTGTTAGCAGGTTTTCGTTAGAAGTCCTCCCCTCATAAGAAGGCATCACCTGAATCTGTTGGGGGGTGCTTATGTTATTTTTGCATCACTGATCACCTCAATGTATTCATATTAGCGAATATTTCGTAAAGATGCTAAAGACCATGACTGTAGTATTTGTACGCTATAATTGTATGTGACTATAATTAATCCGGAATTATATTTTTGTATTGAAGATACCTGCTATATTTTTGCTGTTACGTAAATAAATCACAGTTAATATGACAAGTAACTTTGCGTACTTTTTATTTCTCGTCCTTTTGAATATTTTACCCAGCCGATGACTGTGCATAGGAACCTGTGGTTTACATGAAACAGCGCAGTAACTTTCCACTACTATTATATTTTGCACGTACAAACTTTGCATTCTGGTTTCAAAGACTTTGATTGATTGTGTCAGTCATTGTGGTTCGTATGAGATGCTTCAGGTTCCGGGAGTTGAAGCTCAACAGTTGTCCCATGCTCCGTCATTCCGTTCCTGAATTGTTTCCGCTACAGGCGTTCTATAGTCGTAGCCGGTGAATCCCACATTAATGAAACGGGTCTAAACATCGCTCTGCATTCCTGACGGTACTAGGGTTCTTCACCTTATTCTTCAGCGTTCCGGTCAGCAGACGTCCATGACAAGATGGTCAATCATCATTACGAACTTTTATTCCAAGGCGAACACTTCTGCAGTACTAATTCTTCTCGTACAGTGCACCTTCACAGACTTTGTCTGCCACCAAGTTTCATATCTATGGACTATGGCCTTGATTCAACGTCAAAGACTATGGTGACCTGTTTCTTCAATACAGCCACCTTCTAACCAATGGGCCAACTTGGACCTATACTATTGGACGCACATATATTTTATAATTATTCGTCACCCAATCTAAATTGAAGGGGGCTGCCGTCCCTGTTTCTGATGCCCTCCTTTCTGGGGTTCCCTCACACTCCCAAATTCTCACAACTCCTTTCGACCTCCTACTGTCATCCTAACGAAGTCAACATCATAAATTCCTTTATCTCCCCTTTTCATATTTGACTTCTGACCCCTTAGTTTCCAATTTTCGTCTGCTGAGTTCATTAAATCCAGGTGGTCCCCCTTCAGTGTCCGTATTTCCTTTCAACTTGGCATCTCTCGTCTCCATTTTCGCCTAAGCTGTTTGTTAAATCGAGCTGGTCACCACTTACTGCTCGTTTTTGAATATATTCTTCTCACATTGCTTTTGTGCCTATCTTGCATCTATTCTATTTGTGAAAACTCTGTCGCCCCCACTGCGTCATCAAGGGAACCCGCAATAATGGTTGCCGTGCAGGCAGTCCGTGCTGCTCCAGACGTAGTCACACTGTCCGTCCGGATACTTGTCGTGATGCAAACCAACCTAACAAATAACTTAAATAATACATAAAATGAGTTTCTGAATAGCTGTTTCTAGGAAAATGCTGGAAAATAAAATAAAATTGAAAGTTACTTAAAACTGTTACGAAATTGCCATTAATGTACAGCGTATGTCGATAATTTATTGGGGATATTGTATCTCTATTCATGAAAAACCTGAATCGTTATAATTCACTTCGCGATGGATGAAATTTGTAGATCACGCACGCACACACACACATATACGTGTATGTATGGATGTATGCATGTATATATAAGGGGGTGTAATTGTATTTGTCATGAGTTACAGTGTATAGGGAAAACTCAGCTACTTCCTTATCTTCGTAAATGCAGGGAATAAACAACATTTCGGGAGGGATGTATTTATATGTGAAAAACACATTCTTGTTAATAATGTGTATACTTTTTTATTGTTTTTACTTCAGGATATGTACGCCATATACATACATCTTCACAAGATTCTGCATCCCTTTTGAAAGTATGTCGTTTAATCAAACCTTGCTTCAAAACCATAATACAAATCCATTTCAAACATTCCAGTATGCCAAAATATTCAAGGAAAGCATTATCCTTAATCCTTTATGCTAGTAACATTCAATTTCATAAGCACAAGTTTCAGATTTTCTTTGACGATGCAAAAGCACTTAAATAATGAATTTGCAAGTGTCAAACACATAGCAAAAGACGTCATTCACCAAAACTATCGATTTTTATGGAAGAAAAATAATGGAAATTTATTTTTTCGTTGGAAAGTTTTTGGCTTTCTATGAAATCTTAATGAGCTAATTTTCCTAAAATGTTTTATTCGCTTAAAATCTCTCCCCGGCTGGAAGTAGTTAGACAGTACATATTTTTTTTATGCTTAATTCTAAAGTATTCGAATATAATAGACTGCAGAACCTGGCTTTCTCATTTAGAAAAATCTCAGACTACATTATCAGTTCATTTCAAATTTTCTGTGTTGAACATAACATAACTCATATCTATATTTGTATGCACTTTTACGTATTCATGAATGCTTGTGCGAAAACAACTCCAGCGTCGTTTTAAGCTGCCACTGTAGTATAGTGAAATAAAATCGCGTGCAAACCAGAACCGAATCGGATAAAACATTCGAGCGTGGAATGCGCTAATAATTTACTGGAGTGAATTGACATACCTGTCAACAGTGCATTTTTATGCGATTTCCACATCTGCCAATAATTTTCTCGGAACATAAATATTTGTTCCATAACGAAGCGAATTTTTATGAAAAGTGTCTCTGGGAAAATCGTAAAATGTGGGAGAAACTCCAAGAATACGAAAAGTTTTAATTTATTTTTTTTGTACGGGAGGGTAAAATCGGGAAAATAAATGTCAGGGAGGATAAATAAATGTACCATAAATATAAAATGAGTCGAACTGAGAGAAAACCTTGTATAAGGTTTCGTTTGTGGGATTATTTTAAACATTGCCTTAAATTTTCAGACTGCCGGGAAAAAGAAAATGATGTGGAGAACTCTTCCTCGAAATATATGTACTAAAAGACCAACGAAAATCCATTTGGATACTTGCTATTCTATCGTTTTGAATAATTTAAGAAGTTAGAATTATTTTGAAATTTCATGATAAAATATTTTAATTATGTATTTCCAGTTCCATAGTTTTTGATATATCTTAAGGTATTTGCCTACTTTAAAATGGCTGTTTTGGTGCAAAATTTCGAAATTTTTGTTTATTGCTCTGTTTCTAAGGCCTATCTTTTAGGATTATGAAAATGCTTTGCTTTTATTTGTGTGTTGTGGCTGATGCCCCTTGACCTTAGAATAATTTAAATTTTAAAATATTATTTGCATTAAAAGAAAACGAAAAATACCCCAAGGTGTAAAGTTTCTTTCTGTATTACGGAGTGCAATAAAAAAATCCTCCAATCCAAGTCGGCAATCCTTGGACACATTTTCTCCATAGGTTAACATTGAGGTGAGCTAATCCAATAGTTAGTACATAACAGCCTTAAAGACCTGGTTTATATACCCCTGCTTTCTTTTAATGTAGAGGAATTCAAGCAAAGTATTAGTGCTGCTTTGGTAGCTGCTACCAATGACATGCTACAGTACTTTGCAAGAAATGGAATACTGACTTTACGTGTCACAGGCGGCATACCCATTGAACATTCGTAAAATTGTTCATGGAATCCGCAACAAATTTGTATTTCTCATTCATATTTTGGTTAAATAAATACTTAATTATTCAACAATAAGCTTCTTCAGTTGCATTAGCTGAGACAATGTCGTTGCTGAGATAATCATGTCTTAAATGATGTCAAATTTTCTGAGACACCCTATATTTTAGTAGTGGCAATAATTTGCGATAAGAATACTGTGGACTTTTCAATATCTGCAAGTTTGCGCTATTACGAGGGAGTTTGAGTTACAAAATCAAACTGCTTTAATAATTTGCCCAATTACTTGAATTGAGCAAAATGTATTATATTTTTCTTCTCTACAACGAAGAGAAGAATAAATGGTATACAGTACGTGCTTAACATATTGTATTGATTGTTGATATTTAATACAATGAATGTCATAACATATATGTCGCTAATTTGGCAGGTAAACTGTATGTTTTAAACTGTTCTGTAAGATGTTTATTTGCATTTCATTTGTTAGTATAGAGGACAAACTGTTGACTTATATTAGTAACCAAGGTAATTACGAGAGCCTTAGTTAATAAAGAAAAAAATTAGACACTACCTTATCGTTCAAGTTCTATTTTATTTACGTGCATTAAAAAGGACCCATCCACTTTTACATAGAATTCGTATTCAGATTTGTATGATTCCTTAAAATATTACGGTGTAATGGTCAATTTGCTTTTATTATTTGGCCAATAATATTTAGATCAGGGATTTCCAACTTTTTTACATTTGAGGCTACTTTGGGAATGAGATTAGAAACTTGGGGTACTCTTGCTAGAATTTAGTTTTTTCAATTTTTAAATATGAAATCAAAGTGGAATGCATTTCAAGAACATTCTAAATTTAAGTTGAAAAATATACCTATTACATTGCGGATTGTATTCATTTATTGAAAGATATAGGTAACAAACCTCAGAATAGCATGCATTAAAACAGTTTCCAAAATAGCCATGAGATTCAGTATAGCAATACACTAAAAATTTACAACGGAAATCGCGAAAAAGAGTTTTGTTTTATTAATGTGAGACTTGAGATGGATGCTTAGAGCACAAATATTTGATATCAGGTCTAACAGTTGTGCCCGTGAGAATAGCTAATTTATTCCCAGGAACGAATTAATCGATCTCTGTCATAATCCGTCGGGCGTGAGAGTAATTAATTCAACTTAATATTTATTTTAAATGGGCCCTACAATTTTTTTTGTTTATCCCCTAAAAAATCTCGCGACACTCCCTGGTCGATCTCACGGCACCCTAAAGTGCCGCGGCACACCGGTTGTGAATAACTGATTTAGAGAATTATAAATTTGCCTAGTGTCAGTTTTATTTTTTGTAATGAAAAGAGTTGTATACAATACATGTTACAAAGTAGATGTTGCATAGTAAGCAGAATGAGAGTATTTTAGATAAGTATTTTGTAAGATTTCCTTTTCGGTTAAAGAATAATAGACTTGAACAAATTTATTTAGAAGACTCTCAAGATTCAATAAACGTAATATCTGAAATAAATTCTGATACAATAGAATTTCTGAAAAATACCTTCATCATGATATTTGGCACTACAGCCCAGGGTGGGCAAGGCCTTCAGTTGAAGATTCCTCCAGGATAGCCTATTTCTAGACCTGGTCTTCCAGTTCCTCACTCCAATCATTCTAAAATCTGATTCAGCAGAGTCGTGCCATCTTAGTTTTGGCCTTCCCTTTTCCAACTAGTAATGGGCCTTGCAACAAAAATCCTCTTTAGTGGAATTTTTTCATCCATTCTAGCAGTTCATTCTTTTAATTTTAAAAATTTTAATGATATCAGGCTCTTTAAAAAATCTATATATTTCTGAATTAAAACGTCTCCGCAATAGGCCATTTTCTTTGACACCACCAAGGATGCTTCTGAGAAGACCCCTTGGTCTCCAAGGTCCTTCTCTAGATGACTGGACTTCTGTATTTTACATATTTTGTTAGAGACCAAGTTTCCAAACAATACATTAGGTCCTGCCTAATTAATGATAGTTTTATAGATAAGAAGCTTTGTTTTTCTGGAGATAATTTGAGACTTCAATAAAGACCGAAGTCCAAAAAAGGTTTTGTTGGCCAGTGAGATACGATTTTGAACTTTAGAAATGATATCGTTTTTTGTATTAACAAAAGATCCAAGGTAATTAAAACCAGGAACAGTTTCAAGTTCATGAGGGCCAATTTTGAAATGATTGGTTGTATTACCAGATGGTGTTTTCTGGTAATACAACCAATCATTTGAATATCATATATTTGGTTTTAGAACCATTTACTATCAATCCCATACGATTTGCAGCCGATAAATTCCTTACATCTAATATAATTTTTGCGTGTATTTCCCTATTCAGTACTTCTAAATGGTCAAATTTATACAACCTAACAGGCATTTTATAATCCCCCTCCAGATTTATTATATGTAAATTAATGATTAGAAAGAAATGTGTTAAACAAAAGTACAAATATATTTAAATTATTGTAACTGTAATGGAAGTATCACTTGTTATACAAATTACATATACAGGAAATTAAATATACAGGAAGTAATACAAATTTTACAGACTAAATCTATTTCATTCATTATTTTGTAAAATATTTATCTGCTCCTCCTATTAAAGACTGATAGATATTAATTAGATCCTAAACAGGCTTTCAAATTTAAAAAAAGCAGTGGATTTTATAAAAAATCTATAAATTTAATCTTTAGATCTTCTCTGGACACCTTTAAACTCTGATGCAAACAAGATTATTATGAATTCCTCCTTGAAATTTTACTCTCTAAAAACATTATCAAACATACAACTTTGATACATATATATACTCTGTCACAAAAAAATGCATGCACCCAAAACGAAACGAGTTCTATCACGAAACTTAACATGAATGTAGTGTATGAGGAGATAAGAAAAATGATTACAAATTCAGAAGAACAGACCGTTTTATTAAGAAGATATGGCATGAAAAAGATTACAAATCAGTAAGTAGTAAATCCACCTCTGGCAGCTATACAAGCCGAAACACGGCGTGGCATTGAATCAGTGAGGTCACCTATGACCTTCAGTATTCCGGGACGGCTGAAGTTGCCTTCCAAGCACGTCCCAGATGTGTTCTATTGGCGAGAAGTCTGGTGACCTGGCAGGCCATGGGAGTACGTCATATCCTTGAAGACATCGTTGGGAGAGTCGCGAAGTATGTGGACGAGCGTTGTCTTGCTGATAAATGGCACCTGGGCGACTTGACGAGAGTACAACTGGCGTGAAAATCTCGTCCACGTAAATGCGTGCCATCAAAGTGCGATGAAGGACGACTAGAGGGGGTCGCGTGTCCCAACAAATCGCTCCCCACACTGTCACACCTTGTGTAATCGCCGTATGCCTCTCGACAACAAATGCCAGATCGGACCGGTGGCCTGGCCGAATCCACACGCGTATGCGATGGTCATCAGCATTGAGACTGAATCGCGATTCATCGCTGAAGATCACACGCCTCCAGTCGGTCACACTCCAGCTTGCCCGAGGTCGGCAAAAATCCAATCGACACTGCCTGTGATGTGTGGTCAGTGGTAGGCGTCTTAATGGACGTCGGCTCCTTACACCTGCGTCGGCCAGTCGTCTCCGAATGGTGTCCCTTGATACCACCGGATATCTGGAAGGTGGTAAATGGCATCGAACCGATTCTAACGACGTTGTTGGTTCGGACGTGGTCGCTCTTATGATTTCGCGATCCTCGCGCGCATTTGTGTTCCTGGGACGCCCTGACCTTACACGACGGTAGTCTATCCCTTCCGTGATCCATTGTTGCCAACACCGAGCAACTACCACATCGCGCCGACCGAGGTTGCGGCCGATACGCCTGTTCGACCAACCTGCTTCTCTTAGGCCTACTATACGCCCCCTCTCAAAGTCCGGCAATTGTTCGTACTGTCGCCGGTTACGTCTCAGAGGCGTCTTTAGTCACAATACTGTCCATCCAAGTCGAAAGATTTGTTTAATAACACTATGGCACGAGCAATCATGCTTTTAAACTCTCCCAGCTGCCCATCTCATATGCGCATAGCGCGCTTACCCTTGTCTCATTGGCGTCGAAATTTTAATCATTCGTTTACCTCTTACCAGAGTACATTCCTGCCAAGTTTCGTGATAGTAGCTCGATTTCTTCTGGGTGCATATATTTTTTTTGTGTCAGAGTGTGTATATATATATATATATATATATATATATATATAAAGATGCACAAATTAATTATGATATGAATGCAATGCGCGTGTTAAAATAAAATCTGAAATCTGATCAATACGGAAGTCACTTCGGAATGCAAAATAAATGTATTTTAATATATGCTTTAAATAAAATACAAGATTTTCCGTTGAAATAAGACTTCATAATTTTCTTTTGATCCCGTATGCCTTTACAGCCCGTTATTAGATCCTCAGCAGAATTAGATCCCCAGAATCTCTCAGAATAAGATCCTAAGCAGGTTTTCAAATTTAAAAATTTGTGTTGAAAAGTTTAATATTTAATTTTCCTCTCACCTTTAAACTGTGAACCAAATAAGATTATTATGAATTCCCTCTTAAAGTTTTATCGTCTAAGAATGTTACGTTATGTAGAAAACATTTTTTGGAAGATGTACAAATTAACTATCATAAGAATACAATTAGTATGTTACAATAAAAACTGACCAAAATAGAAGTCACTTTGCGAATGTAAAATGAATGTATTTTAAAATATACTTTAAGTAAAATACAAGAATTATTTCCATTCAAATAAGTCTTCACAATTCTCTTTTGATCCCTTATGTTTTACATCCCTTTATTAGATCTTAAGCAGAATTAGATCACAAGCAGGTTTTCAAGTTAAAAAAAATCAGTTGATTTTATTTTAAAAAATTAAAAGTTTAATATTTAGTTCTTTTCCACTGACCTTTAAACTTCGAACTAAATAAGATTGTTATTAATTTCCTCTTAAAATTTAATTATCTAAAAATGATATATTATGTAGAAAACATTTTTTGAAAGATGCACAAAATAACTAGGATATGAATGTAGTGCGTCTGTTATGATGAAAACTGACCAAAACAGATGTAACTTCGTGAGTGTAAAATTAATGCATTATGAAATATACTTTAATTAGTAAAATACAAGAATTTTGTTCAAATAAGTCTTTATAATTCTCTTTTGATCCCTTGTGTTTTACATCCCATTATTCGATTCTAAGCAGAATAAGATCCCCAGAATCTCCCGGAATTATATCCTAAGCAAGTTTTCAAATTTAAAAATTTCAGTGGATTTTATAAAAAAATTTAAAATTTAGTTCTTCTCTACTGACCTTCAAAATCTGAACTGAATAAGAACATTATGGATTCTGTCTTAATGTTTTATTATCTAAGAATTTTTTTTCCTAGCGGAGGCACTTGTCGTTTAGACATTCACCTACAATTCACCGCAGTTTGCTGGCCATTTTATCATGGGGGCACCATATAGGCGGACCAGCATTACCCCCTATGAAGGGATGACACAAACGGATGTATTTTAGTGGCGTGACAATAGGGTTCGATTCGAGCACCCTCACCACCGAAAGCCAGCGCGCTGTACCACAGGGCCACAATTATCTAAGAATGTTACATTATGTAGAAAACATATTTTGAACGATGTACACATTAACTATGATATAAATGCAATGCGTGTGCTACAGCGAAAACAGACAAAAATAGAAGTCACTTCGCGAATGCAAAATAAATGCGTTTTAAAATATACTTTAAGTAAAATACAAGAGTTCCCTTCAAACAGGTCTTCATAATTCTCTTTTGATCCCTTATGTTTTACATCCCATGCATCCGAGCTCAGAAATGCTTACTTTCGCTGAATGTACCTGAGGCTTTTACCTATTCCTTAGTTTTCCCTATATTTGTATTTTCACAAGAAAAACTGGAACTGCATTTGCGGGTAACATACCATATATATTCCCTCGGGCTAAAACATCTTTTTTTCTTCTGAGTTGGACTTTTTTTCCCCTCTCTATGCTTTCTTGTGAGTTGGCTGTAGATAAGACGCTGTCATCGACATGTTTTATTCTGCTTTGATTCCGAAACGGACATGCTCAAAAAATAACAGCCAAAAAAATAACATTTCCTTAGTTTTGTTACGAAAAGTACTTGTCTCTTTTGAAAAATAATGTGTTTGTATTTGCTTTGAAAATGTACGTTTTCTTTGAAATGTAGCTTGCCCCTTTTTATTACATTATCTCGAATTTTCTATTGATCCATTTGTGAGTTTGGAATTGAAAATATAAAAGTGATGGCATTGTTTCGCTATCAGTTTTCATTTTTGCTTCCTTTGTTTCACTGTAATGCAAAGAAAAAATTTGTCCTTGATTTAGAATATTCTGAATCCTATTATCTACTTTATATTAATAGGTTTTTCTTTCTCCAGAGGGGTTTGTTCTTAAAAGAAGGTGATGTACTTTTTTAAGTTTTTTGAAATATCTGATGGTTAAAAGAGTATTAGAATATCAAATCTGGGTAAGGGTTTGAAGTTGTGATGGAATTTATTATTTTGAGTAAGGGCCTGTTCACATAGGAGTCCGGTAGCGGAGCGTTAAAGGAAAGATGACGTTGAGACGAAAATAAACCAATCATAGGCGTTACAAATTTCGTTGCTAATCGTTTGGAGGTTTGTCAGTGGTTAAATATATTTCAATACTTTAACGCTCCGCTACCGGACTCCTATGTGAACAGGCCCTGAAACATGGCATAAACATTGTTTAATCGAAAGTGTGTATGGAAACACTTGTGAAGAATGGATTCACTTTTAGACACTGTAAAAATGAGATGCTGTTTTGTGGATATTGCAAAAATGAAAGCATAACTAAAAGGGTAAGAAACGATGTTTAAGATTCATAAGTGGTTGCGGAAGCCAATTGTCTTATAATCGAATTAATGTTGAAGGAAATCGATAAACAACGACTGTAAATAATCATCCATGCGTAACGACACAAAAGACAAAATAGTTTACAGTAAAACCTCGTTTATCCAGCCCTCGTTTATTCGGATATCTGGAAAATCCGGATGAGATTTGTAGACATTTTTTTAAAATTTCATGTTAACATTAGATAATAATTTTTAACTATGGTAGCAAAAAAGTAACTATAAGTACGCCAAATATTCGGCTTTTTAGTTTGATTCAATGTATAGTTCCTGCATAGATTGTATAATAAATTATGGTAATAATATGCATTTTCTTGAGTTTGCTTTACTAGAGAAGCTTAGTTTGCTTTATCTTGAGAAAGCTTTACTAGAGTGTCGCAGGGCGTTGACGGGGATTGACCCAGAAAGTTATTTTTATATTTTTTTAATGTCTTGTAAACAATACTAAGTAATTTTGTTACAAAACTTTTTATCGTAATAAATGTTTTAGTAATAACGTTTATCGTAATAACGTTTTTTTATCTTAATAAACGGTAAGTCTACTAAGTTAAGGATTTTATTTTGCTTATTACCCATATTATCCGGATTTTCGATTATCCGAATTGCCTATGGTCCTAGTTAGTCCTGATTAACGAAGTTTTACTGTATTTCCGCACACATATAGATAATTCAAACAATCAGAACAACATCGCAACGTTATTTTTAACACAAAGCTTAAACAGACAACCTTCTCACTTCATTCCAAACTTAATTCTGAAGAAAAACAAACATAATTACGAGTTGTCATTCCATGAATAGAACCATAAGTCCATAGGAAAATGTGATGAACTGCGTTTCCTAGGCCTCGCTTTCTAACGCAGAGATTTCTGAAAATAACATCGGAGAGCGAATACCAAGCTATCGAAATTATAAACACAGGTAGCCCTCCTACAGCACGGCTTCTTACAACACGGTTTCTCTCTAACACGATAAGATAAATTGCGGGAACCCTCCTATAACACTGCAACCTGTAACACGGTTTCGCTCTAACACGATAAATAATTTGCGAAAACCTTTATACAACACTGTACATCTATAGCACTACATATCATGATTTTTGTTTAACACATTTATAAACTAAATTACCTTAAAATAATGACGGAAGGAATAATGAACTATAGTGGCTTTACATGAAAATGGATAAAAAAAATTGTAATTTATTCATTTATAACTCTATAAAATTACAAGAAGGCTTAAGTTTAGCCGAAAATCTTGAATCATTTTTCCTGAATGTAGACCCTTCCGCCGAAAGAAGCCGAAAATTCAAAAGGGAGCTGCAAAATTGTCTTATCTCCATACCGAGAATCTACTACAATGACCTTGTAAGAACCAGCAAATAAACCAAATTTACACATTTTTTAAAGAGGATAAAAGGGGCAAAAAATCTAATTGAAGAAAAAGGTTCTGAAAGTATAACTGATATTGTTCAACCGAAAAAACGTTCTCGTTTGATTGTACTGAGCAGTGATGAGGAAGAAATTTACTAAATTAAGGTCGCATTAAATGAAAATAATATTTGTTTCTTTTCATTTTGTGTTATACATACATTTATATTTTCAATAAAAATTAAGTTGCTTATATTGAATTTTTTTAAAAAATGTTTGTTTTTAATAAGTTTTCAGAACGTAACCCCCCCCCCCTTTTTGAACTGTCTCTGGGTCTCATATAACACGGTTTCACACAACACGGTATTTTCTAGGAACATATCTACCGTGTTATAGGAGGGTTACCTGTACACACAATCACTTTGATGACGCTGACATCTAGTGGTGAAAGAATAAAACTATAAGTTCTTTCATACAAGTGGGATACCCAAAATAGGTAAACCAGCTACCCCGAAATAGGTTGCTTTTTCAACCAGAAGCAGCATTTCGTTTTTACAGTGTACATATCACAGTCCTATCTCAGGGATAAAAATATGAAGTTTCAAAACTCAAAACCATGAAAATCCCCTTTTCTCATAAAATTAATTCGTGACAATACTTCGATGTCCCACCAGTCCATTCTACTGCATGTTACGTATTCATTAAATGTTCCGCATACAACAATGCTTTTAGAATGTCACACTCTATAGAAAGGAAGCTTTCACAGTGCCAAAAGACAGACATTTTCGACATTATATTAGCTGGTTTCTAGGAGGCCACATTTTGATCTTTCGATATCGGCTCTTCCTATCGTTTGGAAGCAGAATTTGCAGAGCGGTTGGATTGTTCATCCACTCACTAGTATTCCTGTCTCTCCTGTTTGAAAAAGAAACTAAATGCACGGGTTTCAAATACTTTTGGATGCATTCATATGTAGAATTATTGCTTCCAGTGATGTCATATCAGCATTTCTTTCGATGATAGCATCAATTAAGTACACGTTCAGTTATTTGTTTACTGGTGGTTGACTGATTACTTCAGCTTTGTCAAAGAATTGTTTTCTTTCTATTCATTAATGGAAATGGATGCCACGACATATAGAATAAATTACACTGGAGACATATAGAATAAGTGAGTTTTTTTATGATAAAATTTTTTTATAATTCTATTAGTTGACTTCAATAAATAAATATAAATATTAACTGAAAGCCGCTTTCCTCTCTGATATATCAATTCAAAAGCTCTTGTTAAGTCCTGATTTGTTCAACTCTCATATACAAGGAAACACCATGGAGGTCCAAAATCTAACACACCAACCAATGGCTTTGGACATATTTATAGCCAACCAACCAATAATCATCAAAAGCTCAACCAAAACTAGGAATAGTATATATAGCTATCTGAATGATGTACTAAGAAAAAGATATTTTAATTTTCTCGTATGCTAGATATTTTATTCTAACAAACTTATAAGAACGGAATACTTAGCCCACGTCTCTTGGATGTAAATACTGGAGTTGCATTTTTTTACGCTCTAAAATATTGGTAATCGTAAACCTTTTAAAGAATTTCTGTATCCAAGTCAAATATTCAAATTGTGAATAAATTTTAAAAGAGCTTCTCGAAATTGTATTTTTTAATTGTCATTAGTTTTTAAGTCAATATAAGATAGTTAAAAATAGAATATTTAAAGAATGTCTGTATCCTACTAGGATGGTAAAATTAGGAATACATTTTCATAAAGCTTCTCGAAATTATATTTTTCAGATATCAGAAAGAGTCACGTCTGAGATTTTTTCAAGGAAAATCATTCCTTACAAATATTTTAGCTCTATCATTTGAATCTAAATTTTAATTATTTAAAGAGATTTTCAGGCTGTACAAAGTCGAAAACTTTATGCAGTTTCTTCAAAATGTCTTAAGTTAATTACAAAAAGTACGACTTTACCTCTCTTTTAAATTAAAGATTTTATTGGAAGAAAACTGTTCAAAGTAGTGATTAGATAAGTCCAAAATTTAAAAAAAAACTTTCCTACTTGCTAAACATCAGCAGTTTTCCCTAATGTAGTTGATCCACTAAATTAGGATAAAGGAAATACATTTTCTTTCAACAATATCACGAGTTTTAGAGAAGAAAGTAGTTTTTCCTAGTTGCAAGAATTTCGGCTGTTTTCTCATTTAATCATCATAATTAGCTGGGCAACTTCCTAAAACGGAATCATAATAATGATAGACATTTATGGAATGTTCGTAAGACTACCATGTGTATTTCCAGAGAACTCATTTGTAAAAAATGAATACCATCTAGTTTTTCTTATTATAAAGTGCCAACACGATCCACACTGACGATATTTTCTATGATCTTCAGTATTTATTAACAAACAAATTTCAGGTAGTCTCTTCTAACGGAACTATATCGGGTTATTAAAGTAAGATTACTTATGGTTGCTTGCCTCTTTTGAATGTATATATGTATGTGTTATGTATATATGTATCTATCTCTCTCTCTCTCTCTCTCTCTCTCTCTCTCTATATATATATATATATATATATATATATATATATATATATATATATATATATATATATATATATATATATATATATATATATACTAGCTGAAAACCCGACTTCGCTACGGAGTACATTCAAATTAAATACAACGGTCAATGTATGGAATTAATGGCAAAAAAATATATATATACATATTTATAATAAATCCGACGATTAATGTATACAATTGATGTAATATATATATATATATATATATATATATATATATATATATATATATATATATATATATTTATAAAAAAAATCGTAAGGGATATTTTTATAGACAAAATAATATAGAAGAAAATATTCAAATTAAATCTAATAGGACATACTAAAGAATATAGTACAGTTAATATAGTACAGTTGGAGGCAGATATCTTTTACTGTATTTTAATATATTTTTGGATAATGTTCAATCGTCTGCGCATTAGCAAGAAATTTTTTTTGTCTCACGGAAAGAAATCACGGAATCAGCATTTAATAAAATAAATTAAAAAAATTAATCTTTAAAAATTCACCGAAAATCAGAAAAGGGAGGTAAAGATTCGAAAAAGATTTCATTTTAAAGGAACTTTTATGATCTTTCTCGTGATATAAATTTTATATCCCTAAATTGTTATTTTAAATGCAAACTTAAAAAAAGTTATTAAAACAGTTTAAAAATTTAATTTTAAAAAATCTAAGAAGAATTTTTCAAAAATCTTTCTTAGAACCCCTACACTATACCCCTACACTATAAGAAGAATCACCATGCAAAATTTCAGCTCTTTAGGTCCAGCGGTTTGGTCTGTGCGATGTATGTCAGTCAATCAATCAGTCAGTCAGTCAGTTACGAAACTATTATATATATATATATATATATATATATATATATATATATATTATATATATATATATATATATATTATATATATATATATATATATATTATATCAAAATATTGACGCATTTTGGTACTTTTCTGTTTAATTGTTTACTGCTTGCCCAAGCGATACAGACTGGGTTTGGCGCGCTGCCAAAATTATAACGGCGGACGGTTTTAGCGTCCGAAATTTTGCTTTCTGGAAGACCGTTATGGAGAAACCTAATCCTACGTTAAAAATGTGTAATAATCTATTCCAAGAATAATTATTTATTTCCCAACTTTGATAATATTTTTGAGATTTTCAGCGATTCTTTCTAAATTTGATTATGTACCTGAAAAGCATTATTTCTGTTTGTATGTAGAATGTTTGGAACTGAATACCTGAAGATTTATTCTCTACGGTATTTATTATGGATTAATGATAATTATCATATTACAAAATGAATTTCAAAATATTTTGCGATGCCACTGTCTCTTAAAACTTGAAAGTATCCGATTCAATTAAAAAAGAACAAACAAATTAGCAATATAAGAACTCATTTACTTAATTAAATTTCGTGCATTACATTTGCGATCAGAATTTAATATCTTAAAATGGAAACTGTTATTCTTTATATTTACTTGAATTATATTTCAAATAAGATTTGTTCCAATCATTTTTGTAAAACGCATGCATTACTTATGATTTTTAACTGCCTAGAGGCACTGTTTATAATTCTCTGCTCTCTCACGCTTTTTATCAAAAGTGGTGCTTTTCAGAAGTGTCTTTCTCTCTGTTTCAAGTAAACATTAAATATCCCACTCGTTAAATGCGTATTCTGTTGTCTTTTTCCTTCTGGCTTTGTACTGTAAAGTGAGATTTTTCAGACTCAATGTAGCTGTGTATTTCAATTAAATTTCATAGAATACACGCATTAGTGGGAGCAAATTTATCATTCATTTACCATTCTACAGATCTTCTAGTTTGTGAACACTGAAGCAAAAATAAAAACTGCTTGGAAGCAATTTCTGATTTCAATGAACTGAAATATTTGATTTGATATAGCTCTTTCTCTTTCTTTCATTTATGCACACAGACTTCCTGTTATTCTCTGAAATACCAATTACTTGTTCATATTGCTGAAATATATTTTTCTTTACCCTTCAATATATATTTCTTTTTTTTTTCCTTTAGCGATATTTGCAATTACACAACTTAAGAATACATATTTAATACTTATGGGGTTACATTACGTTTGGAAATAAGCAAGACATGGCAAATTATAGAAAGTTTAACCCTCAAATGTTATAGTGGTTTGAGACGACGTAGATGGTACGGTCGGGTCAGATCTATCCCGATCTCTTTTTTGATGAGGTTTTTGGTAGAAATAAGTACACAATAAGCATTTTTGATGTATAATAACATTTTTTGGTAATATTTTACATGAAATAAAACCCTTTTTTTAGAAAAAATGACCAACGAATTGCAATTTTGCTAAACAAAGAAAATCTCTTTGGCATTTACATAAAATGTTGTATACATAAAGTCTAATATGTAATTTAGTCTACCTAGTTTTAGAAGTTAGTGAAACCAACTTTTCGAGCACGAACATGTAAAAAATAATATATACTGACATTTTTAGCTTTCAAAATGGAAATAAAATATTAAAAAATGGAAAATAAAATTTTAAAAAAATTGACTAGTGTTTATGAATGCTTTTCAACAAAGACACTCGTATTTACTTACTCCTATATTTAGTAGGGTGGTCTAGTAGGTTTATATAATAGGGTTCCTTGTCAACTCGATCTCTTGCAATGAGAGGGGAGAGTACGGGAGGGGGAAGACACATCCATGGTTCGGATCCCCCCCCCCCCCACTGTTCCGTTTGAGGGTTAAAGGAAAAAGGTCTAACCAAGAAAACGATTTCATTGAAATTCGTAAATGAGCCTTTCTATAGTTCATCTGACCTCACGAAATAGATATAAACACTGAGAAACATACGAATAAAAAAAAACACTTTCACCCCTGCTATGTAAATCAAACAACTGGGATGTAGTTCGGTCCTGATTTAATTACCTCTGGAGTAGAAAAAGATGACTACTTAAACAAACAAACCCAAAACCCTAAACACATGTCTAGCTGGAATATTTCTGGGCTATTTAGCTTAGTATATGAAAAATGTGCTCTAGGGAGAAATGTCAATGGTTGTATTCGCTTTCGGTGACTAAAATATGGGATACAAATTATTTTCTGATAGAGATAGAATTAAGAGAACTCCCATCTTACATAATTTATTACAATAAGTATTTTTATTTATTATTATTAAACTTTATAATTACAGAAAAACTCTAAAAATTTGGAAGGGTTTACTATTATCCGATTGACGCGTTAAAGAAATACACTTTTCAGTTCCCCAAATGAGTGCTGTTTTATCCCCAGATTTGAATATAACTCAGAACGCTGTCAAGAACTATTGCGTGCAATTCGAGTGAAAGAAGATACACTTGTGGGAGTATAGCTTCTGCTATTATTAAGATATTCCATCGAGCATTCCAAATCTTTATCTTTGATTTTTTGAAGAAAATTTTTTTCCTCGCAGATATCGGATGTTCAGCTTAATCTATAGATGGTAGTGGGACGTCTGAAGAATGAAGCGTTAACTATGTACAACATATTTGAAGGGCATCAAGAATTGAAGTAATCCTACTTGAGCATCCATCAGCTAACCATTAAAGCTACTGAAACCATTTGTCAACACTTGAAATGCTTTTGCAAACTTATCACGAACAGGACAAGCTATCGTAGACACTAAGCACGCATGCGAAGCGGCAGTATCAAATATTAACTTTACTGCTAATACCAAATACTAACCTTATTTCTCCTCGTCCACAGCTTCGCGTCCAACCAGAGCTTTTAAGCGTAGCCTATAAATCACGTTCTTACGTTTCCTCCTGCTCCGCAATTGCTTGATATGATATATACATGCATCTTTCAGACTATAAACTGATTTTTAAAATTTTGCAAGTGTATTAAAGCCCAATCTTTGAGATCAAAATGGCTGAAATTTCCTTACTAATTCTTTAGCTGATTTAGTTTACTTAAAGTAGGATCAGACAGGGTAAAATAGGTAGTCGAAAAATATTGTTTAAAGATTGTTTTTTTCTTTATCTTTCTAGATTTCAAAATTGTGTATATTTTTCCTTTTTGGTTAAGATACTTCCTCAAGAATTTTTTTGTCTCGGTAGAATATTTTAATGTAAATGGGGCATCATTAAAACGTCCTATGTACTACTTTAAAATTTCAGATATGCTTGACTTTAAACAGTAAAAAAATTTTTTATGTGATCTAAAATTCAAATGTTTTCAATTTTGAACGATCTTAAGAAGTGCTTTTTATCAGTTAGAAAATATTTAAATTATATTTAATTGTAATCTATCACTTCAGATTTCCTTGAAGTTTCCGGCCAGAAGTTAAAAAGAAAATGGAGTTGTATTTTGATGTGAATCTGGAACCGTTTGTAGCTAGAACAAATCTACGCGGTTGTACTACAACCGCGTGGATTTGCTCTAGCTACAAACAGTGGTTCTTAGACAAATTTGAGAAGATGGGTAGTTTAAAACTTCTTTGTTAAAATATCTGGAGGTCAGCATATTTTTGTTTTGAGAAGAAAAATATTGGATGCGTTAATATTTATGGCACGATATGAGGATCCTCAAGACCGGAAAATCTGAAATTCCTTGAGCGGAATTCAAATACAAAACAAACAAACAAAAAATTTTAGAGCAATTTCATTATCGGATGACAAATCAGGTGCAGATTTTATTCAAACTCAGTTATTGTGTCTTTTCATGAAAGCGAAAAAAAAAAACCTTGCAATTTTATGGACTTCAAATCTTCAACTGTTACGGCGTATTGCTTAATAATTTTAAACAAACTTGAGAGAGTTGTAGAAAAAGAGGGAGAAGTTCTTATATGTTAAGAACTCATGATAAGATTTAATGAGCCTGATAATCGGTTTATCAGACAAGTAAGAGATCAGGACACCTAAATGAAATCCCCAAGATGCTTCTTGTTCTATCTGTGGGCATATGGGTGAAAATTGCCTATTTTTGGTAATAGAGAGTTTAAGACTTTTTGGGCAAAATCCTGATAATTGAAAAAGCTATACATATTAATTATCATTCTTTAAGAATCGGAATACTTGTCACTTTCATGTTTTTTTTCTCATGCTTAACACATAGGCTCCAATGAAAAAAAAATAGATAATGGACATTCTTAAAATACTATTCCAACGTTTAGTAATAGGTGCATTTATTCCTAACACAGACTTTGGATGCTCATAAATAGCATTGTTGCATTCAGATTGCATTACACTGAAAAAATGTGCTAAAGAATATAGCCCAGAAAAACTGTGAAATGCTTCTTCGTAGACATATTTATGGAGCTTGATTATTAAAAATCGAATCTTTACTTCATGTTGTTGTTGTTGTTGTTGTTGTCGTGTCTACGAATAGTGCAGAAGCAAAAAGTATAGTAGATAGAACCGAGAACCCGGATAATAGCAGCTGCCAGATCAGATGCGTGTGGGCTGGAAAGGAGTGATTGCGATGACTAAAACGAGTTTGAAAAGGGCAGCCACAATGGCTTGGCAGTCAAAGAAATATTCTGGAGAAAGCTGGGTTTCTGAACAATTTCTACAATAGATATAAGGACCCGTGGTTGCCTTTTTGGACGGCGGATCTGTCCTGTCCATCCGGCACTCGTGGGCCCAACAATAATGACACTGTTCACCGGGGACACTGTTCACATGGGAAATCAACCCTCGGCTGCGTATACAGGTTTTGCTACGTAGCAGCTGGTCTTCACTTTCACACGCTTATGGTCTCACGACCGGGAAGCATTATTTTGTGAATTCTACAATAGATAATTGTTGTCGGTATTGTGGTTGCTCAAACTGGGGTAGCTAATGGGGAAAGAATGTTCTTCGGTTTGGCTCCTGGTATGTCTCTTGGTCGTCGGCCGAGGAGAGGATGGTGTCGTTAGCTGAACTTGGGTTCTGAGATGATGAAGTTTGCCCTGTTGGACACAAGGGTATGGATGGTGATGGGTGTTTGAGCCGGTGGTTGTTCAATGTCGAGCGAATTGCCATCGTGGCGACGAGTCATTAGTAGTAAAAGCTGCCGCATTATCTAACGATAGGGACGGCGTAACTTTCGAATCCTTCTACAATAGATAAAGGATCTTGTCATCAGGGTGGATTTTCATTCACTTAAAGTGATTAGTTCTGAGTCTAGCTTTTGTAGAAACAATTGTTCTCGGAATGTAAAAGTCCGAAATTAGTGGTTTCTTTAGGGGCTGGTTGGATAATGTGCACCTAGCCTCTGTGTTAATATCTGCTGGTGTGATGGGGGAAGCGGTGCGCGCCAAGTTCGTTCCGCGCTTCCTTGGCCAGCGAATCCGTACACTCATTTCCTTCGATATTGACATGTGCGGGGATCTATTGAAGGGTACAGAACTTTCCTTTACAAAGACGTTGATAAAGTAGATCACTTAGGATGTGGGTTAAGGAGGTTTCCCTATTTCATATTTTCTTCACCATAAGAAGAAATGAAGAGGATTGAATTAATAAGCATTTTATAAGAGAAATCTATCTGAACACTTAAAATCAAGACATTTTAAGCACATTTTACACCATCTCCAACAAGATCTCCAGAAACAATTTGCCTAGACCAGTGGTCGGCAGACTCATTTGTCAACAGAGCCAAATGTCAAAAGTACAACGACTGAAATATCTTTTGAGAGCCAAATTTTTTAAACTTAAACTATATAGGTAGGTGCATTGTTATTAATTTAATTAGGATAGTCCAAAGCTGGCCTTTGCTAAAAAGTCCTCAATCGGAATAAGGTACGTTCGCTGAAGTCGACCCCTTCCAACTCTTCCATCCACACTCGTCTTGTATACTTATTTCGTCTATCTCCTTTCGTTCATCCTCTCTGTATGTCCATACCATCTCAACATACCTTTCTCAATCCTCTACACTACATCTTCTATCACTCCACAGCGCTCCCTAACATTAACTTAATAAACTGTACTTAAAGTTTTTTTTAAGTCTTAGTAAAATTATAGGTACGTTGAATAAAACTTGATATCATACTTAATATCGATATTATTTATTGATAAAATTAAATTGTAAAGTATCCATAAAATTAAATCATGACAGACAAACACTAATATGAACAATAGCTTCGCATCTCCTTGGAAAGTTTTGGGTAAGTCAAGTTTGTATGTTGTTTTTTATTTTAGGCACGATTCGTGGTTTTCATTAATAAGATGAATTCTTAATTTACTCTTGATAAGATTCATTCTTGAAAATGATTGTTCGTATGAATATGTAGACCCGAATAAGAAAGATCAGCAAACACTAGTTTTTCCAGCTGATTATCTGAGTCAGCAATACTATTCTAGGTGTTAAAAATCATATCTTCCTTCACCAGATCTTTCAAAGCAGACCACTTGTGCAGTGAACTAAGTTCACATTTGTTTATCTCCAATATTTCTATATCAGCACAAAGACGTTCAAATTTCGAACTCCACATTTCTTTGTTTTTTAAATCCAGTAACTGCATTTCAAAGTTTCTAATGGCAATATTAAAGGGTTTGGTTTGGTCTGTGCGCGCTACGTCATTTTTTGCTACACGAGGGCTAATTAGACCGGGACCTACTGCTTAAAGCCGATTCCGAACGGCTACAAGCATCCATGCCGATTGTGGGACTCGAACCCACAGACTCTGGTACCGAAGGCCAAGGCCCTAGCCATTCGGCCATCGCCCGGCTTAATATTAAAGGGAGAACAATTTAATTCTGTTACAGTAGCATTAAGAGGTTTTTTAAGAGAAGCTAACGTCGCTTTGCTGTTTCTGACTTCCTGAAACCTGTCGAGAAAAGCTATCCTAATATTTAAAAGTGTTGTTTTGAAATAGAAAATGTCAATATCAGAATTATTTTCTTGGCGATGTTTCAACAGGCTTGGAAAGTGAATCTAAGTTTCTCTATCAAAATCTTGAGTAAAAAGAGATAATTTGTTTTTGAATGAAATAACTTCTAACATCGAAAAAATTGTGCATCCTTTCCCCTCTGGTTTACAATTAAGCTGATTTAGATGAGACGTAACGTCTCCCATGAAATAAAATTTCTGGATCCACTGATCGTTCAGTAGTTCTAGATAGTGAACACCCTTCTTAAGGAGAAATGCTTAATTTCTGTTTTTTAAGAAAGCGAAACGTTTCAAAACGTTTCCTCTTGAAAACCAACGTACCTTGTTATGCAGCAGAAGATCTGCGTACTCACTCTTCATTTCAACTAAAAATTCTTTAAATTGGCGATGGTTAAGAGCTTCAGCTATAACGGAGTTGATAATCTTAATCACCAATTTCATAACTTCGCAAATTTCTTCTGAAAACGTCTGCGCACAAAGCGCATCTAGATGAATGGTGCAATGGTAATGCACTCATTGTAAGTATCTCGTGATTTTTCTCTCAAAATAGCAACAAACCCGTATCTTGCGCCGGTCATAATTTTCGCCCCATCTGTTGAAAGAGACAATTTTATCGAGTAGAATATGAATTTTTTTAATGCACTCATTTACAGCATTTGCTATATCCTCTCCACGTATTTGACCTTTGAGTGACAATAATTCTAAATTTTCTTCTTTAGAACCGGTAGATGAAATAAATCGTACAAAAAGTGAAACTAGCGCTGTATCATTTATGTCACAAGACTCGTCAACTGCTATTGATAAAGCTAAAACCAATTTAAGATCTTCGACTTGCTGGTTGGTTATATTCGAAGACCATTTTGTCTAGTCTAGTGTTTTCTACCGGGAGACGCTCTCGGAAGTTATACATTGTAAAACACGATGCAAAGATACGACTTGACGATACGCGTTCACGAAGTTTCAATCGCACTGTACTTGCGCGCCCGCACGTGGTATTTTGTGGAAGAGCCACACTCAGGGGGCCAAAGAGTCACATGTGGCTCGCGAGCCACGGTTTGCCGACCACTGGCCTAGACCCTAAGCAAATTCTATGTTTCAATGAAGTTGAAAAAAGCTGAACCTTTTAATCTTCTCAAGACAGTTCAAAGTATTTCAGTACGCAGAGATAGAAGAAGAATAGTTGCTAGAGGGCACTCTAGAAAATGACTACTAGCCATGAAGTTTTTCATTAAAAATATTCACATATAAAAGAGAAAGATGCCTAGCATGGGTTTTATCTTTTGCTAGCCAACCAAGCACCTTGTGCACTGCAAAGTGAAGTTGTAAAGAAAGAGGTACAAAGTGAAGAGCCATTTCACATGGAATATTTTATGTACTACTTTGCAACTACGCCGCCAATGCCCTTTTAACTTTATCCTTTAGTTATTTTTGATCCTGAGCAGCATACCTAATTCCGCTTTTCCTCGTGATCAAAGGATTTCGTCGAGTAAAAATTTCTGGGCTTCACAAGTTTGTAAAACATTGATTCTTGTATTGTGCATGGAAGGGTATTTATTTTAGGTGTTCTTATTGGTTATCTACATATGGTTTATGTTAAATGTATAGGAAATTTTATTCCTTTGAGTTAAAGAAATATTTCATTAAGTATAAGGCATATACCTTCGAAATTCTCCATATGGTTATAAGCTCCTTTAGATCAGATTCCTATTTAAACGGAAGAAACGAATTCTCATAAGATTACAATATTTTCCGAACTTAGTCATGAAATGCGCCATCGCAAAATTAAAACTTATAGGCAAAAAACTATTAAAATGTAATTAAAATGCCATTCTTTAAGTATTTTTGAAAGTTTTTGAAATGTATATGTTTAATTTCAGTACTAAGAGCTTCCTTTAACACTGTTAAATAAAAATACTCCAAAAAGAATTAAAAAAATTTTTAACATAAAAACTGACTAAACATATCTTCTATGATTCTGTTATCAAAACGTTTAAATATTTTTTGAATAAAAACTAATTGGTAATTTCTTAAGGCAAAACTACTTCCGATTCAAAGGAAAAATAACCCCTTCTGCTTTACATTATAATCACAACCTTTAACACCACTCTTAAAAACATAATGGGGGAAAAAGAATTCTTTCAGTCTTTTAAAATATTTCATCATTATTTTTCAGTTGTAAAACGGAAGGCAAATCAAATAAAATGCTATTTCATGCAAATGTTAAAAATTTTAATTTAGGTCTATTGTAATATTTAGTAGTTTTTTCATTACGGATAAAGCAAATATATTTTTTAAAATAACTGCTACCCAGTCAGAAAATTGCTTAAATAATTCATTTCGCTTTTTATTGGAATCCGGCTGATATCGGTAGAGATTATTTTTATATTTAAAATCGCATGTAATTTTCTCGTACCTGCAATATTTCAAACCTTCAAAATGCATAGCCTTTTATTTATTCAGTTTTATTTAAAAGGTTATGCCAATACATAAAAGAATAAAGCGAACTTAATTTTTTCCCCGCTGCATATTTCAAAACGGAGGATAAATTTACTTATTGTTAAGAAATTTAATCATTTTTGGGGGATTTTTGAACGGTAATGAGATATTTTAGATTTTTTTGAGATAATGCTCATTACTATGTAAAGGAAAATGATTTGAAAAGGTTAGTAAAATGAGAGGAATATTGGAAAAGGTAAATTTGCGCATTTTTATAAATCAAATTTCAGCGTTCAATTTTAATACATGAAATCACAGAATAAGTAAGCATTACGAGAGAGTAAAAGATCTAGATATAAACTGTGAACCAATTCTATTTATCCATTTCAAAAATTAGAAAAGAAATTTCACGAGGTTGGATGACTGGCCAAAACTTTAGAGCGTAAACCAATTTTTATGTATCTATCCTTTTCCAAAAATTAGAGACCAAATTTCTTGAGTCTGTATGCTAACTAAAAATTGTAGACTGTAAACCAATTTTATAAATCAACTTTCAAAAATTAGAGAACAAATTTCATGAGGATATATGGCTGACCAAAACTTGTAAACCAATTTAACGTATCGACGTTCAAAAATAAGAGAGCAAATTTCAAGAGGCTGTATGGCTGGCCAAATTTTGTAGACTGTATTCCAGTTTTATGTATTGTCTTTCAAAGACTAGAGGGCAAATTTCTTTAGGCTGTATGGCTGGCTATTTTATTCACGAACCAATTAAAAATTTAATCTAAGATGAAAAATAATTTAAGGTAAGTCAGAATCGTACGTCGACCCGCCTATTCGGCATACAAGAAAAGTAGAACCTGAAGACGTCCGTCGCTGCGCGTCATTCATACTTGCACAGAGTAACATAGTCAGTAATTAGTTTAGGGCTAACGGAGCTACAGGAACTAACACCATGTGGCGTTAGTCGAGACCCCAACGTCCATTGTCTCTCCTAGCCTAGGTCATCGAGTATTCAGCCAGACTACATGGAAGTGGAGACATCCGATGCTAAGATGGGGATACAGCAACTCCCTCAGAGGATACTACTCCCCAAGGAGATTCACAGTCCAGCTCTTCCCTTACGCCTTGGTTCTCACAAAAATAAATATTAACCCCTTGACGATCGCATATTTTTTAAGAAAACAGTAAAATAAGTGCCTATTTTCTTCTGGAGGATTCCATTTATTTCTTGATCTGCCATATCTAGTTATAAAAAGCCCATCCCCAATTACATTATAAATGGGTGCTGCCATCTGGTGATACTGGTGCTGCCATCTGGTATGTAAAATAAGAAATAAAATTTTTTCAGGGTAAATGAAAGGGATTGTTTTTAATCTTTTTGGTGCGTTACTTTTGAATACTCATGCCCCGAAATATCACGGTAACGAGAAATAGATGGCGAAACCCCACCCCGAAATTTTGACGGGAGCGAGAAGGAAGGGGTTAAAATTCTTACTCTTCAATTTAAGATAGGAAATGCCGAAAATAAATACATTATTATCATTATTATTTTTTAATGATTTGCTATTAAGGATTAACAATATAGATGAGTGTACAAGATAAAATTGTTTCATTGATCAATATATTGTCTTCATTATACCTTACATGTGTTATCAAAGAAAGCCCCACAGTTACTGAGGAGGTATCTCCCCTGGGTTATACATTATGGACAAAAGCATATATATTTATCTATCTATCTATCTATTTATTTGTATATATATATATATATATATATATATATATATATATATATATATATATATATATCTGTATCATCATATCTATATCTAACTATCTGTCTATCAATCTATCTATCTATCTATCTACCTATCTATCTGTCTGTCTGTCTCTCTCTCTCTCTGAAATATATATATATATATATATGTTTTGCGCTTTAATATTCAATTTAACTTTCCGCATCAGTCAGTAAATTAAAAATAAAATAATTAAAACCATAAAAATAAATCAATTATTTAGTAAGTAACTGATATGATTCTGACTCCAATTTCTCGATTTGAAAATAGTTTGTTTTGCAATTAAGAATTGTTGTTCAGTATTTTATTCTAAATTAAAGAAAACGACATGGTTTAAGATCTTCGATTTTTCTTTCTTTGAAAATTTGCTGCCTTTTAAGCATTTTATTCTAACTGAATTATTAGAAAGTCCTATGGGCTCTTAGAGGCATTTCTCTTCTTTTCTTCATAAAGTCATTTTATGATATTTTCCTGACGGCTGCAAGAGGGAAAAAAAATACTGAATATTTCACATGTATGTCTGCAAATATTTTAGAAAATGTGGTTAGATGGGGTCAGAGACTAATAAAATTAACTTAGTATTCAGTTTTTTTTGCAAAGTCATTAATCTCTATCTTCTTTAATAAAAATTTTAGTTATCCTTCTGAAACATTTGCTAATAGTAAAAATCTAGTTTAAAGTTCCAACATGTAATTAGATTATCGAAAATGATAAGAATGATACATAAATGCCAACCTAAATGCTAATACATAAATTAAAAATGGAAAGTAGAAACGGAATTCGGTAAAGCGAAAAATGATTATATATTTTATAAATTCCTCATGTTTCTGGAAAAAAAGTGTCTAAATTTGCCACATTTTCTTCAAATTTATCACAGTAGGACATTCACGATAACATAATTTCCTTTCCCTGGCATAAAAGTTGTTATACTTTCTAAATTTAGGGAAATTTTTCTCCATTTAGGAGAGTTGAGAGCTATCTGGGGAAATACGGGAAGTAGAGATAAATCTGAGAATATATTTGGATTTTCGTTTTGACAAATAAGTGCTATATCTAGAAAAATTGCTAATAAAGGACAAAAACCTCTCCCTGATGCTTTCAGAGGTACATAACATGTGCTACAAATATTTCAAGAAAACATTTATCTGGCCTTATACCTCAGCGAAACGTTCTTTTCTGTGCGAGAAACAGTTTCGGGTTAAATATTTAAAGAGAGAAGGGAATAAAACTCATTTTTGACAAATTTTACTATCATTGTTGGATTTCAGGAGATTTTTTTTCTGACAGCTCGGTATCGTTACAATAATAAATGATTTAAAGAAATCTAAGTTTAACAATCCCCTCGGGAGTTAAGTTTCCCCATTAGACATTTCAGATATATTGCTCTGATGCAACTTTTCAAAGATATTCTTTGAAAATGTGCATTTGTCATAATGGTTAAAGAAATTTATTTGCCATTAGAACAAGGTGTTGGAAGTGAAACTGAGGAGAGGTTATGTAAACGATGAATATTAAATGACTTGCATTTATATTACGACGTATTTGATTTGAAGGGATTAAAAAAGTGTATTAAAGGTTGCAATTCAACAAAAATTCTTTAAAATCCTTGTGAATGAAATGTGCGGTTCTGGAAGCAAGAGTACTATCAGAACAAAATTGCTAGCCTAATAAATTCTAAAAAAAAGTAAATTAGAAAGAACAATCCAAAATTGTTCGGAATAGAACCATGGTGACTGAACTGGTTGTTATCGGATGTTCTGATTGATATATATATGTAACATACCAGGTCAGACCCAAGAAGATAATCGAATTAATGAATTAAGGACGTGACATATCACATCGAAATTGCTTATTGTAGGCCGGGTAGAAAAAAGACAATGGAGCTATTCAGTATCGGACATTTTTATTTAATCTGACAACGATGCGTCCTCTCTAGACAGTTACAGAATCCAGGAAGCGCAAATCTACCTGACCACATGCCCTTATATAACTTTCATAGACGGCCTGTCATGTGACACTGCAAAATTGGAATGATTGGGTGAGTCTGGTTCTCCGGGGGTGCAAAACTTATATAATGAAGAGGGATATCTCCAAATTTACAGGGATCATATAGTATCTGCCAAAATCAACTCGTTTGTTCTTAAAATGAAAGCGAACAACGTAATTAATCTACGCACAAGGAAATTTAAAAAGAATTTAGAATTTTGAAAGGGTTTTGGGGTTTTATATGTTATATATATATATATATATATATATATATATATATATATGTAATATATAAATAATTTTTATATTAATAATCTGACTTCTCCATGTTCCTGTAAAACATAATTTATTCGATTTCAAAAGATGATTTAATGCTTATAAAGCTTACAGTACTTAATCCCTTCTTTCTCTGTAGACAGAGAAAGATCCTTATAGACTTAGTACAACCTTTGACTAGGGAGACTGAGTCGATAAGAATGATTGGACACGCCCTAGTCCATGACGTAACATAACGTCATAGGGATAACCTTTGCATCACCACTTCTGGATTTTCCTGAAATAAAAATCAGAACACGGCTGAAAGCCGCGCCTTTTTCCGATATTGCTTGTTACATTTCACATGTCAGTCGGCCAAGTTCCCTTCCTACAGGGAACTGCGTATGAAATGACAAATAATACTTTGTGAAACTAAATCGCCTATTTACTACGTCCCAATAACTAACTCTTTTCCAGCTGCTTCTACACGACATGCCTGACACACACACACACACACACACACACACACACACACACACATATATATATATATATATATATATATATATATATGTCCTAACCTGTTTTGACAGCTAACAGTGATAAGTGATTTGAGGCTAATTGAAAGGGAAGAGTAACAAAACTTCTTTAATTACTCAATTTTGAAATTTTTGAGAAATGCATCAAGCTGGCGATTATCTTTGCTGTCACACTTTGTTCTACACCAAGAAAGTTTTGAGACTTCTTTCTGTTCCTCTCCAAAAAGATGAATTTGCAATGATGTAGATATTTTCCCCATCAAGAATTATTTTGAGACAGAAACAAATTGACAGTCTTCCCTGGGCGTTTTCTGTTCCCCAAATTGAATTATAAACTGAAAGGTAAAATATTTTGTAATTTATTCCGTAATGGAAAAATACGAAAGTTGTCCCTAAGTTTTGTTTCCCTTACTCAGAGGATAAGATCTCTTGGAACCTCTGTCTTCCCAAATAGATTTCGAAGCTGAAGAAAATACGCAGTTTAGTTGCCACTGCAGGACATTCAAAAAGCATTCAATGTAATGTTAGACACTATTCAAAAAGGACTTCCATAGGGTGTTCCAGCTATGAGAGAGTGCTAGGACCTACGGTCAGCGTACCTATAATCAGTGGTTAAAAAATGTTTCGAATCATAATGAAGGTGTTAGGAACTATGGGGATCTAGAAAAGTTTTATAGAAACAGTCCGAAAAAATTTACATCCCATTTGTATATTTTGAATGGACAATACTAAAACGTTTTTTTTAAATAAAGGAATATCCCTTCTGTTGTAATATATATATCTAATGTTTATAACTTATTAATTGCTAAATAAAACTCTTTTTTTCTCTCTGTCTTGGGTGGGAAGAAAAGGGACCTTTTTACCGAGCAAATGGCAAATAGCAAAACTTGAAGCCCACTTTTATTTCTTTTTTTAAAGTGGACAGCCTCCGGTTTGGTACATTTATTTCCTCGACACTTAGTCTTTAGAGGAGACTATAATGTATCTCAGAATTTATCGTACCGTATAGATATATTCAGTTGACTTAACTTTCCAATAGATTTGCCGTCAGTATCATACATTAAGTGTCACTAACATGCATCGTGTCAATGTCACAGATGTGTTGAACAAAATTCATTGTAATGCATCGTTTTAACAAATAAGTTTTTTATAGATGTAGAAAAAATACCCAATAAGTATTACTTCTTTGTTATGTAATTATTATAATGCGTCAGTCGTTTGCATTTATGTTTCACCCTTCAGCTTTCAATTTTTGACATGTAAAATTTGATATCGAAAAATGCATAATAAACATACGAAAGAGGCCCACCAAATAAAGTTGACTATGCATTTTCAAGTTTAACGATTCTGTGTTGAGTAAGTGGGGCTCAATGGAAAATAACAGCCTTTTGTAAATCGCCTTCAACAGCACAGTATTATAACAACAACATTAAATAGAAAGCGTTAATTATTACAGATGTTAATTATTACAGACGTTAATTATTTAAACATTGTAATAAATAAATACTATACGCTGTTCCTCTTAGTTTTCTACATTAATTAGTATCTATAACATTAAAAATTTAAAAATTCCTCCTATAGAGCTTTAATAGAAACAATAATTCAGTAAATCTTAAAGGGATATATTTTGTCTCACTTTTCCACATCTGAAATAGTTAAACTGAAAATGACTAATGGTGGTCACAAATATTTCTAATAACATGCTAGTTTTCTAGCTAGTTTTTTAAATTAAAATTATATCAAATTATGGTTTAAGCGAACCTTTCTTATCATCACAATATGTAAATTTACATAGTGATAGATTGAATTGCTTTCTATTTCATTCCTTTCGTATATTTTAATTGTTAAAGTTGGTTATCAACTCAATAGGTAATTTTGGGCTATATTCTTTTTAAGTATTTTATTTCATTTATAGTGTCTTTTTTGTTGACATTATTGTGTTGTACATTTTAGTTAGATTGTTCAACTTCTTTTTTTCTTGCTGTTAGTTTGGCTAAAGGCACTGATTTATAATTCGGGGATGTACCAGACCACCGAGAGTGTTGCCGCGGCACATAAACATGTTTAATCGGAGAGGGGTGGTCACAACTCCCCCCGGTCACTTAGGTACATCTCCATATTAGTATTCTTTCTGTGGGATTTTTCTATTGTTCATTCTGCTGCTGTACGGTTTTAGACTTTTTCTTTTTATGTTTTTAAATATCAAACTTTAGTATATATATATATATATATATATATATATATATATATATATAGTCGGACTTCTAACGAACTTCTATTTTGCGAATTTTTCCTTGGAACCAAGAACATTTTGCGAATTTCTTCGTAAAATAACCTCCAAATAGCGAACTGCATTCTCTATTTAACGAACTTTTTCTTGCGATCCAATTTTTTCTTTCTCCATATTTCTCATAATATTTCTGAACATTTTAAACTTATTCTTTCTTTTAACACATTTAACATATGAACTTTCTTTTAACACATTCCAATTCGAATTACAGTTTGAAGAAAATACACCTGAAGTGCTTTTTAGTACATTGCAAAGATGCGAGACGTATTATGAGAGAAAAATTTTTTTCAAACAAATAACTTAGACAAAATTAACAGACTTTATCAGTAATTAAATTTAAGGACCCATGAGGTAATGTATGCTGAAAATTTTCTTGTTATAATAAATGCGATAGTGTCATTAAAATTTATTAATTTTAATATAATTTTTTTAAAATCGAAAATACAGTGTATTTCCGGACAGTTTTGTTTTATTCTTGTTTTCTTTGCAGATTTCTGTTTGATGGGTAAGGTATATAAAAGAAATAGATATTAATGAAAAGAAATAGACACAAATAATAGAAATTTGTGTGTATTACACCGAATTATAGAAATAGACTCGAATTATAGAAATACACGAATTATAGAAATAGACACAAATAACAGACAAAATAAAAGTGTGATTGATTTTTTTATTAATAATATTTAGCGTTTGTGAATTTAAAATCTGATTTCGTAGTTTAAAGTATTTCAAAAGGTGAATCTATATTTAACGAATTTTCCATATAACGAACTTTTTTTCGGGATTTAGCGACTTCATTAAATAGAGGTTCGACTGTATATATATATATATATATATATATATATATATATACTAGCTATTTGCCCGGCGTTGCACGGGTATTTACTTATCCCAATTTTTTTATTACACAGGAAAAGGAATGGATTCTACCTATAGTGTAAAATCTAAGCACTTTAATTTACAGATATTTCAAAGTAAGTACAGTATGCAAATTATAAAAAGAATTACAAATTCACGCTATTATTAATTTAATGCAAAACTTCATTATAAACAATATTTTTAGTTTCCTATATTCCTCTCAGTGACTCCGAAAACTTTGGATTCGACACTAATCTCGGTCATTTGGACTTTTTTTTACCCCTTCTCCCCCACCAATGGTGATGGGAGGCTGTACTTGCACTTAAACGGTATCGGGAGGATCCTATTCATCTCAGCGACACAAAAACTATGGATACGACCCTACTCTCGGTAACTTTGGACATTTTATTTCTATCCCTTCTCCCCTCCAATGGTGTTGGGAGGCTGAACTTGCATTTAAACGGTATCGGATCTAACCCCATTCGTCGCAGCGAACCCGAAAACTATGGATTCGACACTATTCACGTTCATTTGGGACATTTTATATTCACACTTTCTTACCCCCACCTCACCCAACAATGCTGATGGGAACTGCACTCTCACTTAAATGGCATCGGTAGTGTCCCTATTCATCTCAGCGACATCGAAAGTTATGGATTCGACACTACTCTCGGTCATTATGGAGATTTATATTCCCCCTTATCCCCTCCCCCATGCTGATGGGGGATGAACTTGCACTTAAACAGCATCGGGAGTATCACAATTCATCTCTGTGACCTCGTAAGCTATTGATTCGACATTACTCTCGGTCATTTTGGACATTTTTTTTTACCCCTTCTCCCCCCTCCCTCTAATGGCGGTAGGAGACTGAACTTGCATTTAAACGTCACCGAGAGTGTCCCTATTCGACGCAGAGAACCTGAAAACTACGGATTCGAAACTATTCCCGATTATTTTGAATATTTATATTCCCCCTTCTTCCCCCCTTCCCCATCCTCCTATGCTAATAGGGAGGGGGGGGGGCTGAAATTGCCCTTAAACGGCATCAGAAATGTCTCGATTCGTATCAGCGACCCCGAAAACTATAACACTACTCTCGGTCATTTTGGACATTTTATAGTCACCCCTCCTTCCCTCCCCCCAATACTTATGCGGGGGGTGATGAACTTGCACTTAAACAGCATCAGAAATGTCACTATTTGTCTCAGCGACCACGAAAACTCTGGTTTTGACACTACTCTCGGTATTTGGGACATTTTATTTTAACTCCTTCTTCCCCCTCCCCCTCCCCCCCCAATGTTGATGGGGGCTGAACTTGCACATAGACTCCATCGGGAGTGTCACCATTAATCTCAGATATCCCGAAAACTATGGATTCGACACTAATATCGGTCATTTTGATTATTTTTACATGTGCTCCCTGCTTCCCTGCCCCCTTATGGGTGCTAGGGTTGTCTAACCCCCCCGATGTTTCTTTCCAGATTGTAAGTGATATGAGTACCAAGTTTGGTTGAAATTGCTCCAGGCGTTCCAGAGTGATGCTGGAACATACACACATACACACATACATCCATATATATATATATATATATATATATATATATATATATATACACATACACACTGGGATTACGTCGAGTTTTGAAAGCTCGGATAAATTGCAAGCGGAAAGCATTTAGAGACTTTAGAGTGCCAACACTTGACTTCATCGATTACGTTGACATGATAAATTGGAATGTTTGTAATGTCACTCCACCACCTTTGCTAAGGAATGTACCGGACGAAGAAATAGAAGAAATGATCAAAACTGGCAGACCATTGATTTGAGACTTCAATAGATTTCCAGGTCACATCCAAGCTTTGGAGCGTTGCGTCAAAATTGTCTTCGAGGCTAGCCAAAGTGTGTGCGGTACTGCAGCTATGGCTACATAAGAAGCACTCTGTTGTCAAGGTCAGTTATGCCGGAAAAGCTGCCTGTTTTCTTCAAAAAAGCCGGTTTTCTTCAAAAGCTGCCATCAATGTGTCTAAGTTCAACAATCAATAATGTGGCATAATAGGAGCGACGAAAGTAAAAAGTGTAGTAAAAACATCATTTGCAGCAATCTTATGAAAATTTGTTTTTATTTTATTTAAATGGTGCTTTTGAATGTTTTGTTTGTACAATAAATGTTTTAAACATACATATAAAAATGTTTCACTGTCTTTTAACACCCTTTTGCTAAACATTGTGAACTATTGCATTTGAAATGCAATATATTAGAGCTTTTCAAAAAACTGCTGAAAAAAAATTTATTTTCTTATTTTTTTCAATATATCAAAGAGAATGCGCGATCGGAAGATATTTTTTTTTCGGAAATTTTTTTTATGGTTTTTCTTATCTATAAGTGTTACAACTTTTTTTAACTAGCCGTTTTAGAAAATATAAAAAAAAGTTTTTTCGGTCCACCCTAATATATATATATATATATATATATATATATATATATATATATATATATATATATATATATATATATATATATATATATATATATATATATATATATATATATATATGTAATGACATGGGAACCCTGCCCCGGATGAACGAATTAGGAAGATTTTTGGGTTCCCCATGTAGCCGTGAAGATTTAAAAATTGAAGTAATCTTGACCGAAGAAAGCCACAATACAGAAGAATATCGACTTACATTTTTATTAATAAGTAGCCCGGAATTTCAGCTTCTCGGGGCAGTGTACAGAACGATAAAAGCCTACATGTACGTGATACCAAACTTTATATAAACTTATTTCGTCATGTGATCGTAGTAGGGTTTAATTGGTTAAAAGTTAGGAAAAGGCGTGACTAATGCGCTAAAACATTTAATTTTCTGTCCACGGTAAGCAAGTTTAGTTTTCGAGTAATAGGCAGCCATTTAATATTTTCTCCCGAGGTTATTAGAACTTAGAATCTTAAAGAGTTATGGGACTTTTAATGTTATATATATATATATATATATATATCGGTTGGTTGATTTGGAAGCTTATCGGGAGTTACACCTGATGTGATGTCTAAAGTTAAAAGGAAAAACCTTGAAATGTTAAGAAAATAGAGCTTGAAGAAGAAAAAAAATGGATCGTCAGACAGCAAAGGATCTTAAGACATTATAATAATTACATATTCTGCGGGGGAAACACCAGCTTATAACACTAAATGGTATTTAAGAAAAAAATCTAAGGTGGCAGGGAGATGAAAGTACATTATACAACTAAAATATAAATATCAACATGGTTCTTTTGGACAGCACAATTCGTATATTTTGAGGAAAAAAAAGTTATTTAAATTTGACCATGGGGCGAATTATTATTAGGTAAAAGCGGTGAAACCTAGGAGGGAAGTATGCAAAAAATGTTGAAAGGACATTACCATAAAAAAGATGCACCATTTTTATCGAAAATAAAAAAAAATTACACGAGTTAAAATGTCGTTCGATGAAAAGAAATGTTAAGTGTTATGACCTTTTTTACTTCAGAAAAAGCGCCGTAAAGCTATGGGCTGATTAAGCTCAAAAAGCTTAAGTGGGATCTGAATATACCAGTTCTCTAAAACAAAAAAACCGCCAGAGAGACTTTTTTACTGAAAATCTGATAGGTCATCTTTCAGGTCTTTTTCGTGTGTCTCCGGAGGACAAGCTGATAAAACACCCAAAAAAAGTATTTTCCTTGGTTATCGTATGACTGAATTTATAGAATTTAAAACTATTTTTTAAAAAGTTCAAATGGTTTTAAAATTTCTTTGATTGAAGTAAGAAACTCTTGAATAGACTCTATTAGCACACGTTAACTGTTCGTGGGAATCAGGAGAGTCCAAGCCATAAATTATTTGCTTTTAAGAAAGACTCTTTCAAAGGTTACCCTTTTTGAAAGTTACAAACCGTGCCAAAGCCAGAAGGTGTATGAAAACAAGATAAGAATGTGACTAAGGGCAAAAGGTGCAGCACGAGTCAAAAAAGAATTGAATACATAGGGAGATTAGGGAATGATGAGGGTTGAAAGGATAACGGGAGATTTAAGAGGAAAGGAATAGTCAGAGAATATATGAATTATAAAGAACAAGTTGGAAAGCTCCTCTACCATGTCTTTTTCTCTAAGTGTCGACATCACTGATGCAAAATTTCTGTACCATGCTAATTAAATAATTGCAGGACATTGTGATTGGAAGACATTTCAAAGCTTTAACTTTGGAATAGATAAAACTTTAAGCATATACGTTATGCACTCTGGTAAAAATAAGAAAAATAAATATATTAAACATCCCATCGCATCGTTAAGAATTTAGTAAAGCTGTACCTTCCAGAATAATGATCTAATTCAAGGCCGACCCATCCCTGAGGCGGCAAGAATACCGCCTCAACTGCAGAATTGAAATAGACGCCAAAAATGAACCATTTTTACGGTATCTAAAACAATATATTATACAGATGCACCCATACATTTTTCTGCAATAAAGGCTCTAAGAAGGATTTAGCAATTATTTTTATAGCATAGCAAATTATATTAAAATTTATTCATTTGTTTTGTCTTTTTAAGTTTTGTAATTCTTTACAATTTTCTTAAGTAAGAGTTTTCTTTTTATTTAATGCACATTTTGTCTAAAGTGTCCGATAGTCAATCAAGCAGACTATATCTAATAGTATTGAGTTCCTTACTAAGTATCGTTCCGAAAATTTGAAAAGAAGTCTTTTTTAAAACTTGCCTCAGGCACCACAGTTGATGGGCCCGGTCCTGATTCAATTTTATTTTACACCTAGATGAAAGTAGAACATGTTATAAGTTTTCAGTTCTAACGCGGCAGGCACTTGTCTACATTCAACCATTCCACAAGGCGATTTTGTTGGCTTCTTTGTTATGGCCATATAGGTAAGGTTATGACTTTATAGATGTTGGCACCATATAGGTGGATCAACATCACTACGTTAAACCAGCACATGTACAGAACATGTGTGGTAGTCCAGAGGGAAAATGGTACTCCCTACGACGGGAAGCACACCTCCATGCCTTAGTAGGGATTGACCCCGATCCCACACCGTGGAAGGTTGTGACGCTCAACACTACACGCACGACGTGGATGACTAAGTAGGGGATATGCCAAATGTAAAAATTTTGGTTGGTTTATTTGATTCTATTAAGCAAATTTGCTAGGGACATATTACGTTAAACCAGCACATGTAGAGAAGATGTGTGGTAGTTCAGAAGGAAAATGGTACTCTCATTTATGGCAGTTTTAAGGTATTCTTTATGGTAGTGTCATTAATGGCAGGCTTTGTCAAAAAGATTTGGAGTTTTGAAATATTAAACGCTAATAAAGTTATTAAAGCTGATAACTTGTTATATTTTTCTTGCGAGATACTGGTAATTGTATGAATTAATATTCTTTAATGAATGTTCTTAGTTTACTGAAAATACCCATAAGCTACGAAATAAGAACCTAAATTGACTTTAAATAAATTCCCTGTGCCGAAATGTTTGTTGATTATTTTAAATAACAACAACACCCCCCCCCCCCCTCCACAAAATCGATGATTGAATGAAATTTTACATTTTGTAAAGAAGCCACCGCTTGAAAAAAAGAGAAGCTTAAAAGAAATTTAAAAGAAAAAAAATCATCAATTATGACATTTAAATTAAATATTTTTCTCTGCAAAGATTGAGATTGAGATGATCCATTTAGAATGTAGAGCAAGTTATATATAAGGACATTAATTTGAAAATACTATTAAAATATGAATCCTATAATGAGTTACAGTAAGTCCTCGGCTTACGCGGTTCAGAATATTCCGCGTATGTAGAAAGCGCGTAAGTCCAAATGTACCAGGTAATGCATTCGATTGTATCAGCGCAAGACTTATCGGTATGCGTTTGTGTCGGAGATGCTCAATCCAAATTATCAATATTTTCTCCGTTGTTTCCATTAAAACAACTCTTTTCTTTGAAATTATCTTCGATTGCATAGGAACAGATTTCTTCAAGTGTTGCATAGTCCGATCTATAACCCTTTTTTTAACAATGCGGAGGCACTTGTCGTGAAAATATTCGCCTATAATACACCCCAGTATTGCTGGCCATTTTATTATGGGGGCACCATATAGGCGGACCAGCATTACCCCCTATGAAGGGACGACACAAACGGAAGCATTTTAGTGGGCCGCCGGGATTTGATCCGAGCACCCTCAGCACCGAAAGCCAGCCCGCTGTACCAGAAGGCCGCCACAGGTCGATCTATATCCTCTATCACAGTTCTAACTGTCGATTCATTCATATCGTATACACACTCTAATGTCTAGAATCTTATTACCTTTTACAGGTCGTTTAATAATTTCAACTTTAGTTTCCATAGTAATTACGCATCTCCTTTTACATCTGCACATGGTCTGTTACTTTTTACGCTTTTCGGACATGTTTGTTTTATGGGTTTTATGCTGTAATTTGTATCGAAATCTAACATGGATACTGTGCCCTAAACAAACGACCGTTCGCCGTCAACTGACGCCCCTATTGGCTCCAAACACACACACACACACAGGGCTGCCATTCATTTGTACCGGCAACGTTGCAGAACTGTAAACGTGCGTAACGACTGATGTCTACGAGATTTAAAAGAAGAAATTGAAACTTCGAACCGCGTATATGCGGATATGCGTAACTCGAGGGCTTAATGTATTCTTCTTTCCAGAAATGTGGAAAATATTACTATATTATGAAATTTCTTAGTTTAAAACATATTTGGAACAAACTTTTATTACCAACTTAAATGGAGACCGTGATTTATGATAACTTCGAGTACTCATGTCAGTGATTGAATAGAGGGTTAAAAGTTTAGTCATTCCTATCAAATTATTCACGCTATTTACTGTGGTCCCTGAAACAGAGGACAAATTTTTACGTTTAAAAATTGAGTTCTATTTATATGTTCACTGTTTCATTGACGCATTTGGGTCGGATTATGTGTTGTTGTTGTGACTGATGCCCTTTGACCGACAGTATATTGTCAGTTCAAGTCCATAACGGCTATTGGGCTAAATGATGCTGCTCCGGTTATTAACCTTTTCCTTACGGGGTGGGTTAGCATGTGTCCCAAGAATACGGGCCTAAGAGTGAATATATATATATATATATATATATATACACACACACACACATATATATATATATATATATATATATATATATATAGATAGATAGATACATATATATATATATATATATATATATATATATATATATATATTATATAAAATATATATACCGGGTGGCCATAATTAAACTGACAGTGCTCATAGTGTTCTGTAGCGCGATCTATTTGCGAGAATGACGCCACATTTTGTAGGAAGATTAAACAAGACGGGGGACGAAGGATTCCGCGAAAAAATAAATTAGTTCCAAAAGTCACCGCTAGGTGATTATTTGGCGCTGTGTAATAGAAAATAGAGTGTTAACAAATGCTAATTAATACGGAATAAAATTACCTTTTATTATGCACATTTTCTTATTTAGTTCAAGTGCAATATGGCAACACTTTTAAAAAAGCGTAAAATCTACATATACTGGGTATTCACAGTTCCATGCAGGTAAAAGTGGGCCTCGTCTCCCCATAAGATTTTCCACGACCAAGCATCATCCACCTCCATTCTGGCAAGAAAGGTGAGAGCAAAAGTCAATCGCTTATTATGGTCGGGGTACAGTAACTCCTGTACGCGGCTGATCTTGTACGGATAGAAGTTGATAATCTTTCGTAAGATTTTCCATACCGTACTGGAAGGCATATCCATATTCCGAGCTAATCCACGAGCGCTAGAGTTGGCAGCAATATTGTCTGGTCCTCTGTCGACAATCGCCGTGGCAACTGCTTCGATTGTATCCTGTGGTACAGGTTTTCGTCCTCTGCCTGACTGAACCTTCAGAGAACCTGTTTTCTCAAACGTCGCAACCATTGCTTTTAGCCCATTAACTGGCACAGGACCGTTACCTTTACGCATTTTTTTGTGCGTTCTAAAAGCACGAAGAGCGGCTGACGCGTTGCACTGGTTGAGGTAAAAGAATTTGACCAGTAACGCACGCTCGACTAAAGAAGGAGACATTGCACATAAACTTTCAATCCGATTCATTCGAAACGTAACACATTGCCTTTTAAAACCCAAGCGGCTGGCACTGTGCCAATGGATGTAACGTGAAATTTGAATAAAGAACTTCTTCTGCTCAGCGTACGTGATATTGCAAATCACGAGACTTTATCGGTGTTTATGTAGATTTTACGCTTTTTTAAAAGTGTTGCCATATTGCACTTGAACTAAATAAGAAAATGTGCATAATAAAAGGTAATTTTATTCCGTATTAATTTGCATTTGTTAACACTCAATTTTCTATTACACAGCGCCAAATATTCCCCTAGCTTTGACTTTTGGAACTAATTTATTTTTTCGCGGAATCCTTCGTCCCCCGTCTTGTTTAATCTTCCTAAAAAATGTGGCGTCATTCTCGCAAATAGATCGCGTTACAGAACACTGTGAGCACTGTCAGTTTAATTATGGCCACCCGGTATATGTTATATACTTATTATATATAATATACCCTCTTAATGGCTTTTCTTACGAAGGGGGTATGAAATTTCTTGTTCTAAAGAGGGAATCGGAAGAATGGGCTACCGTAAGCTAAAGGTTAATAGCATCACAAGGGTCGGAGTCAGACTTGGCAAAAGGACCGGTCCCGTAATTTTGAACCGAGTCAAGTGACGAGACCGGAACACTTGACCCCGCACCTCCAGAGGTAAATTTGAGAACTTCCAGGACATTGAAGCCACGATAGATTTTTGGTGCCCCGGCCGCCATTAGTGTACACGGCAGTGGATCGACCTGCATCGACGCCAGAGACGTTCTGATCACTGGCCGTCACTGCCCGGATGTCAAAGGCTCGCTGCCTTTGACATCCGGGCTACAGCGCCCGGGTCAGATTATACATATCATAACATCTCTTGAGTCTCAAAGTAGTTTGTCCTAAATGTAGCGAATGAAAATCTTTTTTTTTCATTGAAATTATTCTACTGTTATTTAAATAGAACACACGGGAAAATTTTACATGTACATTGTTAACTCTAGTATGTTGTTGTTGTTGTTGTTGTTGTTGTTTCTTCAAATGTCCCCCTAGCCGGAAGTATTCCAGATCAGGTCCATATAGGATAGCAGGGTGAAGGGTGTGGCTCCAGTTTATAACGGCGCCACAATTGTCGGAGACCAATTTTGCCCGGTGCGACCTGAAATTTGATGTATCACCCACAGGGGCAATATCTAGGGAATCGTACCCTCTCCCACTCTCTCAGACCTCACCAACGGACTTCCCGGTCTACGGATTCAACGTTCCCATAACCGGCATAGACACGGAAGTATTTAATGGCACTTGTCGGGTTTCGATCCAAGCACCTTGAGTATCGGAAGCTGACGCGATACCACTAGGCTACCTCAAGCCCTTAAGTGTAGTATGTGATCGATAATGCCTTTACAAACACAGGCTTCAGAAATTTTTTAATCGAATTCTCTGCTTAATAACATACACTGTTTTTGAGTCAGATGAAAGGAAGCGTTTGACGCACAGCTGCGAAAAAAGTAAAGATAATTACACAAGAGTGCTTTTTACATACGGAAAGATTTTTTACTAGAGTAAATATACTTGGAAAAGATATGACATCATAGCAGCAGTTCTATAGAAAAAGCTTTTAGTAACTTATATATTGAAATATTTTGTCATGATACAAATGTGACTGCATTAGCTCTTATAAAGGAAAAAGGGGAAAATAATAACGGATAGAGTATTATTAAGAAGCATAAAATGGAATTTTAGAGCACTTAATTATTACGGCATAAGAAATGCAAAATTGAAATTACACATGCATGTTACTCTGTAATAGGTATTTAGTGTTACACTTAATTTTCGATTCCTCTTAATAAAATGTTCAGTGTTATATTTAAAAGTTGCACACTATTCAACGGTTAGTCTATCGATATACTTATGATATTTTGCTACAGTTCGAAAGGATGCATTAAGCCTGCGATGGCAAAATGGCTAGGGCTCAGGCATTCGGTACAATGCCAGTGGGTTCGAATCCCACTGTTGGTATGGATGTTCGTAGGCGTTAAGAATTTGGAACTGTAGGTTCTGGACTAATAAGCCCTTGTGCAGGAAAAGTTGACCGTAGCGCTCGAAATAAACGTAAATGATTACGAAAAATTACGTGCTTTAATACATCTGCAACAAATTAGTCAAAACGTTTGGTTTGGAGCACTACGGTCCATTTTTGCTACACGAGGGCAAATTAGACCGGGACATGGGCGTTTAAAGCTGATTCCGAACGGCTACAAACGCCCATAACAAGAGCGGGAGTGGGACTCGAACCTGCAGACTTTGGTACCGAATGCTAGCGCCCTAGCCATTCAGCCGTAGTCCGGCTAAATCACATGTATATATATATATATATATCTATCTATCTATCTATCTATCTATCTATCTATCTATATATATATATATATATATATATATATATATATATATATATATATATATATATATATACAGTGCCGTAACTAGGCAGGTGCAATAGGGACAACCACCCAGGGCCCACTTGGAAGGGCGGCCCAAAATGCTGTATTTGTTCTATTATTTTCCCAAACCTAATTTAATAAGGGACCCAAATGAAAATTCTTGCCCAGGGCACAGAAATGGCTAGTTACGGCACTATATATATTTATATATATATATATATATATATATATATATATATATATATAATATTCAATTTCATATATTAGTATTATTGTCAGCATCAGATCCTCCAAATTACAATAATTTAAATGATAACCGTAAAACCAGATGAATGTAAAATAGGCCTAAGTATCCAAAACTAACAACCCGGTGAAATGATCAATTATTTTCAAAGGGAGAAGAATTTAAACTATTAAGTACACCCCTAGAATAACCGAAAGACTGTTCTCAGTACAGGCTCAAGTTATTGAAGATCCATTCGTTTCATTTTGGGCGGAGAAATAAAAAAAATCCCGCCTTTCTTCATTTCTATTCATTGGATTCTTCTTTTTTGTCATTTCTGCGTATGCATTGGAAGACCGATGGCTGGTCTCAACGGATTAGAAAGAAGAGCGAGCTTTAGATATCGAAATTCGTAAATCTGCAGGCTTTATAGTCTGTCATTGGTGAAGCTTTTCTTTCGGTGATTTATAGAAATTTCTTCGGTTGTGTTTTTCACAAGTGAATGATGATTGGTTGTGAAAGAAACCGTGACCCATGACGTCATTTTTTTGCTCAATGTAACCAAACCGTTTCTTTTCTTGCCTACGAAGCTGCTATTTATTTTTGTGTAGCTTTAGTCAACCGTAAATCGAGTTGAATTGTTACTAACCTACCTTTTCTAGACTTTTATGTTATAAAAGTTGCCTTATTGCTTTTTATTTAAATCTGGGATTAAAAAAAATCACACAATGAATCATCAGTATGGCATGAAAAATTTTAATCTATAACAATAATAAAAAGCATTGATGTATCGTAAATCGACCCTTTTTTATACATGCTAAACATAACTTCTTATTGTACCTCTTTCAACATGAAATTTTATTTTAATTTTAGTTCGTTTAATAATAAATAAGATCAATTCGATGTCATCCAAATTTTACTCAATATTTCCCAGCTAACGTTTCTTAAACATGCTTTGATATTCAGTTCATTCCACTCTTCGAAAACGATTTTATTTTACTATAATCAATCATCAGACCTCTTCGTCGTCATGACGAAAATGTATCAAATTTATAGCGCATCTAAAAACGAACATCACGGTGAAATGAATAATAGAATATATATTAAATTACGGGATCAAAGCATAGATTATAACAAAAGCTATAGAAAAAATATGTCATGATTTACAGTGAAGTAACAAAGAGAAGAAAACAGATCCTGGTATCTTGTTATTCTTTGATAAGTATTTCCAAAGATGCTTCTCCTAGAAATTCAAGTACTTTGAATACTTAAACATAAAAATGAGATTTGTTAAGATTTTGATAAATATCTTTATAAAAATTTAAAATTTTTGTAGCAAAATATGTTTAAACAGAATTTAAAAACATATCATATTTCAGCCTTTTCAGTGTTACTTAAAAATAAGGCAAAATATTTTGCGTTTGATGCAATTTAAAGGATTTTATAAAACGTTTCAAGAATAATTTATTAGCATACTCAAATTTCAAAATTTTTGTGGTCTTAAATTGAATTCCTTAAAATAGAAGCAACTTAAAAGTATATCGTTAAAAATGTATTTTTAATGTAACGCTCTTTTTATCTAACACAATCAAAATTTTCTAAGCATACGAAAGCAGTTTTAACTCTTTTCTGCTTATAATTCTAAACTATCCAAGTAAAACGTAGTTTAAATTTGAAGATATGGTAATAACACATATTCTTCACAAAAACTTGATTAAAACGCTTTAAAATACTTTAGAGACAATCTTAATGCCTCATGGTGAATTAAATGTTGTCTAATGACGTAATAAAACGGGTTAAATTTCACTTTGTTCTTGTATATTTGCAAGGAAGGAAATTTGACTTAATGGAAATGGAATTTTGATTTCGGTTATATTCTTTGCTTAAACACAAAATATAATTTTGTGTGTTGTATATTAAAGTACAATAAAATTATTCAAAAATATTTATCACTATAAGAAAAATATACATCTATATAATAACAACTAGTTGGTACCCGTCATAAATTGACGGCTGGATATCAAATAAATGTACTAAGGCTCAAATTATACTCAACACATCATTGCCAAATGTTAAAAATCATAATATTAAGAATAGATAAATGCACTTTAAAAAATTGCTATTGAACCCAATAAAAAGAAATAGGGTTACTCAACAGCACGAAATAAACAATTTCTGTCAAGTTAAATTCAATATCTTACGAACATAATTAAAAATAAAAATGGCAGAGAAAGAACTTGAGAGATTCCTCGGAATAAAAAAATTTATGTGTTTATGCGACCTCATGTTTGTCAGCATTCAAAGCCAGATTTAAACGTGTCACTGAGCATGTGCAGAAAGCAATTTTTAATTGTAAATTATCGCTAATTAATAGAAATTGCGGTTACAAAAACAAAATTTGACACATCTATAGATTAAAATCTTTCTTTTAAGACCAAAATGAAGTAAATTGATGTAGTAGTTTTCTCTCACTGACTGCCCAAAGCATCGGCTTACTACCTAAAATATATAGATTTTGGTTTAATAAGCTTTTGTTGAATTAATAATAAAAATTTTCAATATATTGCTACTGAGGAAAAAGAAATTCTTTCAAATACTCAAAACAAGGGTAATTATAAAGGTAAAAGAAAAATGTTTTTACGTGGACAATTCAGTATATGTTTGTGTACATTATCTGTGGCTAGAGAGAGAGAAAGAAAGACACCGCTGTTATGGCTCTTATCGGAGTACCTAGGCCATAGGTTTTAACTCCAGCGATGACTATGATTAATTTGAATAAAATTGCTCATGAAATTGGTTAGGAGATGTTTCTAGGATAAAATTTCTTTATAATGGATTATTGTGCTGAGTTAAGAGAAGTGAAATTCAAATAAATTATTAACTAGGAGTAGTTAATTAAAAGTTAGAGAAACATAAAAAATACTTTAATTAAATTAAAAAATATTTTTTCAATTCTATAGGGTGTTTCAAAAAGAATCACCCGATTTGAAATGAGTATATTATGAAAAATATTGAACATAGAAACTTAAAATTAATTTTATATTCAATGGCTTATCATAATTTTTTTTAAAACAAACCAAATTAAATGTGCTCATTATGACCACCTTTGGATACACGACATATGTCTATACGGTAAGAAAATTCGTCCCAAACTTTTGCGAGCATGTCTGCATACACTGTTTCCACGGCTGTTATGCGTACACCGACAACCCGTGTCTTGGAATTGTTTATACCATCGCCTAATGACCTGAGAGGTAGGAACTTCAATCTACCAGGGTTTTGTCTACGAAAATTACACTGAACAGTTGTTACAGACTCACACTTCGCAAAGCGTAGAACATAAAATGAATTCTGTTGTGCAGTTGCCATCTTTACAAACACTGAAGTGGCGGTCGAAAGAAAAGCGTTAGCACTACTTGTCCGCAACTGCAAGATTTCCCTCTTCCTGCCTATGCATTATTCGCTCAAAACGGATTAATAGATGAATAGTTATGATTTTTTAAAATCGGATGATTCTTTTTGAAACACCCTGTATATTATTTAAAATGTTTTAAATCATTTTTATATTATTTATTTATTTTAAATTAATATTTTATTTTATTTTTATTTTGTTTTAATTAAATAAAAAAGACGTATCCAAGCAGAAAAAAAGAGGTAGCATTTGAATAAAACTAATTCATTGATATATCATTTATCTTTTTATTTTCGGATCATACCGAGAAAGCACTATAATATGATTTAGTGGCGTTCACTTTTACTTTATTTAATAGCGTTCAAAGAATGCAGACACTCAATAGACAGTCAATGGCGGCTCTACTTTCCACCTTGCTCACAAAAATAAAGAGGTGCAACTGGATGGAAAATAACTAAACGCACTGATTAAATTACAGCTGAGAATTATCGGATAGATTTTAAAAATTCGGTTCTTTTTTAGCTAAGGAAAGTAATCCGAACACTTTAACTATATGTGACGCCCAACTGCTTGAAGAGTGACTACCATTGAAGTTTAATGAGAGACTAACACAAATTGACAGAGATAGAAAAAAAATCTTATTATATATATAATAGCCGTTGTCTCTGTATAACACTTCCGGGCTGTACTCATCTTTCAGTTGAAGCCCTCAGTAAACAAACAGCCGGTTAGGCTTAATTTCAATTTCAGATGTGGATAATAATTTTTTCTTACCTGAAAACTAATATCTTCTCCATCAAATCACGTTTGTTCAGCCTATTTTTCTATAAAACATTCAGAACTAAAAAAATTGGATGCTTTTAGCTGTATATTTAACAGTTTTTAAAAATCTGTTTACTTTTGCAATGAATTCTGAAAGTAAACAAACTTGAATATGAATGAATCAAGTAGCTAAAGTATTCATATCGCGTAGTGAGCTGTAAAAAACTGGATGGCAGTCTACTACTCCAATCGCATGAAAAACTAAATAAATAAAAAATAATGAAAGGGTTTGCTTTTACAAGGTGTGGATTAAATGCAATATTGTTAGATAATTCGGGATATTTTTTAACTTTCATATACTTTTTCCATTATGACGTCATTATTAGTATTATGACGTCAAAATGACGGGTTACCTTCTAGTTAAAAATAAAAACACGAGCTCATTGTTGCTATCAGAGTAAGGGCCGGTTCACATAGGAGTCCGGTAGAGGAAGCGTTAAAGTATTGAAATATATTTTACCAATGCCAAACCTCCAAACAATTAGCAAAGAAATTTTAACCCCTATGATTGGTTTATTTCCGTCTCAGCGCCATCTTTCCTTATACGCTTCAGCTACCGGACTCCAATGTGAATAGGCCCTAAGAAAATATTTGAAAATTTTCTATCGATATGCACAATTGAATAAACATTTTATAAGTTTCAATTGACTGGTCAGTAGTTAAAGAGTCAGGGCCCGAGGTAGCCTAGCGGTAGCGCGTTGGGCTTCTGTCGGAGGGTGCTCAGTTCAAGTTCTGACACAACCAATTAAATATTTTCGTGTCTGGACCGGATATTGGGACGTTAAATCCGTAGACCAAAAAATCCTTCTACGAGATCAGTGAGTTGGGAAAGGTATGAGCCATACAGATGTCGACCATGCGGGGGGGGGGGTGCTCTATCAAATTTGTGCTGGCACCAAGAGAACAATGTTGACTCACCTGTATGGGACTCCCAGACATAAAGTAGTCAAAAATTTTCGCGGAACACAGTACGAATTTCTCATGACAAGTGCCTTCGCATTAGAGTACTATTTCGAGATGATTGAGATGTTAATATTTAAGCATAACTTTGAATAAAATACAAACTAATTTGAGATACGATAGGTCATGCTAGATATTGTTGTGTTTCATGTCACTCCTTTTTTTAAAAATTTTGAGTATTTTACTTCTTTGCTCATATATTACAAAAAGAGACTAGACTTACACAAATATAAAGGCCCACTGACTATGTCTTTTTAGAGAAAATAAATAAATATTGATCACTAAGTATTTTAGAAACTGGTTAGTCTGTAACTCGGTTATAGATCCAATTTTTAACGAAACACAATAAATCCCGATTTTTTTAACTCTCTGTGTGTATAGTTAAATTTGAAATGAACATTCCATTCCCTTATGTTTGCGTAACTCTGATTATATTAACTTGAAAAGAAGCATGGTTTTTGCGTGCTTTGTGCTTTTACATAAGATTGGAACTTTTGGAAAATCCATTTTGTCACCACCACATATAGTGCTTCCATGACAATAGTTTTTAATTTCGAACTCCTCTTTCTGAAATGTTAGAACTTTCCATTGTAACTATTATTTTTCCTTTTGCTTTTTACGCTCCGTAGCAGTTATCTGAAAAAATAATCAATTATTCACTGCCTAATCTGTTGTAATATTTCGGGGACAGAAAATAAAGTTTCAAAAATTTTGATGGAACAAAGAGAATTCAGTAATTTTACGCTGGTTGAAGAGGGTTAAACTTTCAATATTTAATTTAGCTGTGCGTTCCAACATAAAATTTTCCCCTTTTTTTTCTTGTGCCCATTTTGGAGCATATACGAAAACTTCACGTCAAGGTGTTGCATAATTTATCTCGGCTGAAACTGAAATTTATTTCGAAAGCGCTAATGTCCTAAAAGTTTTTCTTTGGTGTTGCTCAAAACTGAAAATGACGTTCATAGATATGAGTAAATATTTGTTGAGAAATAAACTTGGCAAAAATTTGGGGATGGGTGAATTTTGTTGAATTAGTTAATGCTGAAAAATAATAACAACTCTTTCACATGCAGAAGAAAAAATTTTTTTAACGTTAATTCTGGTGATGAAATATACATAATACATTTCTGCCTGCAAACTAAGACTACATAGTTATCTTAAATGTTTTATAGAAGAAAGGGAGTTTTGAAAGTTCAAGAATGAAAAGGAAGTTCACACATGTGTTAAAATAAATCTTATTTTAATTTTTCTAAGTTTAAATTTTTAAAATTCTAATATGAAAGCTTCTTCCATTGAAGTTAACATAAAAGAAGAATTCATAGAAATGTTGTATAATCACGCGAAAGAGATCATCTAACTATAGCTAAAATCTAGCAAAATTCCCGTAACCAAAAATTTGTACTGCCCAAATATTTTCTAGTTTATGTATACAAATTTGTACACATCATTTTGCAATAGCTCAGGGGAGTTAGAACTTCGAAAGTACGTGCGCTATACATAGGAGTGTTAAAAGTCATGGGATACTTACTTAGTAAGTTGTGGGACCTCCTCCTCTTGCCCGGTGAAGTGTACCAGCTGGACATGGCATTGATTCTACAAGTCGGTGAAAGTCTTCTGGAGAGATGTTGATCCATTCCATATGGATAGCTGCCTAAAGTTGGTTAATATTTGGTGGTGGTGGGTCTTGTGCTCGAATAGACCTTTCCACCATATCCCACAATTGCTCGATTGGATTCATATCTTGCAAACGCGGTGGCCAGACCCTTCATCCGAACTATTCTGACTACTCCTCGAATTGATTTTGGGCAACTTGGGTCCTATGGCATTGCCGTTATGGTAAATCCCAACGTTGTTGGGACCATGAAGTCTATGATCCACCACCTAACTGCAAAGTATATTGTTGAAAAATAGGTTGAATGGCCTTCTGGAGTCTGCGCCACACCTGAACCTTACTATCAGCTCACGACAATTGGTTTCGTGTCTCATCAGACCAGGTTACTTTTTCCAGGTCTTCCAAGGTCAATTACTGTATTCACGAGTCCAGGTGAGACGCTGTGTCTGATTCGTGTTAATATGGGCATTCTTGAAGGTCTTCTGGACTCATATCCCGTGAACACTAAATTTCTCTGGTCTGCTCTCATTGATACGTTTCTGGTACCTCCTGCATTTAATGCGAATGTCATTTCAACAAATGTCACTTGTCTGTTAGATCTGACAATTCTGGACAAATGTCGTTGGCCACATACATCAAGCACCGTGGTAGACAACGGCGCTATCTCCAAGGAGAGTGGTAAAGCCTTCCACGAATTCTCCGGACACACACACGTGCCACTGTCATCAAGGAATTTTGAAACGCTACGAATCAATCAAAATGGTATACTGCTGTGTTTTTTAACGTTGCCTAAAATAAATGGAATTTCTTTCTACGAATTCTCACAGGACTTGGGCTTGACTTGACAGTGAAAGTGAAATTACGAGAAAACGTTATATAGAACTAGGATTAAATGGTAAACTAAAAGATCACGTTAAAAAAATGCTTAATAATGTATAGGAAATTCCAAACATTTTTTGAAATTTTCGAAAAGCTTTTCAAAGTTTATATGTACACCAGATAGTACCCGTCAAAACTTGACAGTAAATAACTGAATAGTTCCAATAAAAAAAAAAGCTTCATAATCTTAGAAAAAAGCTTCATAATATTAGAAATTTTTACAGAATATTAGCTGTTTTTCAATCCGATGGTATAATTGAAAATGTTGTAATAATCCTAGACGTTATAATCCGAGTTTATAATTTAAAAAAACTCTTTCTTCTTGGAAAAAAAAGCATGCTTACCGCTTATTTTTCAATCCGACTTGCATAATCTAACTAATATACTATGTATACAATCTAACTAATATGCTATAAATATGCTATGTATAAATATAATAAGCAAAAATAAAATATTTAAATTAAAGAAAATCAGATTAAAAATCATACAAATTACTCACGTGCAAAAAACTTTTGCAGTCTATTTCAATAAATAAGAATAAATTCAAATTTAACAATCTAATTCAATCTATTTCAATTCAATATAAATATATTATACATTTATTTATTACGCTATATACATGTATAAATATGCTATGTATAAATATATAAAGCAAAAATAAAATATATAAACAAAAGAAAATCAGATAAATAATCATACAAATTACTCATGTGCAAAAATACAATAATAAACAGAAACTAAAAACACTATCATCGTAATAGAATGCTTTACGAAAAATCGGTATGAACAAAAGAACAATTTTAAGCAAATAAATATTCAATTAAACACAGTTAAAATGTTAAATTCAGTTACTTAGCTTGAAATTTACGCCCAAATATAATCATTCAGACATTACGAAAAAAAAAAGAAAAAAAAAGCTGGCTGATATGTTACGTCACACCGTTTAACTAAGAAATTGAATAGAATACAAACCGTTAAAAAAGTACTATTAAAAGTAAATATTAAACAGAAATTAAAGCACTATCATCAAATAGAATGGTTTACAAAAAATCACATGAAAGCCACGTGTTTTGGTAATTTAGAAATATTCATTTCTACCGTACAGACAGTTTTGAACATATCACTACGCATGCTTGGAGTTTGCAACTTTCCGAAAATACTTAATTTGACATTATTGTAATATCTGGTTAAAATATATATATTATTTGGTTAAAATATAAATATATATATATTAAAATAATAATATAATGAAAAAATGTTTTATTGTGAAGAAGATTCTCTGATTCAATTTTTCTTAAATTAACGACGATGAATGAATCACGGTGAATGAATGACTCACTCGTGTTTACATTTTCAAGTTCTGAGTATATAAAATGAATACTTCTTTTTAATTTAATTGAAAAAGTATGATAACGCGAAAAGTGGCGGAAAAGAGATAATGCTCTAATGAATATGAAACTCACAACGAAAATACGTTACAATGAAAGAATATTTTATGGTGACAACAGTTTTAAACGGCGACTAACTGTTTTGAAACTGTCATAACCGTTTATTACAGCCATCTAAAAATCGAAATAAAGCTGATTTCTGCCGAGATTACGTTGTTTTATTTAAAATTATTTGGGTTTAGATAGCAAATAATCTTTTTGAACTTTACTTTTAACTTGTTAAGCCTAACTCATAAAACAAAATGGATGCCATAGGCTGATATATTTATGAAGCGGTCGCTCCGGAAGCATTACATGACATATACATACTCAGAACACGGCAACTATTTGGGGAATTATCCACAAATAAGTAATTGGATACCTATGCAAATAACGATATCTCCGGTCCTGATATACGTCACGCCCTCTGCCGTTAAATATGTAGGAAACAACATTGGAATTTGTCGCATGAAAGATACCACGAAATACAGAGTTATCTGATTTCCAGAAAGCTGTAATAGTCGAGTATCACAGAAATGGCTGATCCTTAAGGGACATATATAGCGAGCTGAATTACCCAAAATTGACAGTGGTCTACGTGATTCAGAAGGGGAAGTAGAGCGGTGATTGTCGGAATCTGCCCCGAGTCGGCAGACCTACGAAACTGGGAGATATAAACTTACGGGTGGTGTCAAATACCCGTAAGTTTTGACAGAGAGAGGTAAGAGAAATTCGGAAGAACCGCACCTAACCGATGGACCACATACCTCAGGAGTTTCAACAGCCATTCGAGAGTGTTGTTTCGATGAATACCATCCGTAAGGAAGCACAACTGCTTGGTTTTCACGGTTGTGCTGCCGCCCATAAGCCTTTGATCACAAATTTCAACCGCGCTGCTCGGTTAATGTGGTGGAAAGCAAGTCGAAAGTGGACCGTGGATCAGTGGAAACGGTTTTTTCTGGATCGACGAATCAAGGTTCACCCTCTACCGTTCAGATGGCAGGGTCTGACTCTGGCGTCTGCTTGGAAAACGCCTCCTGCCAGAAAGCATTATGCCCATAGTAAAGTTCGGAGAAGGTCGAATTATGGTCTGGGGTGTTTCTTCTGGTATGTACTGGGACCCTTGGTCCCAATTTATGGTAAGTTCAACGCCGACGCCTACTGCCCTTTTTTGGATGACAGTGTGCTTCCGACGTGTTCCGACGTTTATGGACACCCTGGGTTTTCCATATTTAAAGTCCCACTTTCAAAAGGCTGCAAAAAAAAGAACCACTGGTCAGAATGACTTCAAATTTGAACTGAATATACTGGAAGAAGGGGGAAACGATTTGGCATAATAATAAAAAAAGTTCCAAAATGTTACAGCGCCATCTATTGATACATTTTGGAGCTTTTTTATTATGCCAAATCGTTTTCCCCTTCTTCCAGTATATTCAGTTCAAATTTGAAGTCATTCTGATCAGCGGTTCTTTTTTTGCAGCCTTTTGAAAGTGGGACTTAAAAAGTGTTTGAAAAGTGTTTGAAAGCTTTTATACACACGGTAATGTTTTATAATTATTTACCTGGCACCTAAAAAGGATATTTTCAGGTGAACTTTTTCCATAAAACTACCACGAAAAACAATTTTAAAAGAGTATGTTAACTTAATTTCAATAACAACATAAAGTTGTACCCAATGTCTTTTCAAAGTAAAAAATAAAAAAATAAAAATTTTTGCCGAGTACTAGGTAAATTTAGTGCTCTCTCTCTCTCTCTCTCTATATATATATATATATATATATATATATATATATATATATATATATATATATATATATATATATATATATACACTCATGGACAAAAAAATTAGCGCACCAAGAAATAATCGTAACGAAACTTGCAATGAAGGTACATGTCGGGATAATTAGAAATGCAGCGTGATTGCGCATTACGTATAGCCGGTAGAGGGAGTTGAACATCGTACTCTGTGGAGTACAAAACGGGTAACCAAAGCTTGTTTGAGTGTGCTGAATCATTTAAAAAGGAAGAGCTGAGATAGACATGCCATTACGCCGTGTTCGAAGACAATATAAGCAGTTGTCGCAGTTTGAGAGGGGGAGAATCGTCGGGATGATGGAAGCTGGGTGGTCAGCTAGGCGAGTAGCTCGTCAATTAGGCCGCTCTGATTGTGTTGTGAGGAGGTGTTGGGACCAGTGGACCCGAGAGATGTCATGTACACGAAGACCAGGCTCAGGACGCCCTCGACAGACCAGTCGTCGAGAAGGTCGCCACATCGTAAGAAATGCACGCGTACAGCCAACTGCTTCATCGGCCGCCACCCAGGCACAGGTAGCACCTTCACTAGGGGCCTCTGTGTCTTCTCGAACCATACGAAGGCGCCTGGCTGAAGGACAGTTGGTATCGCTGCGCCCATTACGTGTGCTGCCCTTGACGCCCACCCATCGACGCCTACGTTTGGAGTTTTGCCGCGCACGAGGAAACTGGACTGCAGCGGAATGGAACCAGGTCGTCTTTAGCGACGAATCCAGATTCAATCTCGGCAGTGATGACAATCGTGTTCGTGTGTGGAGAGCCCGTGGTGAACGCTTCAATCCTGCCTTTGCTGTACATCGACACATCGCTCCCACAGCTGGTGTGATGGTATGGGGTGCCATTGCCTACAATACAGGGTCACCCCTAGTATTGTTCCGTTGCACCATGACAGCCCAGTGGTATGTTCATGAAATCCTGCAACCACATGTGTTGCCACTCATGCAACGGCTCCCAGGAGCCATTTTTCAACAAGACAATGCTCGGCCTCATACGGCAAGGGTGTCACAAGACTGTCTCCGCACTGTTACTACCCTTCCTTGACCTGCCCGATCCCCAGATTTGTCTCCAATCGAGCATATCTGGGATCATTTGGGACGACGAGTTGGGCATCCCACGAGTTTGAACGAACTAGAGGCAAGGTTACAGCAAATATGGAACGAAATGTCTCAAGACATCATACAGAACTTGTATGACTCAATGCCCGATCGTATCGCATCGTGCATTCGCGCTAGAGGGGATCCAACGGAGTATTAACTCCTCCGTTCTTTTGCCCTTTTTCTCTGAAATAAATTATCCTTTTTCTTTGAATTTCTTATCATTTACTTATATCAAAGTAGTCATTACGTATGTAAAATTTCGTTTCATTTTGACGACTCCTTCTTGGTGCGCTAATTTTTTTGTCCATGAGTGTATATATATATATAGAGAGTGAGAGAGCACTAAATTTACCTAGTACTCGTCAAAAATTTTTATTTTTTTATTTTTTACTTTGAAAAGACATTGGGTACAACTTTATGTTGTTATTGAAATAAAGTTAACATACTCTTTTAAAATTTTTTTTCGTGGTAGTTTTATGGAAAAAGTTCACCTGAAAATATCCTTTTTAGGTGCCAGGTAAATAATTATAAAACATTACCGTGTGTATAAAAGCTTTCAAACACTTTTTAATGCATTTACTTTCTCGAAGCAGTTGGTTATTCCGTAATGCTCTATACCACTTCTCCAATATCATTTTCTCCAGTAGTTAAGGTCTGTGTGTACGTCAGAATCTTTTCACTTTGTACTTAAAATAGATTTATGCTTCCCTTACCCTGCGTTCTCTTTTGTTTCCTTTTCGTAATGGTTTACTCCGAAATAATAAAAACAGTTTACGATTAACAATTTCTTAATAACTTTTGACACAAACTATTACTGAAATTCATTTTGTTTAACAGAAAATTAAGCGGCAGATGTCTTAAGATTGTTCGTTACATTAAAACTTGAGCTCATCCTTCCTCTTTATTCTTATCTGATTTCACTTCAAAGAAGGAATGCTCTATGCTAATGAGTGTGTTCTAAGGAGGCAGTTAAAATGTGAGACTTATCTAAGCAATAATTATTCTAAAATTTCTGACATGCAACTTACAGACTCACGAGATAACTTTTGTTTCATGCGTAAATTTAACAGAAGTTTTAGAAACAACCTTCTAAAGCATTTACTTGAAGGTTTTATTGAAATAAATATTTACCGCCAAATACTAAACATTTTTCTTTCTTATTTTCACTGAAATAGCTCTTGCAAATAATAAATTTCCTAAATTTTCAAGAATTTGTGGCACGATATATAATTTAATCTATGTATGGAATTCATCAAGAACTTCAGAAACCTTACGACTGAAATAATACTACTCCAGGAAAATTTGCGTGTGCTTATTATTTCAAGAGTCCCTATGTTTATTATTTATAGAAGTGCAAATCGTTATGTTTTATTACATCGTTAAACTTTAGCTTACGGGACCCATTTTCCAATTCCTTCTTTAGAATAGGAAATTTCATACCCCCTTTGTAAGACGTTATGTATATATATATATATATATATATATATATATTATATATATATACTAGCTGAAAACGCGCACTTCGCTATGGAGTACATTCAAATTAAATACAACGGTCAATGTATACAATTAATGCCAAAAAAATAAATGCAGTGGGATCTCCCTTAATGGACACTCCCGAATAGCGGACACCTCTAATTAACGGTCATTTTTACGAGTCCCAGTCCTTTTATATAGGACAATCCATGTTATTCCCTCTGAATAGCGGACACTCCGAATAGCGTACAGGTATTTTGAAAAACTTTCAATTATTTTGGCAAACATTTCAAAATTAGAAACTTTTAACGTCTCAAATGGATGGATGGAAAAATTCCGGACACGTCACAACATATTTTTTAAACAGATTTGTGTTGAAGAAAAATCTGTAAATTAAATGAAGTAACAGATTGGATTGGAAAGCTTAAATATTTCTGCAAAGGATATGGTGACAGAGACATTTTCGATGCCGATGAGTCTGGCCTCTTTTGTCGTGTCCTTCCACACAAGCCCTTATGTTTTAAGGGTGGAAAATGTAGTGGCGGGAAATTTCAAAAGAGCAGCTCACTCTTTTGCTGCGTTGCAACATGCTGGGAGACTTCGAAACTCTAATTGTTATTGGAAAAGCTAAGAAGCCTAGATGTTTCAAGAACATTGATGTGCGAAAATTTAGTGTTTCATGGAAGTCAAATCAGAAAGCGTGGATAACCACTGAGATAATGAGTGATTGGTTGGTGGAGTTAGACAACAAAATGAAAAAACAAAAGAGAAAAATCATTCTGTTCATGGACAATGCTACAGCCAATTTCAGGGAATTATCCACAGCTTTAAAGTACGATACAGAAATCAGCTTCTGACACCGATTATCACCTGCAAATCCAGCGAAGAGTTGGCAAAATCGGTATCTGTTTTGGATGCAATTTCCTGGACTACGTCAGCCCTTAAAAAGATGGAACCTGGGTGCGTTCTAAAATGTTTTTAGAAGACGGGATTTTTGAGTACAAGCGAAATGGCAATTGACAGCACTACCGAAAAAAGCAAAAATGAACTTGCGGATCTAGTAGCCAATTTGGATTCCAATGTCAGCGTTGAAGAGGAAGTCAAGATAGACGACGATTTATCCATTGAGGAAGAAAACCTGCATGCTTCCAATTTCATTCAATGGACCACCACTGAAGCACTGGCCCTTTCTGAGGATGATGATGAGGAATCGCCTGTGGAAGACTGCAAAATCAAAGATTATTCTGAAGCACTGTAATACAGCGAACAATTCAAACATTTCTTTCTGAACAACGAAGATTCGGAGGGACTAGCAAAGCTAAATCCTATGAAGATTCATCTTGAAAAATAGGTTTGTTGCGTAAAAAAGAGAAATCAAACTTTGTTAAGAGATTTTTTTTCAGCAGTAATTAAAATAACTTAGCTACTATACATTGTATTTTTGAATTATTTACAACAAGATAAAAGGATTAGCACACAATTAAAAGGAAAAGTAGTAAATAGTTATTCTTTTCTTGCCTAATTAATTTTTCCTTTTTAATTAAAATTGCAGCCGAAATTTTCAATTAAATGTTAAACAAAAGAGCAAAAACTTTTTTTTTTATAAAAATGTTGTCCTCCCAAATAGCGCCGGACGATGGCCGAATGGCTAGGGCGCTGACTTTCGGAACCAGAGTCTGTGGGTCCAGAGTCTGTGGGTGTCCCATTCTTGGCATGGACGTTTGTAGCCTTTCGGAATCGGCTTTAAGCAGTAGGTCCCGGTCTAATTAGCCCTCGTGTAGCAAAAAATGACCGTAGCGCTCCAAACCAAACCTCCCCAATAGCGGTTACCTCCTAATAACGGACAAAACTTTTGGTCCCGTGACTGTCCGCTTTTTGGAGGTACCACTGTATATATATATATATATATATATTTATAATAAATACGACGATCAATATATACAATTGATGTAGAAAAAATATATATATTTATAAAAATATCGTAAGGGATATTTTTATGGACAAAGGGATATAATGTCCAATCGTCGTAAGGGATATAATATCGTAAGGGATCTGTTGTCCAATCGTCTGCCGCATTAGGTAGAAAAAAATCTTTTTTGTCTATTTAGTTATTATGCACGTGACGATAAATTTATTTAAAGTACCAGAAAAAGAAATCACGTGATCAGCATTTAATAAATTAAATTCTAAAAATTAATCTTTAAAAATTCATCAAAAATCAGAAATTCAAGGTAAAGATTCGAAAAAGATTTCATTTTAAAGGAATTTTTAGGATCTTTCTTGTGATATAAATTTTATGACCCTCAAATTATTAATTTAAATGCAAACTTAATAAAAGTTACTAAAACGGATTAAAAATTTAATTTAAAAAAATCTAAGAAGAATTTTTCAAAAATTTCTCTTTGTGCACCCCTACACTGTAAGAAGAATCGCCATGCAAAATTTCAGCCCTTTAGGTCCAGTGGTTTGGTCTGCGCATTGTATGTCAGTCAGTCAGTCATTCAGTCAGTCAGTCAGTTACGGAACTGTTTTATATATATATATATATATATATATATATATATATATATAAACTTATATATTACACACACACACACACACACATATATATATATATATATATATATATATATATATATATTCCTTTTGGGGCCCGTATTCTTGGTACACATGCTATCCCACGCCTTAAGGAAATGGTTAATAAATATAATTATGCTACAGTATGTTTTTTTCCGAGCTTTTTGATTACAACTTCTCCTTTCATCCAGACTGTCAGGTGATACAAAACAGAAATAAATCCCCCTTTTTCCCGCGTTTATCAATTACCGTATAAAACTTCGTTATTATACTCTGGGGTATATCGATCCCATCGGCTTGCAAATTCCCGAAACAGATTAATTGATTCTCTGACCATCGTCGCAGTACAAGTAGATCGCAATACTCCGCCTACTGCTTGTGTCTGTTTACATAGTGGAAGTTACGATATCGTAACTGTATTGTACAGCCGAGATGGATAACAGGATGATCGCGGAAGAGTTTTCGGTCATTAGCACTTACAGGATTACAGTACATAGGTTTTAAGCACATTCAATTTAGTTTCACCGGTCTCTTTATAATTAAATTACTTAGAATTTTTGATTAGAAAAATTTTGAATTTGTTACTATTCCTTTCACGTAAAGTTGAGAGAAAAGTGGTCGAAGTTATTAAGGGGATGGTGGACATTACAAAGCAATTATTGAAATTTTCACCTAAGAGATATGAAATTTTGCATATATATTCATTAAAGTATAACTATATCAAACAACTTATAAAAATTTATAATTTTTTTTTAATATTTTAAAAATTGAAATTTTTATTATGTTTTTTAAAATGCTCTTTGCTATCTAATTTTTACTTCCTTAATTTTGCATTTATATTGCTTATAAATACATTTTGAACAGAGTTATGTATTGTTTTGTGCTTTTGTTGAATAGCTAATTTTTAGGAAATATTTTTATGCTTGTACTCTGAATTTTCGTGAATTTTTTGTACTTTTTTACACTTAAGTTCAACTTTGATAATCTTAATGATGTTGAAACCTGAAATGGATACATAACTTTATTTTAATACATTAGAGGAGTCTTTATTATAAATTTTATAAAATTTCGCCAAAAATTATGACGCGGGGAGCATTTCAAAGACTTGCAAATCTGGAAATTACTCATTTTGATATAAAGCCATTTAAAAGATAATTTTTACCTACCTTTAATATTTACTTTTCTAAAGCCACCAAGTTTTCATTTTACTTTTCATTACATATTTTAAATGCATTTTATTCCAATATTTACATATCTTTAAAATATTAATACACCCCCAAAAAATTCCAATTTTTATTCGATTTTTGGTAATTTAAAAATCCCCCATCCCCTTAAATTATCGCATTTTAAAAAACCAGATTTCAATCCAATATAAAAAAGGTAATAAACATATTTTATTTGGATATTTAATTTATAAGATTAAAATCTAATCGTTTAGAATAAAGTTTCGTGTCTAATCGTTTAGAAAAAACAGATTTGAAATGAAAAACGAAAGACTCTAGGAAAAGAAAATCCGGTCAGTGAACAACTTTTATGCAATTTTATGAAGCCTAAACTTTATATTTTGTTTTGAGAGGCGTTGTGTGAAAAAAAATGAGAGGTTTTAAAGAGGCCAGGAATTTGTCTTTGGTGAGGTATATTTCAATTCTAGCAGATCAGTGCATGGGTGTTGGGCAGAACGATAAGAGAACGTTAGGAAACGTATGACAAGTACAATAATAATGAAGGGAAAAAAATCAGCATTTGGAGATTAGAGTAATAGATGGCAGCATGGGGAAAATAATCTAAAACCACTTTTTCGTTCCCTTTCGTTGTTAAAGGGATGATAATGTCAATAGAAACGTACAAAACCCGTGCTCTATGTCATTTCCTGTCGTAATCTTATACATTTAATTTAATTTACGAGCTTGTGAATTAGATACCGACATTTATTGCTTTCGATTGTGTATCTAATACAGCTGCGTATATTTTCTTACATCAAATGTATTTTTTTATTACCAGCTTCTATCAGCATTTTTCGAATGCTATTCAGAGATAAATGTTAACAAAACACAGATTTGTGGTATATATTTTGCTGTAATAATTCTCCGGATTGATTTATTATTAAAATTTCAAAATATTCTTCATTTTTTTTATTATTGACACACATCTGTGTATCTTTGAAAAGCTATTTAGAGAGGAATCACTTCATGACACATATTTGTGGTATTTCGTTTCTATAATAATCTTCTGAAACTTATTGTTGTGCTATAGAAATTTTCTGAAAATGATATTGGATTAATTTTTATTTTTCGAATGGTATTCTCAGTGGCATTCAAATTCTATTCAGAGACAAATGTTTGCAGTTTGCAAATTTGTAGTATTTAAACATTTTCGAATACGTGATTGAATTTAAGAATGTGTTGTCTCATCAGTATTTTATTTTTTACTAACTTGGTAATTGAAGTACTTTTTAAAAATGCTGTAGTGTAAGATAAATGTGTGATATCAAACAGTTTACACAGAGCGTTTTTTAATTTAATATTTTGTTTTTGCTGGGTTGGGAATAAGGCTCAGTGATAAATTTAGTACAGAATTTAAAAATTATAGAAACAGACCAATGGGTTGAAGAATAAATAGCAGTCAACGCACGTGAAATTCAAACTATTCATTATTTAAGGTAAGCCAATATGTAACTTGCAACATTTGTGACAATCAGTTTATTTAACATTCATATTTGTAAGAGCTATAAATAGATGTATAATTTTGAAAGAAAATTCTAACATGTATTTGCATCGGTGAAATGGGTGCGACATAAAATTAACCGCAATATATGCTAAACGTTAAAATTCAATGGAATGCCTTATAATAATGTAACAAAGGGCTGTTTCCAGTTCTTCTTAGTGACAAAATATGTAGGCTGATAATCCAACGCAGTGGGCAATATTATTTGAAATCAAAAATATGTCTTTATGATGGAGTTTTCACATTTCAATTCATATCATTATATCATAACATCAAAAGAGGAAATGCATATGTAGAGTTCCCGCCAATAAGTTCTGTTGATATATTTACTAAAATTTACGATAAAGACACGTATTTTATGAATTAATGTAAAACTTTAATTGATATAATTACGCCTGTCTTTGAAAGCTCAATTTTCAGCTCGATCCATAGGTAGGTTGTGTACAGAATATTAGTCTATAATTATTTCTTAATGTCTACAATTGTATTTTCAAAATAACTACCATATAGCAGAGAAAGACATTTTCATTGCATACACTTCATGTCTTTTATAAAGTCATCATGGCAATTTTGCATAATGCAATTTTTTTTATTTCACTAAATATTTTTCTCCCTAAAGATGATTAAGATGTAATGGTTTCCAGTTAATAGCTGAAAACAACTTGCTTTTACTCCAAAATGACCGATAAAGACCGATAAAGACCGACATCACAAACATTCAAACTCTTTGTAAAATGTGACTTATTTTTATTTTGTCGTTCTCAAAGTATGAATCTATGAAGACTATGAAGAAAAACTTTTGTAATATACTAATCCTCTCTTAAAATCCATTTTTTAAAGGATGCTTTTATAGAAAAAAGTCCATGATTTTAAAAGCATTATCTTTAAAATTAAGTCTATATAAAGTCTTTTGTCTGGAAAACATGTGAGAGGATTGGTCAGCTGGTAAACTGTTGCGATCTGCAGTCTTTCTGTAAAAGATTCACCATTTGACTTTCATGTTATGAAGAACATTTGCGATCGATCGAAAAGAAAGTGTTTATATTTGTACCATACGAAAATTTAAAACTCAAACATAGATTTACATCGAAATCGCTTTCCAATACATGCTTATTTTTCTTAGCAATATAAAGGAATTATTCTTGTTCGTTCCTTTTTCTTGTAAAGTATCAGTTTTTATTGTTTTAAATTCAATTAAATGTTTTTATAGTATTTTTACAGTGACTCGAATTTTTTTTGAAAGGGAATTTGAAGTATTTAATAGTAACGTCAACCTTTTCAAAATTCCCACTCTAAAAACTTTACTTGCGTTCTTACGAATGCTTTTATTTGGATAAAATGTCATTCTGAATTTTACTTATTACATTTTACAATTTTTTAAAAAATCTGTCAAATTAAGCTCCAGAAATATATCAGGACAACAACTGGATAATGATGAAGTGTAGAAATTAAAATGAGATTATAGTATCGCAGCGTGGGTGTGATCGACCAGAAGACCCTCATTCCAATGACAAGTGGATTTCGGATAATCGAGAGAGGAGGACCAAAAAGCCGATCCATCGATCCATGAACAAGGCAATGGCTGGCCATCCGTGATATCTGACCATTCAGCGAACAGTCCACATAACTCTGACAATGAACTTCTCAGCGTTAGGTTGAGATATGCAGTTACAGGAAGGTGAAAGATTTCCAATAATCCAACCCGTGTCAAATACCTTTTGAAGCACAATACAATGCCTATAATGATGAATCTCAAGTATACGTTAATGTCCTTGATTAGTCACATAAATTATGAACATTGTAAACGCACTGGCCGAATATTTGGTCTAATTAAAATAATAAATTGTATCCACAATACGTCATACTGTGGACCGTATTGTGATATTAATCATGTCAACCGTACACACAGGGCCTTTTTATCGCATGGGCAAATCGGGACTTTGCCCAGGGCCCCCAAACCCCCTTGGTGTATGCACCTAGTACTTCTAATAGTATATATAGCCCATGGATAGTTCTTATTTTTATAAATGTTCGTAAGGGGGGGGGGGGCAAATAGCATCTGCCCAGGGGCCCCCAGCGTTCATAATCGGGCCCTGCGTACACATACAGACTCATATTAAATACTCCTATTTTTTTTATAGACGCAAAAGACAAGAATTCTTTTTCCAAAGAAAAAACAAGCTTGTAAGCTGTGTTTTTTTAGGCGTAAAAGAGAAAATATCTCGGTAAATTTATTAAAGAAGAGCTCTAAGAAAACACGTTATTTAAGGAGGAAAAAAACCATGCCACTAGAGAATCAACCTCATCTACGTCTCCTCATTTACAGATTTCCGAAAAAAAAATTTCTTCCCTTTTTTTTTAAATCTTACTTTTTTCCACACAAAATCTTTCAAAGTGGTGATAATAAAATAAAGTTTGAAAATTTGTTAAGTCTCTTGAGATAAAAGCAGTTGAGAATTTTTATTAATAATTCGGGCCTTGACCAGAGGGTCGATTGACTTTTGAAGCATTTTTTTTTTCAATCTGTGAAAGAGGAGGAAGATGGAGGATGAGATTAGAGTTATTTTATATATTTATTAATAACTATAAATCTTAAACTTGAGCATAGGTAAAATTGTTAAATTGTACCTGATGGATGAAAACATCAGAAATGTAAAATTATGATGAAGAAAAATTTAAATATAAAAAGTATTATATTTTGCAATTTTTACTAATTGAATTTATCAAATAGATAAAAAAGTGAAAACACTAATGAACAAAGTTTATTAATTAAAATATCTTATTAGGAGATTTTTATTGTATATATATATATATACATATATATATATATATATATATATATATATATATATATATATATATATATATATATATATATTATATACATATATAAATATATATATATATATATATATATATATGTATATATGCATATATAATTATATATATATATATATATATATATATATGTATGTATTCTAATTAGAACTGTTGGTAAGCAAAGAAAACTCGGCGGTAAAAAGTGAATTGCATTTCATTTCTAGTGTATTAAAATACCCAGTCTATTTAATAAATTTATTAAATTTTAAGAAACTGTTCAGTAATAAAATTAGGTATAGAAAATTAGAATTTCATGTACCCCATCATCTCAAATCTCACTGACAGATGGTGAAATAGCGTTATTTTATAGTGGTTAGTACTTGGAATAATATATCGTGATAATGAGTGATTACTCAAATGTATATATATGAATTAATTTATTAAACAACCATATTAACATATACATATATCGATAACACTTTCATTTCTCCAATGAACCCTCCTACACTAATCTATACTCATATTTCTCGTGTGCTAATTGCTACCAATATTGTTAATTCATTTCTTAAACACATACGTTAATACATTATCTCACAATTGCAATCCGCTACCAATTATTAATTCACTTCTTAAACATATACATTAATACATTAATTTTTAGGTGAAATTTTCTACCAATTAGTAATTCATTTCTTAAACACATACGTTAATACACTATCTCACAATTGCAATCCGCTACCAATTATTAATTCACTTCTTAAATATATACAGTAATGCACAATTTTTAAACACACCAGTGATATATATCTATGGCAACATATATAACATCAATTATAATTGCTCCCGTCATTAACCTACGCAATCCTCTTATTTAACCTAATCCAGTAATTCTTTTAAATTCGGAGCATTGATAAGAATAAATTCATTAAATTTCTCCCTACCTTGGGCTGACGGAACAATACGGATCTTCTCCTTGGACAATAGAGACCGGCGAAATGCGCCTTCTTCCTATTGGCTAATGTCGCGATGGTCAGGGCTTGCTTGGGCTACCGGGACCTTCGATGGTGGGTTTCGGCCAGAGACAGGGTCAACTCCTCGGTTATCTTGAAGAGGTCGTTTGCTGTTTAGGGCAAGGGTCATCGGGGTGATGTGCTTATCTGGTGGCGGCAAGCTTGCGTCTGGTTCGTCTCGGTGCGGGAACTCATCAATCTACTGGTCACTTCTCATGCAGGGCATCAATGATTTGTACATCTCGCCTATGTATCAGGGGCTGGCGTCTCCAGACTTTTGGGTGTTGGATACTTTGACGTCCTGACATTAATTGCTGCGTGTTTCTCGCCTTTGGAATTGGCAGCCTGCATCTATTTCTTCCCTCGTTATTCCATCTATTCCTTCCTCCAGACGACTATTAATATGAGCTTATCAATAGGCCATGCTCAATCGGCTACGGCCTTTCCTTCTATTTATCAGCTATCCTAGCAATCAGTTCTCCGCTACTAAGCTCCCAACTGCTATGCTTGTCGGCTCTCTCGATTCTGTTGCCTTTTTCAGATCTCTCTGTCATCATTCTGTTCTACTTTTCTCTTTATTTCACTTAGGCTTCTTCGCCCTGGGCTATCATTGGCAACACCCAATAGCCAATGAGTCCCTCGTAATTCTATCATTGGACGTCATATCTTTTACCCCTTTCCTTTTTGCTCCAATCTACATCACGGAGGGCAGTGGCTGTATATCGATACTCTCTCATCTGGGGTGCTCATAACTCCCCTACATTCTCACGCTATCCTTTCTACCGCCTGTCGGGTCGACTAACGAAGTCAACCTCATACATTCTTATCTTCCCTTTCCATCTTCTAACTTCGGATATCTACATCTGCACTTTTCGACTTCTCAGTTCATTATAATCAGCTGGACCCCTTTTACTGTCAATATTCTCTTCCATATGACACTAACTTATCCATCTTAACCAAAACCGTTCGTTAAACGCAGCTGTGTCTTGACTCGTTGCCTGTTCTCCAAACTCCGTTACTCGTTTTTCACTTTTAATCATGTCGTTTTTTGCACGTGGGACCTGGCCCCTCTCTTTTCTACGGAAAATGTCGTTTTTCACTGCGACAGATGGATGTTGGAACTTGAAGTAAGGTAAGCTCTTCAGGTTTTTCTTGTTTTTATGCATAAATGATGCACTATGTTACAGTCTTTTAGTTATTCTAATTTTTAATGCGTTGATAATCCTTTAGACAGTTTAATCAAATCCGTTTCGAGACAAATTTAAAGGCGTTTTCAAGACAGATTCACCTCATAGAATTCGTAATAAAATTGTTCTAGTTGCAATTTTTCTGATTCCTTTCTAGCCGAAAATTTAAGGAAGATAGTACATTCATTGAGAAGTAAGTATACTGATAAATGAATAACAAGAATTTAAATATTCCAGTCCCCTATCATTTTTTTGTGTGTTCATGTGTTTTATCAGAAGAAAATTGCTACTTGAAAAAATTCGCGAATTGTAGTATTTTTCCCGGTAATCTGCATATGACATCTAGTAGTTTTCAAGAGGATGAGAGTAATTGGTGTTTTTTAGCTATTGAAACACCGATATCTAACAAACGAATTCAGTTATTAGAATCAGGCTAGAATGATCAACTTAAGTAATTTCTACGCTTAGGGTACTTACCAATCGGACACGAGTGTCCTCCAGTTTACAGCAAAGTGAGTAAAATGAAAACGTTTTAACTACACCACAAATAAGCTAAAGAGTTAAAACCGTCAAACCTGGTGGGCGCTATCGAGAATGAACTGAAAATCCACCTTTGATAACTTTCACTACCATAAGGATAAAATGATCTCTCCTAACACAATTGCATAACCTCTCTATTATTTAGCTATAGAAGAAGCGCCTAACAAATCTTACAGCTGCAATTTCCCAGACAAACCCTGTCTTTCATCAATGTTTACGTTTAACGTTCCCGAATTAGTAGTACGATTAAAAAATTACAGGAATCTGAGAAGAAGAACGACTAGTCGTAAGAAGAAATGTAAATAAATCAGTGCCACTTTTTCTTAAAAGGAATTCAGATAAATCAAAACACTATATTCCTCTGAATTGACTCTATTAGTTGGGGAACTTTAAAGGGAGTAAGGTATGTTTATATTTTTCTCTAATAAGGGGACAAGGGACACTCAATTTCGAATTTTTAATTTTCAATTTTTAACTCTATATTCAGAATGAGATTAATAAAGATTTATTTTTTACTACATTGAAGACTCTTAAAATTCATAATGAGGATGTTTTGGCAGAATAATGCAAATAAATAAATTTAAAAAATGCTAGCATTTTTCAAAATGACCCATGCCCATTTCATATTATTTAAAAGTTTAGAGTTTTTAATATAAGTTTACCATAATTATATATACATAACTGTGCATTAAATATTTTTTGTATAACTCTAAAGACACAAATATATATATATTTTTTTAAATTTGCTTGTTATTGTTTATGTTTTTGCATATCTTTACTTTATTTCATGGTCTATAAATTTGAAAAAAAAATTTGTGTTTTCAAAGAATTATGCACAGTTTGGTGACAAACATTTGCTTTAACAGTCCTGAGAAATTTGGAAGAAATCAGAAGGAAATTAATCTGTATGGATTATTTTGAAAAATTCCATTGAAGAATGTTTTGAAAACAGGACCTATATTTCCCCAAAATATTTATTTGGGAATTCTATGCGTCTTCAATGTAGCAAAAAATAATACTAATACTAATCATTCTCATTTTGTATGATTATATATTGTACGTATATTGGTAATATATTATATAATACAGAGGCTGTTAGCACATTTTTTAGACGATTTTGGTAAGCGGTAATAAAAAAGCGTTTGCTGCAAAAGAAATAATTGCAATTGTACTATGTTTTTAAAAGTCAAAATTATCGTCTACGGCTTGAAAGTTTTGTTTTTATTCAAAATGGCGTTTTTAACAAAGCAGTGGTTCGAAGGCTACATTTATGCTCTTTCCGAAGAGAAATATGCATACTCCGTTATCCAAAAACGATGTGAGAGTCATGGTTTTGTGATATCTAAAGCGTCGATAGGTAATATAGTCAACAAGAAAGGAAAAAAAGTCAAATTGGAGCCTGAAGTGGGACAAAAATTCCAAACAAGTATCCAAGGAAAAAACGGACATCTTCGACTATTGCAAAGGTACGTTGTTTAATGTTAAAAGAAAATCCCCCTAGTCAAAGGACAGTTGCAAAATCATTAAAATGCTCGGTGTCCACTGTAAACAAAATGATGAACGTTGATTTAAATCTTAAGAAAGCGAAAAAACGCAATGTGCATCGTCTTCTTCCAAATCATATGGCTGAACGCAGGACACGCTGCAGAATTCTATATGAGAAACACTTATCCAAAGAAAAATAGAAAACAATTGTCACAATAGATGAATCATGGGTGTATTTAAATGATTGCAACAAAAAAAGAGCCATTTATTATCATAAAAGGTGAGAAAAAAATTTAAGTACATGGTTCAAAGAATCGAAAGAAAGTTTTTCGAAGGGATTCATGATTGTTGCTGGTTTTTCTTATAATGGCAAGTTAAAAATAAAGAGAGTGGAAAAAAATGTCAAGATTAACTCCAAATACCATCAGGAACATATTTTATAGCCAATTTTTCTGAATGAAATACCATCGCTTTACCCACAGTGCCATCAATCTGTGAGACTCCATCAGGACAAAGCTAGCAGTCATATCAAAATCCACTGTAAATTTCCTAAAAGAAATGGAACAAAAAACTGGTATCAAGGCCATACCCTTCACTGATATCCCTACTAAATCTCCCGATGTATCACCTATGGATTTTTGTGCTTTCGGACTTTTAAAATCTGCATTATCCAAACGTCGTCCCAAAACCCTTACAGGACTCTGGGAAGCTGTTCAGGAGGAATGGGATAGAATACCTCTTCTGACACTTCAAAAGGCATTATCCTGGAAATTGCGGTGTCGAAAGATAGTTCAGAATAAGGGATGTCAAATAGAACATTTAAAACACAAGAATTTTATGTAATTAATTTTGTGAATACAATATACATCGTCTAAAAAATGTGTGAACAGCCTCTGTATATTATATAATATATTGTACATTATATTGTATTTGTATGGTTATATATTAGTGTATATTTTATAATATCATTTTGTATATTAGTGAAATCTTTAAAAAAAACGACGTGGAAGGTTCCTTGTCCCCTTAAAGAAAAGTATTTTAAAGCGTCTTATAACATCTTTTCTGATGGGAATCTAGCTTGAGCCGGTTTGATTTTTAATTCATTATCCCTTCACTATTAAAATCATGGATACAAATTACCCTGCTTCACCATGGGTGAAAAGAGGCGAGAAACATTTATGATTGCAGGCAAGAACTTAGTGAAAGAAAAAACATTTTCAAATTATTATCATCTGCGATTGTGAATAATAATTTAAAGTGATGTGGTAGAATGTCGTAAAATTGGCTTGAAAAGACATCATCAGAGGTTGCACTATGAATACATACTCGCATTGCTGAGTATGTGTACAGTCCAAAATTTATAGAACGAAATATTCATAAACTAATATTTATTTTGCATAAAATATAGATAACTCATGAATATATATTTCACCATCCGCCTAACACAAACAATATAATGCATCGAAAATAAGCCTTTGTCGGTTTAAAAGGAATTTGCTTACTTTATGATCAATAAGGTCTTACACATAATTTACACTTAAGAAGATACAAAGACCAATAAAAATATTTTGGAACATAAATTTCCATAGCACGGTCTAAAGTTGAAAGCCCAATTCAATACTCTTTATAAATAATATTATAGAAATTCTGAATTTATAAACGAGTATTTCATGACTTATAATAGAAAAGTCATCAGAATATTAAATGAACTTTACATTTAATGGCCACTCCTGTAAGCACTCGAATAATAAGTCAATAAAAAGGTGCTTTAAACTCTAAATTTGAACGTACGTAAATAAAAGCAACATACCGTGCAGTTCTGCATAGCGTAATTCCGAAACAATGACAACAAACGAATAAATTTATGTAATAGTATAAAATGTTTAAACAGAACATGATTGGTTTTGCATTCAAGTTATTCAAGCACTTTTATACAATATATTTTTGTTTTCATAGCATCATTACACGCAGTACGGAACATTTTTTTACTGCAGATGCATTTTGAGAGAATGGTATATTATGGTATTTAAAGTAATATAGATTTCGTATGATATCATTTATCGTATTTAATGGAAGAATCAAGCCGATTTCGCCCTTACATTGCGTTTAAAAGCTTTTACAGGACTGTACAGACGAAAAGGTCCCCGTACGAAAGTAACGTCATTCAAATGCATTCCTCCTAATTTCTGCAAATGAAAACTAATGCCTGCTACAGAAATACGTTATTGCCTTGCCATAAATATTCGTTTGTTCTGAGACTAGGGTCCGATAATAAACACTCTTACAAAAATAAAATGTGTAAGCAGTGTGCGTTTATGCAATAATCAGCGATGGATACGGTGAGATTATATTAATCTTACATTATGGGGATATGTAAAGAAGAGCTCTTCAACACGTAAACGAAACAAACGTTTATGAGCAACACCGAAAAATCTATTACTGGGTGGTAAAAATAATTAAAAGGGATAAAATGCGAGAGGATGAGTACAAGACAATTTAATGGGAATCTGACACTTAAGAAGTGTGATGCGCGATCGTATTTTGTAAAGAGAATTTCTGTGACTTCTAATATTTGAGTAATTCAAGAAATTTCGCCGTCCCCACCTTTCAGTGATACGGTATATCCTCAGCTAATACTATCAAGGTAAGCTCAGGAGAGAAACAATTATTCTTATATTATTATTTAATTTAATGTGGACTGAAAAACAACCCTGTACATTTCCTGGGCTCGAGCCTGGACCGACCGCATGGCAGGCGAGTACACCACCCCTGAGCCAGCGCTAATACATATACATTTGTACTATTTCTTATACATTTAAATCAACATACAATGCTGTTTCACCCTACGTTAAACCATTATGCAAATGCACAGAGTTATTTTACACAATAATTAATAGTCAACAACAGTTAGTAGTCAACAATATGACTTTATATTGATGCCTTACAAAATTTTTCCTTTTTTTTTTTAATATTTGAGTAAAATAAAATCTGTTAGTAGTGTGTGTTTATATAATAATCAGTGACGGATACGGTGGGATAATATTAATCTCCCGTTATGGGGATCTGTAAAGCGGAGCTCTTGAAAACGTTGTGACATCACAAGTAGGTAGGATATTCTCTGAGGCTTTTTCAAAATTACTAAATTCGTGACCAAGAAAGACAAAGTCCTAATTGTAAATGATACGGCCAAATCTTAAAACAAAAACTTAGTTTAATAACAAAGAAATTTAACATTTAACAAGTACAACATAAACAATTGAATTTTAACTTAAGTGCAGATTTAGCAGCACGCTCCGAGACCCGGATAGTCTCAAAACAAGAGTTTCAAAAACACGTCCGCCTCGGCTGCATCTACATGAGGGATCTCTCTAAAAATTTTCCAAGTCTCTGACTATATCTCACGGTCCTTTCTTTGTCGTCGTGCATCACAATTCCTCAAAAATGCGTGTGTTTTCCAGAGTGGGGGCCGGCAAATTAGCGGGTGAAAGTTCTTCTTAACGACGAACATTCCGGCAAAATTTATTACGTGATAGTGTCAAACTTACATTGAGGTATTTCTAGGAAAGACAGTTTTACGAGGCGATGGGAGACACTTCTGTTTTTCAAAGCATATATTCCCACATCTTGCTTGAGAATCCGATATGCTTTGACTTAACTTTCAGGCTAAAAATTCTGGCGGCATTTGCTGGTATCGTTTTTTAATCGGATCGGAATCCACACACGTGTTCAAAACGGTGGGAACTAGAAAATGGTATTCCGATAAGCATGCAGCTGTGTAGTGTGCACCCTGTGAGGTCTTGGGAAAAATAACCCCATTCTTTCATTACACTACAACGTAAACGAAACAAACGTTTATGAGCAACACCTGGAAATCTATTACTGGGTGGTAAAAATATTTTAAAGGGAGAAAATGTGAGAGGGTGAGCACAAGACAATTTACTTGGAAACTCATACTTAAGATGTATGCTTCGCAATCGTATTTTGTAAAGAGAATTTGTTCGATTGTTTTTGAGTAAAATGTCATGAAAAGCACAGAAAATATAAATATCTCACTACGGTGATGTAAAAATAAAATGACTCAAGTAAAGAAAGGCCAGTTTCAAATTCATTACCCAAAATTCTATGCTCCACGAGAAACTTCAGACAATAAAAAATGAAAAAAACTTTCTCGCACAACATACCTAGCTTCTCTGTTGTACGACTGTAATAGTCTCTTTCCCAAGAATGAGAGCACAGTTCACAGGAAACAACTTTATTCACGAGCACAAGGTTTTTTTTACATAGTCACAAAACGAAAACATTTAAACATATATGTTTAAGGCTAAGAATATTTACAGAGTCGAGAGCCATTTCTACTGCGAATCACTCAGACTGCAGAACTGCTGAACTGAACTCCCTTCACTGCAGTTCACCTTTTTATAGGTCGGCAAAATATCGACAATCGCCATCTATTGGTCAAACAAAACTAACAAACTAACTAGGGAAGGTAGTTACTGGCTGTTACAACCTCCCCCTCTGGTTCCTCGGACGTCCCCGGTGAGGAACCAGCAGCCGCTTTAGGTAGATGACCGCGCCTTCTGATAGGAGCGACAGGCGCAATTTCAGCATTACTACATAATTTTTAAACCGATGTGTGACAGGTGGCAAGTGTGTCAGCAGGATTGTCTATGCTTGTTATTACAAATGCAGTAGGTGACTTTGGAGTAAAAATGATTTAGGGTCCATCACGTTTAGGCATAAATTTGGAAGTTTTCCCAGCAGAAGGTTTACTTACAGGATGTAATTCAACCCAGACTTTGTCTCCAGGGGCAAAACAAGGTCCTTTTTGTCTACTACGGACAGCATACTTCTTTCGTTGATCTTGTTTGGCTTCGACCTTTCTTTGATTTCTTTAGACGTGTTTGCAAATTTCTTTAGGTATGGTGTGATTTCAGGTACAAAATTATCATCATGAATGACAGCACGAATGTCATCTTGGACATCATCTGTTGTTCTAAGTTCTCTCCCAAACTGGAGAAATGCTGTTTCCCCAGTGTTGTCGCACTTTGCAGTGTTCAATGCAAAACGTATTGTTGGCAGTTTCTCTTCCCATGAGGTACGATAATTTTCAACTAAGATTGCGAGTCTCGGCTTGAGATCTCGGTTCTTTCTTTATACAGAATTAGCCTGTATGTGGTAAATAGGAGTCAGACTTTGATGGATACCTAAAAGAAAACAAACTTGTTGCATGACAGCACTTACAAATTGACTTCCATTGTCACCGATTATAAGCCTTTGTAGGCCGTATCGAAGGATGACTTCTTCTAGTAATGTAGTTGCACACTGTGTTGCAGTAGCTTGTGTCAGGGAAAAAAGTTCAACCATTTCATACTCTTCTACGATAAAAATCCAGTTTTTACCGGTTTTACTTTCTCGTAAAGGACAAAATAGATCGATTGACAGGACTTCGAATCTTTGAGAATATACAGGTGTTTGTGGTAATCCGGACGGTTTCTGATTTGAAGGTTTGTATCTATTACATTCACCACAGTTTTTGACATAATCTGAAATGTATGAACGCATACCAGTCCAGTAGTAACGTTTGAATGTTTTACTTAAGGTACCTTCAGCGCCGTAGTGACCGGCTGTGGGCGAATCATGGTGTTCCTTCAAAATTTTATCCCTTTCATGTGAGGGTATTACTAATTGTGCCTGACAGTACATAAACTTTCATAAACAATATGTAGACACACACAAGATTAATTAAATACCATATAATTTCTGTAAAATCAGGCTGAAATAAACTACTTAGTAGTTATTGAGTTAATACTACTGAAGTATACGACTTAGTATGTATTGAATTATTACCATTTTTAAACCATTGAAATGAACTCTTAAATATTCATTTGAGTTTGGTTGATATATAAATTAAAAATTGAACTAATTAAATTAAAGAACTTGTTATGCACTATTGTAAACTTAAATATTAAACAATCTTGAAATTAAATCATTTATTTACTTTTGAGAAGAACCAAAATCGAAAATACTTTTAATAAAACTGAGTCATCGGTATACCAAATGAAATAGCAAAACATCTATATATTACTATATTCTGAAAGAGAGAAACTAACACATTTGTTATTTTGTAGAGTATAAAACCTGAAATAAATTCTCTTTTCTGAAAAAAAATTTAAAACGTAAACAGAACTTTTATTTGAAAATATGATCTTTTGTATTTTTTGTATGGTCGACCATCGGAATATTTAGCAACCCCAAAATTATTTTTTTTAACAGCAAAGATAAAATAAAAAAATTGATGCAACATTTCAATACACAAAAGAAATCAGTATGAGACCTAAAATTCGTTTCATATACTTAGTACAAAACAAAACACTATTTTTCAATTGCATTGAAAGAAGAAAATAAAAAAAAATATCATAAACATTTTGACAAACACTTTACCAGATAGATTTAAAGATAAACAAAGAAAATGTTACCTTTTGTTTAGTGCGAACAATTAACAAAAAAAAAATTAAATTCCGTTCTGTTGCAGACGAAGACTGTCGTTGTTGAAGTTCTGAAACAAGAAGTGAATCACGAACCCAAACTTGTCGATGTTTAAACTTCTTTTTCGCACAATTCTTTTTTGAAGGCACTCGTTGAATCCAAACAAACATTCAGAATAAGAGAAGAGACGACTAAAGCACAATTGAATACTTGAGAACGGGATGTTCTTTTAAACACTAAACACAAACTGGCAGACTTGAAAAAAGAAAGCGATGATCCAAAGGATTAAGCATCATCAGCCGCCCTTGCCCCTCGTAATGATGTCTCTTCAGGGTCATTATTCTGAGTATGCTGACGTTATAGAAACGATACGTTCCCATAAACGTGGCACCGGGATCCACGACTGTCATCCTGGTTAATTCCAGGGCCTTCGCGCTTGAAAGCAGAGCAGTTCTTGGAATTTCGAAGAAGCTTCCGCAAAAGGGAACGCAGGGAGAGATAGTCAACAGACTTGGTGTTTTTCAGAGATTCCCATGTAAAATAGACAAACGAGACTGTAGCATGCTATTTAAATTCCTGTTGGAGGCTAACTGTGTGTCGGAGCGTACTGTTAAATTACTCTGCACTTAAGTTAAAGTTAATTTAATTCTGCTGTACTAGTTTAATGTTAATTTGTTTTGTTTCATTGTTATTAAATCTATTAAGTTTTTTATGTCAACCTCTGGCCTTATCATTTACAACACGGACTCTGTTTTTCTTGGCCACGATTTTATTATTTTTACAAAGCCTCAGAGAAAAGCCTATGACGCCATAGCCGTAATAAATAAGAAGGAATGCGGAAAACCGGTAAGTATAGATAACTTAAAAGTAGCCCAATATTGGAAAATAAAAAGACTACATGATGATTGGAAATTTGTGAGGAAAGCACTCTGGTAGGTCGATTAACCAAAAGTACATATCGTCAGTATAATCAGAGTCCGTCTTTAAAATATACTACATTATGATAAGGACTGTAAAGACAAAACAGAAAAAAAATACAAAATGCCTCTTCACGTTAGATCCGGAGCGCTGCGTTGCGTTGCGTTACACCGTTGGCTCAGGGATTGTTAGTATGACCTGTGATTGGTTAACATTTTTAACGCTTTCTCTACGTAACTTTCCGGAGTCAATGTGAACACGCTGTAAGAGGGCAAGAGGCAAGCTCGAGGTGGTCTTGTCAGAAAATTCTGACAGTCCGATTATGACTCCGGTTAATCATGTTTTGACTGTGTTATTTTTAACTTAGACAAGTCTAGCATGGAAGGGAGTGAAAAAGAATCTATCAAATTTGGAATGGAAGTGGAAAAACATCTGATGATTGTAAATACAAAGTTTCCAATCCTATCGAAATTTGGGACTGACTGACTGACTGGCTGGCTGGCTGGTTTGCTTACTTATACACATACGGCTAATTGTCAAGCATAACTCCCACTTGATAAGCAGCACATAGTAGCAATGAAGAAATCCGTACTTTTCTCAAAACTACATTTTATTCGTTAAATAAAAACATGACGAGACTTATCACCTGAAAATAAAATAAAGATACATGCTGTACACAAGATAGCAGCAAGCTATGACTGGGAGTGCAGAATGCTGAATTGCTTGCGAATGCAGAACGCTGGAATTCTTGAGTGTTCCTTCAAGACCTTCAGGAAGAGTAGTGGGAAATATAGCACATGTGCCGGGCCCTCCAAAGTAGGATGGTATGACAAGGCATAAAACTTCAGTGATCAGTAAAAAACGAAAGTAGGAAGGAATACTGAAAGTGGGGGAGACAAAAAGCTTCGATAGTTCAAGTAAAAGTAAAACATAAGGAAAAATAAAAAATTTAAGACGGAAAGGAGCTCCAAGCAAAAACTTTGTCACGTGGGCAAAGGGATATGACAGCAATAAAAAGGAGATTTGTGGAAGTGAAACTGATGAGATCCTAGAGCAGTTTCAGGAATGAATCAGAAAACGAGATGACGAAGAATGAACAGGACAAACAATTAAAAGTTACGACCAAGAATGACCCAGAGCCGTTTCTTGCTAGCTGGGTCAGCAGGGTTCTTGTGTACATTCGGCGTGCTGCTTAAATAGGTACATGAGCATGCGTGGATCCATTGGCAGAATGAATGCGAAATTTACATGCTGCAGTTGAAAAGACGATGCCACCACACACACACGGTACGTGTATCACAAAAAACGGACGCGTTATGTACGCACAAAAAACAGCTCTGCGAACGGCCAACAAAAACACGATCGGGGCTCACGGATGAAATTGCATATGCCGGAGGCCAAACACCAATCACTGATGACAACACAGATCGGACAAAAGAAAAATTTTATTTGGATTACATATTTTCCTCATGGGTGCGATCACAGGCCGTTCGTTCGCAGAGCTGCTTTTTTGTGCGTGCATAACGCGTCCGTTTTTTGTGATACACGTACCGTTCCAACGTTCTTTAGGGTTTTCGCATGAACTGAGCATTTTGCGACGGGAAAAAGGGGGCGTTGCCATTCGAAAATTTCGAGTTTCTGTACCTATAACTGTAACCGTGAGCTCCACTTTGTTGCCGTTCACAGAATCCTGATCTCATACCTCTGAATGAGTATATCTGAAATCTCATCTCGATCTGTTGAACGGAACAGTCGCTAGAGGTCCATATATCGGCAAAGTTTCTTTATGACTACCCTGTATCGCGATATATGTTTGTGGGCATTATGGTTAATAATATTAGAATTATACCCCATTCCTATTAAAAACTAATAAACTGCATTAGAAGTTTTTTGTATGTGGAAGATTATGCATGTGCGTATAGTTAAAAATAAATTAAAAAATTCACAATAAAAATGCACGGGTAATATACAAGCCTGAAATCTATAATTTTGATTGTAAAATGAATTTTAAATAAACCTCATGTTATTTATACCAGCAGTTTTGAAATATTTCAGTTTCTGAAACACGTATGACACGAGTTCAAAACGGAGTCTGGCTATTCATTTTGTTTGAAATTTCATAGTTGTCCGGCCATAATGTATGGACAGAGTTTTTGACATTTTCATTTTGATTTGAGAAGTCTCTCTGCAACAAGAGGGGGTCGAGATGAATTTCCCCATCTCTCTTTCTCTTTTTTTTTTCGTTTTCTCTACCGCACATGACAATCGATCTTACCCTGCTAGTGATTGATGACTACACCTGTGTGTTCCCTATTGTCAGATGAACATATACCAATAGCTCTATTTACGTCCTCTGTGAGATTTTTTTTTCTGTTGAAAGAAGACACGGATGACGTGGTTTCCGAAATAGTAAATACAAAGTTTATAAAACCAACTATTCTTCTTACGATCTAGACAGGGGGATAGGTAAAAGCAATCTTCTCGAAATAGGGGAATAACTTATTGGGATTTTAGTATTTTCTGAAATAGATGGGTAGATTTTATAGAAACAATGTTTCTTTAGAACTTTTTTTTATGTGAACTTTTATTTTCCGATGTAAGGGGACTTCTGTCGAAGAAATCAATCGTTGAAACATTTTTGAAGTATTTCATGCTTAAATTTCTAGATGGGGAACTTGTATTGTTCTTTTTTTACGATGAAATCTTAGTGCGTAACAGAGAACATTCTTTTCAAGCAGCATTGCACTCGGATTTAAACTCTGAAAATCGTAGATCCAAAACTTCTCAATAATATTTAAAAGGCTTAAAAAATCTATGTAACAAAGTCCATAGGACGAATGCTGTATAAACGCATTTATAAATTTTACAACATGTATACATTTATGTACATACACATGAATATATATATATATATATATATATATATATATATATATATATATATATATTTATTTATTTATTTTTTTATTCTTTACATATTTCGATGTACATAAATGTAGGAGAAGCCTCTGACACCCGTTGGTGTCCCTGTCTTTCATTCAGCGCCATCTGTGAACTCCTCGTGAACCACTGAGAGGAGAATTGTCTTTGGTAGTGGCAAGATGTGCAAATTGCAGCAGTTGGGCTGCTTGTAACGGTGTTATACATTCAAAGTTATATGTTCAGTGTTATATGTTCAATGTAATAGTTAGTTTAAATATAATGTGTAAGTCTAGTAACGTGACTCTACCTTATTTTGGACTCCAACTTTATTCTACGTAAAAGTGTTAGTTCTCTTTCGAGTGCTGCTTGAATTTGAGTAACTTCATGATTTAGAAGTTTTATGACGACCCCTAAGATCCATAGACACGCAGCTTTCTTACATAAATAGTATATATGTAAATTAATGTTTGCTTTTGAAACATCGAGAGAACAAGACATGGCCAACTGAAGTCACGGAATAGTAAAAGTACAAGCACATTAAATGTATAGTTTTATTTAAAAAATACTCTATTTTAATTTGATGGAGGGCAATGCAATTAAAAAAAATTGTCCATATCTTTTACTTACTTTTCGCGAAATCTTATACCGAAACTTTATCAGAAAAAATCCACTGAATTTGTGCTTAGTTGTTCATAGTTTAAAAACAAATAGTAACAACAACATGTTCAGTTTAAAGTTTGGATCTAAAAAGGCCAAATAAATAAAAAATAATAATTTTGCTTGTTCAGACTGGACGTCATTTTGAAAGAACTAATAAGGGAGTTAGTGTTTTATACCAATGTTAAATTCTAACCACTCATCTCATTTGCCGTATTCGTCGACAATCTGCGCGTTTGTTTACAGTTTGATCGATCCTTATTGAGGCATATGCATGTTCTTCAAGGAACCAACAGGTTCAAGAAATCAGTTCTCAGACATCCTGTTAACCAAAACACATCCCAACTAATGAGTTATTGAAATGGTTGGCTGATTTTGCATAGGGTTCTGGTATTTTTAGTTAGACAAAGGTTAAACAGTCCTTACTTTCTCGTAGGAGAGAAACACGGTTTAAGGTTTCCCATGGTTCAATGTTATATACGCACACTATGCCTTTCTTTTCCCCCCGAATTCTTTTGCTGTTTACATTGCGATTAAATTTTATTACAGTTCATTAGCTAGTCAGACATTAAAAATTTTAATCAAGTGATGTTAATCAAAGAATATCATAGACTTGAAGAAAACCTATAATGCTACATAAATGTTTTCTATTGCACCAAATCTGAGCGACGGGTAGATATTCTAAAAAGTGAATTTCAAACACAGAAATAAATATGATAGTTACCGCAAATGAATAACAGAAATTTACATGCATTAAATCTTCAGTACACTTTTTAACAACTTGCAGAAGAGTAGACAAAATAAAAACGTTGAATCTTCGCTTGAAGCTAACAATTACAGCACCTTAGAACTTTTCTTAACATCGAGGAATTCAGACATAGTAATTAATATAATATAACAGTTATTTATAAGTTGCATACGACCTTTAACTTCCTTCCTTCTAAGGACCTCGTCTTATACTAGCCGAGAGTAAAACTTTTTACAAGAAGAATTTCACCTGTTGAAAAACCTCAACCGATCGCATCCAAACCAACTTTCGAACTGAACTTTTTATTCCAGGCTCTTATTCACCTAGGAAACGAAACCCGTGTTGCCACACCGCTCAACCAAACCATTTTCCAACTATAGACCCAAGAGCAGGATTTATTACTTACTCCATGGTTGACGTGTGAACGTGCTAAACCATTTATTTATTGTGGATTCCAAAACATTGCATGCTGGCAAACACACGCCAAATTGGCCCCAAACTCGTAACACTATATAAAAATGATTGCGGCTTTCTGGTTTCTTCAGTTAACTTTAGTCCATATTTAATAAAATACAATAATATTATTTTATTCCTAATAAAACTTTTTAATACAAGACAATCGTACCAGTTTATAGAAATTTTACAGTAAAATAATCCAATACAAAATGATTTTCATTCGTACCTGTTATATTATTTTTTAAAAATACAAAAGAAAATTGAGAGCCTACTTATAAAAGTAAAATGCCCCAAAGAGATGAATATGCCGAAGGACTTTATTTTCAGTTCTTGAAAAGTATTTCTTATTCTTAAAAATGAGGTTTGTTAAAAACGAGAGTGGTTTGAAAGAGTTTTTGAAAAGTTCATGGCACGATAGTTCTGTTAATTAATCCTGTCCGAAAATTATCATTTTTTTCCTACATATGTTTTTAAAGGAATCCAAAATTGAAAAGATTCAATTAGAGGAAAGATCCTTATCATCTGCGGGATTCCCACTGCTATTTGACGGAACCCCAACGGATCTCTGATCGGAACTATTGACCTAAGCAATATCGATAAATTTAATAATTTCCTAGAGGTTTCTCTTCACCATCTTAAACATTTACAGTGGGACAGTTTGGTGATGGAACCAAAATACTATTCAGTTTTATATTTTTGTGAAGTTAGTCGCTTTAGACTGAATCGAACAATACCAATTTATTACTAACTAGCTGAAAACCCGTACTTCTCTACGGAGTATATTCAAATTAAATACAACGGTCAATGTATGCAATTAATGCCAAATATATATGTATATATATATATATATATATATATATATATATATATATATATATATATATAATAATTACAACGATCAATGTATGCAATTGATGTAAAAAAAAGCGAAAAAGTATATTTATAAAAAATCGTAAAGGATATTTTCATAGACAAAATAATGAAGAAGACCATATTCAAGTTAAATCTTATAGAACATAACTAAAGAATATAGTACAGTTTGAGGAACATTTCTTTTTCCGTATTTTAATTTTTTTTTTAATAATGTTCAATCGTCTACCACATTAGAAAGAAAAAAAAATTTGGGTCAATTTATTTCATTGTTATGCACGTGACACAAAATTAATTTAAAGTATCACAAAAAGAAAAGAAACAACGTGATAAGCATTTAATAAATTAAATTCTAAAAATTAATCTTTAAAAATTCACCAAAAATGAGAAAACGGATGTAAAGATTCGAAAAAGATTTCATTTTAAAGGAATTTTTATGATCTTTCTCGTGATATAAATTTTATAACCCTCGGATCATTATTTTAAATGCAGACTTTAAAGAATATTACAAAAACAGCTTAAAAATTTAATTTTAAAAAATCTAAGAATTTTTCAAAAATCTCTCTTAGTGCACCCTATAAGAAGAATCGCCATTCAAAATTTCAGCTCTTTAGGTCCAGCTGTTTGGTCTGTGCGTTATATGTCAGTCAGTCAGTCAATCAGTCAGTTAGTTACGGAACTGTTTTATATATATATATAGATGCATGTATGTAAGGAACTTAATACATTGGTTAGCAACTACGGAAAAATTTTAAATCTTTTCAAGATATTTTATACACAGAATATGAATGCTTATGGTAAAAAGTGGAGAGAGATTACAGAGGATTTGCTGATACGTTTATCTGAAATTATGGAAGAAAGGATTAATCTTCTGATAACCTATCCCTTAAAATTTTTTCGGTTAAAGTTAGATGCGAATATAACGTTTTTGAATGAAATATCTGCTTAGTGCATTATATAATCCACATTTATTTCTGAAACAAATTCCTAAAAATGTTTATCATTACAAAACTCTTTAAGCTTTAAACATTATTAAAATTTGTTATTGACTCTTTCGACTACAAAGTGGCTTTGTCAATGCTTAGAAAGCTAGTATAGAATAAGCTGAGTGCTTGTAATATATATTTTAATATGATACTAATCCAAGGAAATATTGAAATAAATTTTCTTATACTTAAAATGGATTCGTGAAGTAACAAACAACAAAAATAAATTGCCATTAGTCAATGTAATATAGGGATGGAGATAATGTAACGAAATCAGTGTATGGCTTAAGATCAATCTTTGATTATAAACCAAAATTCTGAACTTTAAAGCTGATTAAGATAATTGCTTTTAACTTTGATCTTTATGATCATTTGATCACTTTGACCACTATAATCATTTGACCTATTAGATAAATTAGATACCTATTTTATAATTCCCGTTGAATAAAAGTAATTTTATACATATACCAATTACTTACTTACTTAATTACTTACTCACACACACACACACACATACATATATATATCTATATATATATGTATGTGTATATATATATATATATATATATATATATATATATATATATATATATATATATATATATATATATATATGTACGTATGTATGTATATATAAGTGAATCATAACAGAAAAAGGTTTAAATTAATTTTATGACATATTTCTGCCTAAAATAGTATGACATTTCCTAATATATTCACTTTGCTGAGGGTTGTCGAATATACTCTATTTTGATATCTAAACTGAAGAATCGGCAAGTACTGTCATTATTTTAGATATATGAAGCTCACAGCTCTGTTGAGTCTTAATGAAATTAGTCGATATACAATTCCTACAATACAGCTTCAAAAATATCACTTGATAGAATGCAATGGTTAGTCTGCAGCTTGTTCGCAGTTGTTACAAACTAAACAGTCTGATCCATATAAACATGATTATGTATTGCAGCTCGAGTCAGTGATCTGAACGTCCCTGGTTCGATGCTCGTCGCTGCAAATCCACCGTCATATTCACTAAGGGTGGTCGGGGCAGGTAAGATAAGTTGTGGCTATGTATCGTGGAATTTAACGCTACAGTTAATGTGTGCTAATTTTGCCCGAATTTAATCTAGAATTTATTTAATATCAGGAAATACTTTAATTCAGTCACTTTGTCAAGCAATATTTCACGTTAACAGGTGTGTTTCTAAGCCCCAGATTTGAATTTAGGGTGGTCTTCCTTAACAACATCTTTGCTCATTCATAGAATCAACTCGATATTGTTGAAGATATATTTACGGTTCTATTTTCCCAGTGTACCGTTTTATTATTCCCAAGTTGCGGTTCTCTTGTTGCGAGAATTTCTTTAAACTATTGTTTCCGGTTTACGGGCTAACAAACAGCGTACCATCTATTAAAACCCCTTTCGAAAGCAGTTACTCATTTTCACGGCGCTCAAGGTGACGTTTCCATAATACACGCCATTTCTCTTGCCCCCAAAGGCAATACCGTCAATTGATTCTGCGCAGCTTTTGAGAAAACCGCTTTGGCGATAAATCACCAAATTTTGGTGAATTTCAAAAGTCGCCAGGTCTTACCTGCTCAGCCAATCACCGCTTTTTAAACTTGCCGCGCCTTTACGTCATAAGTAGATGGTTGCAACTTTTTGCCCGTTATCGCCCTTTTAACTTAATGCGCGTTCTGCCTTCACACTACGTACGCTACGACGCTTGGCAACTTGACACACAACTTTCGTGTAACCTCCGCTCCATATACTCCTGTCTGGGAAGAACTTGAATGCACATACTTTGAGAGATCACAATTTTTTTGCTGTATATATAGGTCGTGCCTTTTAGAAGCCCCTCCAGAATGCGGCTCCTTCTTGCCTAATTCTGTGAGGAGGCTATACCAGTCTTTGATGTATGATTTTGGACCATCATGGTCGTTTTATGTATTTTGCTAATAACGATGAAAATTTCCGAAGTGAGCCTGAATAAATATCTGTTCGACCTAATAATTGGCTCGATCTCTTTTTCATCTTCGTTCAAATTTGGCTCCCGGATTGCAGAAGACGATGGCCTGTGGTTATTGTTATCGCCTCTAGAAAAAATCACTATACAACGACGTTACCAGACCACATATCTACTGAAGCTATTTAGGCATCTAAATACTACATCACATTTTATTGAAAAGCGGTTGTCACCATCGAAGTAATTTTTGCTTGTTCCTAGCTCCACGAACTTTCTTGACTGGGTTCATCGGTTTCTTCTTCGACATATACTTTCGGCCAAATTCTTCCCGTACGAACAGTTCGTCATTGAGATAGACATAGTGCCGTGCAGCTTCCTTTTCCTACCACTAACTAAGGTGTGATTCTACAATACAGATATAGAACCGCTCCTTCATTCCCTCTACAGACAAGGTATTGTTCCTATATTCACTTTATAGACATTGGCCTTATTCTCCATCATAGACATGGTGCCTTCTTGATATTCTTCAACATAGAATTGATGCCGTCCCTTTTCTTCATTATACGCTACAATGTCCTTCAAGTTCTCAAATTTACCTTTGAAGGTGCGGGTTCAAGTGTTCCGCACTTGACTCGGTTCAAAAATTATGGAATCGATGTGTCGCAGTTGTGAAAACCATGTCGTCCCAGATGTCACAGTTGGGACGACATGGTTCTCACGACTGCGACACGATGTTCTTCGAGGTAAGTCAGACTTCAGCTCTAGTGGTACCTCGCCTTAAAGTGAAGCTGCCTGCTACCCTTCGCCGAGGACCTAGGTCCTTTGGACTTGGTGTAGTCTTTCCTACTCCAAGGGGATTGGAAACAGCTACTTATATCCATAATCTTGCCGAAAAGTAAACACCCTGTAATAGGTGGTTTAGTCCCGGAATATCCTCAACTCGCTATCAGATCGACTTACTCACACCCTTATCATTTACTTCTTGCCATTTTTATATCGTCATTGTTCCAGGAATTGGGAGGGAATAGAAGTCTAGAAGAATCGACTTAAGACTGGGATAGAATGAATCGAGGAAATAATTTAAAAAAAAACACATGAAGCTGGTAACATTACAATGTATCTTGAATAAATATACCGTTTCAAAAATCAATAACTGTTTAAAATAATTTGTTGCCTCTGTGTTCATCATACTCATTCTTAAAGAACCAATTGCAAGTCATATAATTTTCCTTCTTGAACAAATGATTTTTTCCCTTTTGAATGCATAAATTGTAATGATTATTCTACCTTTTGTGCTATTATTGTCCTCTTTTATCATGCTCGTGTTATAATGTATCTGCAATTTTCGTGGCGCAACAAAAAGGAAGATAAAGTAATTACTCCCGAAATATTTTGCAAACAAAATCGATGCAACAGTATAATCCTTTTATCTTTGAAAAATAAAAGAACCAAGTGGTAAAATAGTAGGATTTGTTACTGTTACTGATTATTTAAGACTTTGAAACCAGACTCTCAGAAACAGTTATTTATTTCCCTTTGAGATTCATTCCAAACAACCACCTTGCTGTGAAAAAGAAAGGCTCAGGTCGTAATGGAGCTTTGAAACGGAGATTAGATTATTTAATACGTTTCTTTGATATATTTTACCGAATAAAACAGAAAATGTTTACCCGTCGTAAAGCAAGGTTTCTCAGCTTTGCTTTTACATAGGATTTGATGTTAGTAATAGACCAAGTTCGGGAGTTAACATTGATATTTTAGCCTTTATACACGTTATCAATAATGTGCAGTAACAGTATTACGGTTTCGTGGCTATTTTATTAATGGGTAAATGTAAAAATTTGAGATTAATTCACACTTTAATAAATATATTTTATTACGTTTTTAAAAATAATTTTTTTAAAATATATTCATTCCATTTATAAATGTAGTTCCAAATTTGAAAAAAAAGTTTTAGCATATTTTCCTGCTTCAGACTATAGAGCTTGTAGAATTTATGATCACAAACTGAATAATTCTGTGTTTATAGCAGAAGAAGATATTTTTTTTAATGCTGTACCGTCTATGTGTACCTGTGCATGCGCACTTTACATTTCTCCGACTGGAAATTTGCATGACTTGTCTTCTTGAAAAGAATATATCAAAATTCCTTGAAAGGTATCACTCTAAAATTTTGTTCCACTTTCCTTTGTTCCATTTAAATTAAGACATCGTCAGGGTTGTATATTTAGAATGACAAGTATAAAATGAATGTCTACTGAGCAAGCATTTTTTCCTTGAAAAGGATACATCTAAAATTCCTTGCAAGGTATCGCTATAGAATATTGTTTAGCTTTTCTTTATTAATATTCACCAAACCAACCGTCTTCAGGAATGTACACTTAGAGTAATAAGCCTTAAAAATATTTTTTTACGAAGCGAAAGTAATTTCCTTTAAAAGGATATATAAAAAATTCCATGCAAGGTACCGCTATAAAATTTTGTTCCGCTTTCCTTTGTTCCATTTCCGTTAACCGTCTTTTAGGAATGTAGATTTACAGTAAAAGGTCTAAAAATATCTTCTAACGAGTGAGAATTATATCCTTGAAAAAAATATATAACTAAAATGCATTTCTAGGTATCGCTATAAAATGTTGTTCCACTTTCTTTTGTTCTATTTTTATTAAACAGCTTTCGGGATTGTTGATCTAGAGTAAAAAGTTTCAAAATATTTTCCCAGAAGCTTAGGAATGATTTTTAAATAAGGTTTTTATTAAGACTCAAGAATAACTGTTTTGAAAACTTATCAAGGCATAGTAGGGAAAAAATGTGCAGATGGAGTTATTGCTTCAGTATATATACTGTTGCTAGCTCTGAGTATGAGACTCCAGTCAAGTGTTCTTTTGAAACAAGGAATAGAAATATAGACGGCGACTTACGACGCGGTGGTCCAGTTGGCAAAGGCAGCGAGCCATTGACCTATAGGTCTCTGGTTAGATTCTGGACGCTGACAAATCCACCACCGTGTAGGTTAATGGCAGCTGGTGCACGTAAAATCTGTCGTAGTTGCAAAGTCCTCCAAATTCTCAAACTTTCCAAACGATTCAATTAAGAAGAGATGAATCTAAATTTTTCATCTACTTCCGAATGACGATACATAGATTTGATAATCAATTAAAAAGAGTGGAAGAAAATTTGAGAGAGCAGGATACAACTACCAAAGAAATTAAAATTTTTATGTCTACTTTCTCCATTGTGAAAAAGAACACTGAAAAAAATAACTAACAATCCCTCTAAACAATCACTTCATTCGACTGTAGCTAGATCGGCAGTGATGTACTTTTCCTCCAAAACAACCGGATCGTGTGTACTATTCCTCTCAATTGTTTACGCCAATGGCAACCGAAACGGCCCCGAGGCGGTTCCCTTTATACGGTTTCGGTAGACAAAATCGAAAGACACCTGATACCGATTCGGTTGTTTCCCGTATACGGTTTTCGACCGCAACATGTGAACGCACAAAACAAAATACATAGTTTATCGTAAACGAAACGACAAAAACCGAAACGATTATAAAACTGAATCCGTATCGTGTGTATGAGGCCTTATGGCGTCCGTCCTCATTCGATGTTGACCACAACTGGTCTGGTGTCTGTGAGACGAGTCCGTTATTTCATATTCAGGGCGAATGTTTAATTTTCAATAGCCTCCGCATTATCAACAAAACATATAGACGTCTTACACAGAAGAACATCAATTGACAAACGACGGCGAGAATGCGATTGGCGAGAAAGGGTGCAACTTCTATTTTCGAGACGTTGCTCTTTTGGCAGGCGGAAGACTAACTTTTACCCCAATTTACAACCTTGCCTTCATTGGGATTTGAACCTGTTACACCGGCGTGTCAGGATAGTACCCTTAAACACTTTGCCACTGAGAGGCTGCATGTATATAAAAAACTAAATAATTAAAATTTAAGGGTTTTTAAATAAAATTTTAAATTGCACAAATATTTTATTTAAGTACTATGATATTGAAATAAAAAATTATATTTGAGGGTAAAAAATCATAGTGAAATGTATGTAAATGAAGATAAATTAAAATTTGAATTCTAGACTTCCTTAACAACTTGAATTTATACTCCTTAGCATTAATAAAAAAGTTCTATGGTTATTTTTTCTCATGCTTTTTGCCTTTAATTTTCGCTCTTTAGGTTTTTCTTTACGCAAGCAATTTTACGAGCATCATAAAATTCCCAATTAAGGGTCTAGTTGTCACTTTGAAGAAACTGTTGTAGTTTAATGGCAGAAATATGTGATATCTGATGCTGAGAGTGAAAATTGTATAATATACAATTTTATATACACGATGAGTATCGATTGAATCTATAACTGATATCGATATAGATAGACCCTCCATGTTGTTGATTTACTCTTTAACTTCAATTCTTTTACTAATCCTTCCCTAATCTTTTAAATTTATTGTACTAACTATTGTACAAACTATTCGTACTAACTATTTTCTTTTTTTATGTTAAAAATTAATTTCCAAAGTAAAAAAAAGGATTTAGGAATATAAAAAACAAAACTTCCTGCAGATAGTTTTATAATCTTATAACGGAGTAGTCTTATAGTATTATAATGGAGAGAAAAATGTAAAACTTTAGGGAATCTCATTTCAATTGTTCATTTAAGCCTCTGAAAATTTTCTTTCAGATGAGAAAATATTTATTTCAGTTTTGGATTTAGTGATTAAAGTGTGAAACTTGATAGAAAGAAAAGAATGGAAAAAGAAAGAAAAAAGGACCTAATCCTTCAAAACTTTCAACCTAATTTTTAAAGCTGGTCTTAGTTTGTGAGCAGTTCTATGCCATATATTGATATTTGTTCATTTAACAATTAACTTCAATCAGTTCTTTGTGTTACCTGGAAAAATAAAGGTATATTTAACGTCATTAAGTGTTTTCTTTGTAAGAATTTGTTATTTTTTTCTGTTCTGTTTATGTAGTATAATCATGGGGTTTTGTTTGTTTGTTAATCACACTTTGAACTGATTAACAAATAGACATTCCTTTTGATTTACTGAAAGGAATACATTATTTTACCTTTTAGTAAATCAAAGGGATTACCGTATTTTCCAGACCATAGGATGCACGTTTATACATAAAAAATCGACTTAAAACTAGGATGCGAATTATGGTCCGTAGGCAATATTAAATTAATATGAATATTTTATTATAAATATTATATATATTATATATCTGTGTTTGCTGTGTAAAGGGTGTCAAGTCCAAAATCATAGTTTTGAGAAAAATGGGATTGAAAACTAACATGTTTGTGTTTTGTTTCACATATCCCAAATTTTCACAGATGAATAAAAATATTTAGGAGTGGAATTGGACTTAGCTTTCTGTACCCTGAAGTAGCCCTTGATATTTCCCCCCAAAAATGAACTTGAACTTAAACCTTCAGTTTTTGAAAACAAAGGAAAACCATAGAGGTGTGTTGCTCCGACAGATTTTGCTCCCATATAAGTGTTGTGAATCATTAAATTCAAATATGAATTTTGTGAATATAATTTTAGAAATATACAGACAGAAATAAAATTCAGCGTATGTCTTCGTAAACAGGACTAAATGCTAACCTTTGACATTTAATATTCTTTGACATTAAATATTCAACAACAAAAAAAAAATCCTTAAAAGTAAATGGATATAAAATTTTTAAGCTTAATTTTACGAGAAACGTGTTTCTAAGTAGTTTTCTACAACAAATGTTTTTTTAAAGATTTCTTTTATAATAAATTCTTGTTTTTTATTAAAACTTCTCATCTTTCTATTAGACTAACCGACACGCCAGACCCTCGAGAAGTATCGTTTCTAAGTTTCTATGCACGCAGATCCATGATATTCGAAACAGAATTTCATAATGAATTATCATTTATGAATGTTATGAACTATATCGAAAGCAATGCAAAATGCTTTCTTTCACAACCATCAATGAACATTAAATTATTATTACAATTTGATAGTAGGCGGAATGATTACTTTTTGAGACAAAAGAAGAGTAGAACTCTGAGCAGAATATTGCTAGAGTATACACCTATTAGGCTTAATATATTTCTAGAGAACCCCTACTGTATTTAGACTTGATTAAGAATAATTACTGATAAACCCTCGAAATACATGTTGTCGAGTGCCTTTCTGATCTGGTGTGCTTGATTAATGGAGCCCTTTGGTCATCAGTGTTATGTTAGCGCGCGTCTGTCTAACTGTTGGAAATTAGTTGTCTTCGACACACGGTGTAGAAACCCGGCTATTCAATCAACTGTTTGGTGTCTCGCATAATCTAATTATTCTGGGAAATGCGCCATTTATTTGAAAAAAAATCTTCAAATCCTGTAAGTGGATTATTTCATACAAAATCAGAAGGGAAAATTAATTCACCAGTTATCTCATAGCATATCTTTAATCGGTATCACTGATTTTACTGATATTATATTTTTTAAAACAGTGTTTGTATTAACCATGAGAATAATTTAGATGAATGCCCAGGATTAATTTAGTTTACTCTTGAAGAAACGTGACTTAGATTATGAGATGCCCATAATCATATTTATGAGGTATCATGATGATATCTAAAGAATATAAAAAAGAATTTATATGGTCACAAAGTGTAAAATAGGGATTATAGAGACAAGAACTCAACATATATGAGTAATTTTATAAGTCATCGTGTATGAGTCTTTTATAAGTCATCGCATATGAGCAATTTAATATCGGACGATCAATTCGATTAAAAAACTTTAATACTTTAATTTATTTTCAGAAAATAAAAGAAAAAAGCGGAGAATAGAAAGACAGAGAATAGATAGACAAAGAAGAATTTATTTAGTTTACCCTCGAAAAAACGGGACATGGAATGTGAGATGCCCCATAATCATATTTACGAGGTATTGTGATGATATCTAAAGAATATAAAAGAAATTTATATGGTCACAAAGTGTAAAATAGGGGTTATAGAGACAAGAAGTCATCGTATATGAGTAATTTATAAGTCATCCTATATGAGTAGTTTAATATCGGATGATCAATTCGATTAAAAAACTTTGATACTTTAATTAATTTTTAGAAAATAAAAGAAAACAGAGTATTTAGTTTACCCTTGAAGAAACATGACATAGACTATGAGTTGGCCCATAATCATATTTATGAGGTATCGTGGTGTTATCTAAAGAATATAAAAGAAATTTATACGGTCACAAAGTGTAAAATAGGGTTTATAGACACAAGAAGTTATCGTATATGAGTAACTTTATAACTCATCGTATATGAGTTATTTATAAGCCATCGTATTATGAGTAATTTAATATCGGATGATCAATTCGATTAAAAAACTTTAATACTTTAATTCATTTTTAGAAAATAAAAGAAAACAGAGAAGCATAGAATGACAGAGAAAAATTAATTTTGTTTACCCTTGGAGAAACGTAACATAAAGTATGATATGCCACATAATCATACTTATGAGGTATCGTGATGATATCTAAAGAATCCAAAAAAAATTATATGGTCCCAAGGTGTAAAATAGTGTTTATAGGGACAAGAAGTCATCGTAAATGAGTCATTTCTACGTCATCGTATATGAGTTATTTATAAGTCATCGTATTACGAGTAATTTAATATCGGACGATCAAGTCGATTAAAAATCTTAAATACGTTAATTAATTTTCAGAAAATAAAAGAAAACCAAAAAGAATAGAAAGACAGAGAACCGATAGAGAAAGAAGAATTTATGTAGTTTACCCTTGAAGAAGCGTGACATTGATTATAAGTTGCCCCAGAAACATATTTATGAGGTATCGTGAGGATATCTAAAGAATATAAAAGAAATTTATATGGTCGCAAAGTGTAAAATAGGGGTTATAGAGACAAGAAGTCATCATATATGAGTAATTTTATAAGTCATCGTATACAAGTAATTTAATATCGGACGAACAATTCGATTATAAAACTTTGATACTTTAATTATTTTTTAGAAAATAAAAGAAAACAGAGAAAAATTTATTTAGTTTATCCTTGAAGAAACGTGACATAGACTATGAGATGCCACATAATCATATTTATGAGGTGTGATGATATTTAAAGAATATAAAAGAAATTTATACGGTCACAAAGTGTAAAATTGGGTTTATAGAGACAAGAAGTCATCGTATATGAGTAATTTATGAGTAATTAAGTCATCATAAATGAGTCATTTCTACGTCATCGTATATGAGTTATTTATAAGTCATCGTATTATGAGTAATTTAATATAGGATTGTCAATTCGATTAAAAAACTTTAATACGTTAATTTATTTTCAGAAAATAAAAGAAAAGAGGAGAATAGAAAGAAATTTAGTTTAAAAAAATGAAAAGAAAAAAGAATAATGTCCACCATCCGTCGGAAATCGATGTTGAATTTCTCATTATGAGTTTAAGACTATGAAATTATATTTTATTGCATGCCAACCGTTCGTTACAATAATATCGCGTGCGTATACGGAATCGGAAAGTATTCTGTTCTTTAAATTGTTATTGAAAGTTGTTTTGGTGTTCAAAGCAACTCTACCTTTCAATGATTTTCACTGTACATGATGGGTCCAACGATTCGCTATGAAATCTAATCTGTTAAACTAAAGTAAGTTACAGCAGACTCTCTTCCGAAGCAGTCGATTTCAAACATTTATAAAGTCAACCAAGTAAATACATTACATATAAATTTTTAAACATAGTACACAGTTTAGCATCATGCAGTAAGATCGATTCAAGAGCTACGGTTTTCAAAGAAATCTTTCAGGAAACACAAATTTCAAGACATAACAACTCTGCGTCCCTTCTTTTTTTCCTAAAATTCGAATATATTACATGTTAGGTTTGGTTTTCGTTTGTGTATATGCTTCAATACAGAAAATTAGTGTATTTTATAGCAAAAGCATTCAAGATATTTCTGGTTTGATTTAGATAAAAACTAGTTATTCACACCCTCACATTTAAAATATTGAATTAAATTCAATCTTTAGAAAGAAAGAATGTTTTACTTCGAATTTTCGAGACTGGGTAAGGTTTAGAAATCATGAAAAGATTAAAATCGAGTTTCTTCTTGAAATGAATATTTTCAGCTGTTACAATGATGAAATACGAGATTTAATTTTTTTAGTAACGCAAGAGTTTACTAAGATGTCTAAATGGGACCTGTTTGACGTACCTGTTCTTTAGAATGCATTTAAGGGGTCAGGTACCTTTTAAAAGCTAAGAGACTCGACAAAGAAATCCCTATTTTCAATCATCAGTAGTTATGAAAATAATTTGTTCACGAATATGAAAATTTTACTGTGAGTTAAACATACTTTCTTTATTATGAATATAGTTCACAAATGATTCTAGCTTTAAGGGAAATTTTTGAATTGTTTAAAATTTCAACCATTGTTTTTTTTCAATGTTATGTAATTGCGCTCGTACTTGAGCCCACATATTAATGAATATACATATTTTTTTAGTTTTAAAATTAAATTATGCAATATATCTTTGAAATAACCAACTTTGAAATCAAAATTCTTAGTTCATCATAGGAAAAAAAATGTTTTTTTGAAAAAAAGTTTTTAAAAAAATTCAGAAAATTTGCTGTAATTACAAGTTTTATGGTAGGAATCGCATAATAGAAGGATATATTAATGATAAAAGTTTGTATTTACCGTGTATAAAATTTCATGGTATTATAGCCAACTGTTCTGGTGATAGCATGTGCGCATTGACATAACGATGGAAAAAAATGGTTAAAATTTTGAACATCTAAACATTTTTTTCATGCTAGAAAAAAAAATTGAAAGCAATATTTCTAAAGATAAAACAGTGTTTAACTCACAGTAAAATTTTCCTATTTCTGAATAAGTCATGCGGAGTCTCCATCCATTTCAGTCTGCTATTAACTAAACTATACTGGCGATGTGGAACACTCCTTTTTAAAGAACGTTTTTAAACAATGGGGATAAATCCGAAAGTACTGTATTACATGCCTTTTCTATCTCTACTTCATAAATATATTAATGTGAATATACTTTTGAAGTAAATATAGAAAAGGCATGCAATACAGTACAAAACTGAACTGAAGTGCGTAGTGTTAATAAAATTTAATAGATTGTCAATAGGCTTATTTATTAAATGGCGACATCGTGACTGACTGTAAAGAAGATGACTGACTGTAAAGAAGATGACTGACTGTAAAGAAGATGACTGACTGTACTTTGATGCTTTGTTAGGTAGTGTAAAGACTCTTTTCATAAATTACCCACTAGAAAAATTGAGATTTCAAGTTTCAACAGGACTCAGTGACACTAACTGTGAAAGCAATAGAAGAATTTAGGAAAGTCTCACAAGTAAAAGAATGTGAGGTTTTAGTCAAACAATTGAATTTACCTTGAAATAACATGAAACTTTTTTGCTGCATCATATCTGGCGGCTTGCGGCTACTAAGTCGTATATGTCGCAGCACAATGAACCATGGGATGTTTTAAATTTGAATATTTAAAAAAAAATTCACATTTGAGGAACATATGTGATGTATATAACATATACGAACTATGTGCTTACGATGAGTACATAAAACATGTAAAAGCATTGAATAAACAATTATGATAAAACCATGAGGAAGATAGTAGAAATAATTCATGATAAAGATAAGTTACGATCATTAACGATACGATAAATGACTATAATTAAACAAGCAAAAATATGCTACTCAACGTGCATGTGAGAGACAATATTGTTTCACTAACAATAAATAAGAATACTCTCTTCTTGAATAATGAATTTCGAAATATCATTTGTGGAAAGATTTCCAAGCATTCCTTTTCTAGAGGGACACTAATCTGAAAACCTACTGCGTACAGTATAGTCTCTATAACCAGTCGCTTAAGAATCAAAACTTAAATAATACGGGAAAACGGCTGAGTTGAAAGACATGTACATAGCATATGCTTACAATGTGTACATACAACAATTTAAAATATAGATGCAACAATCATGATTAACCAATTTGGAGAGCAAGTAAGATAATACGTAGTGACGATACATTATCATAATCAACAATGGGATGAAGGACAATCATTCAACAAACAGATAATGAAAGGCAACGTTCTTGTGAAAGACAATATTGCTTAACAAAGTATAAGCGAAAATACTTTGAATACTTAACATTATAGCGGAAGATGACTGTGTGAAATCTTGGAGAACAAATTTGGCAGTCTACTGCTTTAGGATGAGTAATTACTCATTTGTGATTCTTTACACCAGTTGCATTTGAACGATCATATTGCAGATATGTACGTATTTTTTATTTCTTCTGCTTTATTCAGAATAACATATTCTCCTTTCGCCTGGAAAGATATCTTAATGCAAAAATATTTACAATTTTAAATATCCATTAAGGATTCAAAGCGAGTGTGATAGCAATATTAGTTTTCTTACGAAAATACTAAGTAATTACACGTCCTCGAATCCACAAGAACGTGTATTAATATTAATTACACTCCTCCGAATCTTTCTCCTTGCAGAACACACGTTGAGGCACGTTAAAATCAGATATGAATATGCAGTGCATTAATTATAACTTAACAACGTTTAAGTACTTATCGGTTCATTATCGAGAAAGGTATTACTCTTATTTAATATTTTTAACGAACTCATCTTATTCTCCTCGGGGGACAACAGCTGAATTAAGGTTTTGCATATTCGGTGTATTTATCTGCCGTCCTTTGATTTAGAGTCGTAATGAAATTTTCAGACTTTATTTTATCCTCAAGTATTATCTGGAGATTTAATTCATTATCTGGAGTGATCTAGTTTTGGGAAAGTTTCAAGACTTTTTCTCTTGAAAAGATCAAGTAGAAAGCCAGGGAGAGTTAGATACTGTCCGACGTTTGAATAATGATGTTAAAAGAGCCGTATAATTGAGGTTAGTCTCCTGCAGAAATGGCTGCCGATTGTGTAAGTTTGAGTGTGTGAGTGTTGCTGAATTTTTCTCTAGTTTTTTACGGCGACCAAAAAATTCAAATTTTAAACAGAAGTTATGTATGTTTATAGAAAACAATTTTCCAAACTCCAAGAATATATATAAAACATTATTTTTTTAATATGTGCATCAAATTCTTACAGTACGAGCCAAACAAATAATTTAGAGAACTTCGAGTTCTGTAAATTATACTTTTCGAGAGCTGTTAGAGAGTATATGCATTTTGAAAATTATAGATGACTAGCTTTATATACCCGGCGTACCCTTAATAAGGCTTACTTTAATATTATGTAAAATTGTAATTTTATGCCAATCGATACCTCTCCCCACTTCTCAGCAACCCATCACCATATTATAATCCCCCTTCCCCACATGCTGATGTCAGCATTAAAATGTTTCTTTCAATTTTGATAACATCAGCATTGAAAGAAACAGCATTGAAAGATCCAGCATAACCCTCTGGATTCCGGTCCTTGGAGGAGTTTCAGGTCTTCCCCATAAATCTCTGTGAAAATCGCCGGTTTCATATACAAAGAAATTCCTGGCGTTGCCCAGGATAATAAAAATGAATGGAGTTAACTCGAGCTCTAGATGCATATGTACAAACAACCGAAATATCTACAATCCACACACACACCCCTTTCCATGCTTCATTTAATTACGGTTGATCTCTCTCTTTTCTCCTACCACCAATTTGGTGTTAAAAAATATATAAAAAATACAAACTATTGGATTGTTTTTAGCAATTTTTACAAAATCTAAGCGAATGTCGAAAAATCGTGGCATTGATCGTGTTTGTTACAAGTAATCCTGTTTGTTGCATTTTAAATCAAGAAACTCATGGATATCAATTTCTTTCTTTGAGATATAAAGGAATATGTAAAAAATACGTTTTGCTCCCCCTCCTCTCCTTGGGGGACGAATTTTGAATAATCCTGAAACTGATTTTTAGGTATTCGTCTTCCTTTCATTTTAAAGCAAGAATCTTATAGGTATCCGTTTCCTACTTTGAGTTATAAAGGTATATGTGAAAAACACGTAAAAACACGTTTAGCCCCCCCCCTCCACCCCTTGGGGCTGAATTTTGAAAAATCCTGAAATTGGTTTTTAGATAATCATGTTCCTTACATTTTAAAGCAAGAATCTTATGAATATCAATTTCCTTCTTTGAGATATGAAGAAATATGTAAAAAATACATTTTCCTCCTCCCCCCCCCCTCGGGGGCGAATTTTGAAAAATCCTGAAACTGACTTTTCGGTATTCGTCTTTCTTTCATTTTAAAGCAAGAATCTTATGGATATCCGTTTTCTACTTTGAAATATGAAGGTATATGTGAAAAACTCGTTTAGCCCCCCTCCCCCCCCCCTTGAGGTCGAATTTTGAAAAATCCTGAAATCGATTTTAGGTAATCAAGTTCCTTACATTTTAAAGCAAGAATCTTATGGATATCTGTTTTATTTCTTTGAGATATGAGGGAATATGGGAAAAACACGTTTTGCCCCCCTCCCTCCCATGGGGGCCGAATTTTGAAAAATCCTGAAATTGATTTTTAGGTATTCGTGTTCCTTTCATTTTAAAGCAAGAATCTTATGGATATCAATTTCCTTCTTTGAAATATGAAGGAATATGTAAAAAACACGTTTTGCTCCCCTTCCCCCCTTGGGGGTCAAATTTTGAAAAATCCTGAAACAAATTTTTAGGTATTCGTCTTCCTTTCATTTTAAAGTAGGAATCTTATGAATATCCGTTTCCTACTTTGAGATATGAAGTATATGTGAAAAACACGTAAAAATACGTTTAGCCCCCCCTCCCCCACTAGGTGTCGAATTTTGAAAAATCATGAAATTGATTTTAGGTAATCAAGTTCCTTACATTTTAAAGCAAGAATCTTATGGATATCTGTTTTTTTCTCCGAGATATCAGGGAATATGGGAAAAACACGTTTTGCCCCCTCCCACCCATGGACGCCGAATTTTGAAAAATCCTGAAAACGAATTTTAGGTATTTGTGTTCCTTTCATTTTAAAGCAAGAATCTTATGGATATCTGTTTTCTTCTTAGAGATATGAAGGAATATGTAAAAAACACGTTTTGCCCTCCTCCCCCCCCCCCCCCTCTTGGGTAGCGAATTTTGAAAAATCGCTTCTTAAATGATGTCTTCAGCACAAAAGTAAAAAGCTCCTAAAATTTGATATCTGTATCTGCAATAGTTTTTGCTGGGTGTTGATACGTGAATAAGTCAGGACTTCTTCCTTTATATAGATAATACGATAATAACAATGATAAAACTCTCACGAAGCAAATAATATTTATTTATATCTATAAATTGCAAAAGTCTGAGATGAAATACCGTAATAAACAGTACGTAACAGCGCTATATTTTTAAAAACGTGATACCCTCAAAATGAGTTAAAAATGAAAAACAAAAGAAAAATCGTGAAAATCAGGACTGATGTTATAGAATTCTGAGTATTTAAAGATTGTCGTGCCTGCTAGCGTTTGAGGATTGTTGGAGAGCCAATATTTCCATAAAATTCTTACAGTATGATCCAAACAAATAATTTTGAGAACTTTAAGTTCTGTAAATTATACTTTTTGATAGCTGTTAGAGAATATGCGTATTTTGAGAATTGTAGATGATAATGCGATAATAACAATGATAAAACTTTCACGAAACAAATAATATTTATATATATCTGTAAATTACAAACGTCTGAGATGGAATACTCTAATAAACAGTGCGCAACAGCGCTATATATTTAAAAACGTGGTACCGTTAAAATGAGTTAATAAAAATGAAAATCAAAAGAAAAATCGTGACAATCAGGTCTGATAATATAGAATTGAGTACTTAAAGCCTGCAGTGCCTGCTAGAATTTGTGAATTTTCAGGAGAGTCAATGTCACCTAATGCCCTCAGGCATAAAGAAAACTATAAATACCAGTTCAGAACAAGTTGTTAGTTTTTTTAAATAATTTATTTTTATCGTGGATTGTTAGAAACTGCGCGATTTCTGTGTTATTATCCTCCATAAATTGACTGTAAGGGATTTTCCCTACCTTGAATCTTAGTATCCGTGTATGTTTCGCAAGATCATTCAATTGTATTTAAAGATCGATTTACAACTTTCTTCAAGAGTATCTGCTTCATTTCCGTGCACTTCCAGCAACATTATGTAATAGATATTCAGAATTTCTGAGCCTTTCTTTCTCTGGGAAAAGCATTAACGATTATGTGTACAGATCAACTGCAAATCTAATGCTAATGAACAGGGAGAACTCCATCATTTACATGCAACAAAAATGCTTCCATTAAATAGAAAAGTGTAAAATTGTACGTAAATTTCTCCATATAACATTGTATTTGTATTTTTCTCTTATTAAAGTCAATACATTTTAATTTATTCTGAAGTAGATAGACCTGAACACACTTTATAACTGTGGTTTTATAACTTCTAAAACTGACTATGGAAGAAACTTCAATCAGAAACTTCAGGTTATTAAAGACTATTAAAAATTAAAATTATTTAGAATTTGATAATTTAATAATAAAATCAATAAAATTGAATCAAATAATTTTGATAAAATTTGAATGATTTTAAAACAAATTCACTTTGAAATCCTTAAAACTTTGTTATTACATTTAATTTTGAATTATTTAGGTATTTTATAGGAGAAATTTAATTAAAAAAATAAAGTCACAAATGTATAAACATAGATATTAAGCCCTGAGTTTGTGAGTATAAATAACAAACAGTGTCTGAAATGGGCATTTAAAAAAGCTCGAAATGAGAATATTTAATGCGATTTAAAAAAAAAAAAAAAAAAAAAAAAAAAAAAAAAAAAAAAAAAAAACTTCCCAAACCACCAGAAAGAGAAGTAATGAATCATTCTTAGGGCCTGTTCACATAGGAGTCCGTTGCGTTGCGTTAAGGAAAAGATGACGTTGAGACAAAAATAAACCAATCATATGCCTCCAAACGATTAGCAATGGAATTTTTAACGCCTATGATTGGTTTATTTTCGTCTCAACTTCATCTTTTCCTTAACGCAGCACAACGGACTCCTATGTGAACAGGCCCTAAAGCTCGAAAAAATTGACTTAAAACTCAGATAGGGAGACGCATTTATTCTCCGGAGTGCCTTCAAAAATGAATGGAAACTGGCAAGAGAAAAGGACAAATGAAACAGTGAAGCAGAGAATTTCATTGAGAAAAAGAGGACTCTAACAGTAACTTAACTAAAGGGTTAATATAGATGAATAAATTGAACAAAATGCTATATCAAGATTGTTTTGCTTGTTCCCCAATTCATCAGGCAGTTTGTACTGAGGAAATTTGCCCACCCTTGCAGTTTTACCTACTTTATTATGAGAACACCACATAGGTGAACCACCCATACTTCCTACGAGCGGGCAGAAAAGAGACGTCTATGCCTTAGTCGAAGTACGAACCGGGCAAAATGTTGTGTAAGCTCACGACGCGAACTTATTTATGATGTGGGCAAAAGCTGTTGTAATGTAAATACAGTGAAACTTGTCTAACTAGTCACCCCTATTCGACGGACACCTATAAAAACGGACACTATTTTTCGGAACCCTTACTGACCGCCATAGAGGAATCTTCCTCTATTTGACGACTACCTCTCAAAGCGGCCACTATTTTTCGGAACCATGATTGGTCGCCGTGGAGAAGTTTCACTGTATAAGTATTTTGAATGAAACTTTTCTGTATGAAAATCAAACCCTCAAGTAGAAGTTGTCATGATGCAATAACTAGGTGTACGTAAATTTTGCTTAAAAAAATATCGAAATTTCGCAAAAAAAATTACAATATATGAAATTTCACATTTATTCGCAAAAAATATATAAATTCAAAAATTTCGCATTTATTAAAAAAATATCACAATTTTACTTACTTGGTGAGTATCAAAATTCTTAGTTTAAAGCTAACATTGTAGTAGTCTCCATATTCCATTCCTTAAGTCTTTAGAAATAAGTAATAAGAAAATTTCGAGAGTGACATCTCTCAGTTAAAGGCAATGGATGGTCTTAAATAAGCAATTGTGTTAATAAATTATTAGTATTATTACCTAATTTCACTTAAAAAGCCATTAAACACCGAGAATTTGCCGAAAAAAAGTTAAAAAATAATTTTTGCATTTATTTACTCAAATCGGCAAATTTCGCATTTATTCGCATATATTTCGTAAATACGAAAATTACGTATCCCTAGCAATAACATAGAATTTACATAGTTAGAAAAATAGAAGCATTTTAATAAGATAAACCCTTATAAATTGTTACTAAACATTAAAGTTGTTGTATTTTATAGCTGTATTCAAAATTAGCGAGATTTAAACACTTTTACCAAGAAAAATAATGAACTCTTTTCATTCATATACAAAAGGATAAATTAATTATCATCCTCAAATAAAGCTAAAAAAGTAAAAATTTTGAAGTTGCCGTCCGAAAACACGTCTAGAGACATCAAAATCAAATATGAATGTGAAATACATTAATTACATTTCAAGAACATTTGCATACTTACCAGCGCATTTTTCAGTTGATCTTTTATTCTCTAATCTCTAACCATCTAATCTTCTGTTTCTTTGGGAACTACCCAGAAATTAAGTTACCTCCTATGGTGTTAGATATATTTATATCTGATGTCTCTTCATTTAGAGACGCGATGAACTTTTAGTTTTTTTTGTTTACTTCCTCAGTTTTATCTGGAGATTTAATTTATTATCTTGACATAGACTAGTTGGGAAAGTTTTAAGCCTTTTCTCAAGAAAAGATCAATCTGGGGAAAGAAGGGAAATTAAGTTGCAAGATCATCCAAGTTTTGAGTAATGATGCGAAAATGAGCTCATAATTGAGGTTATTCAGTTAGAGAGAGGGTTTGGGTTGTGATCACCAGATTAAGCTTGTTCTTTTATTGATATAGTTTTTGACGAATCATAGAAACATAAAATTTCAAACGAAAACAAAATAAATGATAAAAAAGAAATTTCAAGCGTCATTAAAAGTGTGAAATATTTTACTCTGGTCGACTATTAAATTACAAGTTATACTTAAATGTGTTGTTCGCGGAATGCATGATAGAAAGTTTTATAAATCAACATTTCTTTCGAAAAAAATTATGGGAGATTAAGAAGGCACAAATGATCGGAAATTTAATACTTGATTGACAAATATAAGCTCCATGCGCAAATTATGATCTTAATATTACTTACATGAAACTTGTGAAGGATGATAAATTTGAAACTAATAGCTTTTATTAGTTTCAAATTTATCATCCAATTTTCAAATTTATTAGTTTCAAATTTATCTATCACTATACTTAAACGTGTTGTTGTAAAATGCATGATGCAAAGTTTTATAAATCAGCATTTCATTTAAAAATATGGGAGATTAAGAAAGGACAAATGGTCGGAAATGTAATACTTGATTGACAAATATAAGCTTCATGCGCAAATTATGATGTTAATATTACTTACATGAAACTTGTGAAGGATGATAAATTCGAAACTAATAGCTTCTATTAATTTCAAATTTATCATACAATTTTCAAATTTATTAGTTTCAAATTTATCTATCACTATATTTAAATGTGTTGTTCGTGAAATGCATTATACAAAGTTTTATAAATCAGCATTTCTTTCGAAAAAAATTATGGAAGATTAAGAAATGAAAAATGGTCAGAAATGTAATACTTGATTGACAAATATAAGCTTCATGCGCAAATTATGATGTTAATATTACTTACATGAAACTTGTGAAGAATAATAAAAGCTTCTTTAAATAATAATTCCGTGTCTGTATTGTATTACGGATTTCAAGGAGAAGTCATTTACAAATTTAAGATAATAATATTTGGAAAGATTATCTGGATCAAATAATGCAGAGATAACAGAACTACAAAATATCTTTTAATAATATTGCTTGAGAAAAAAAGTACATTATTTCATTTTCTTTAGGTAGCCGATCACAGTGAATAGTGCGCTTGGGTTTATATAATAATGGACGATCTTGTGCTGTCCCCTCATAGGGAGCATTTTTGCCTCGCCTGTCTACTGCTCCTTTAATAAATTCGTGGAGTCGATGGGTTAATGTCCTCTAGACACAGTATCTTTCTCGTTGGAAATAAAGTTAAGGTAACTTAAATTGAGAAAGTTTATAGTTAAGTTTTCTTCCACTTTGCATAATTTGTATTGAAGAATCTTTCAAATGTATTTAGAGGCACATTTTCCCATCACTTACAAATATTGTGCTGAAGATTTACTTCAGATGCATTTTACGTAGTATGTATTTTACGTAATATAAATGATGTAAAATACGTGCTAGAAACATATTCCATTAACGTATGTCTCACTATATTGGATTTTAGATACTGTGGGATGCATTGTAGCAGTCTACAGACACTATAAAATTCCACAGAGTCTGTTGAATCGTACAAACAATATCGTATATGTACTAAGATAATTTTCCTGTGTTTTCGGTGACGAATCACTGAAAATATTCCATAAACATGATTCCAACCTAATCTATAATCGTGCTATAATATCTTGACTCCGTTGTAAGCTAGTATCGTAATTTATTAATAGGATTCCATCATAATTTATAATCTATAATATATTCTTAATTCTATAATCGAGAAAAATCATTGAAACTCTTCTTGTAATCTGAATTCAGTTACTGTTCTTATTGGTCCAAAGTCTACGCCATTAAGTTTATAGTGGAAAAAATTAGAATATGTGTTAACGCAATATTTTTGGAAGGAGAATCCTCTCCCTGGACGTCTGTTCCTATCCTTTGTAGGAATGGAGTACACGGTGGAGGAATCAAAATACGATTTTTAGTTCCAAAATTATTTATTGTATATATATTTCTACTGGGATACACCACACATTACATTACATTGCTTATATAATACTAATTCACATAGATCGATAAAAATCACGTGCAAGCCACTTTCCACGTGGCGAGCTCTATTCAAGCAGGCAATTCCCTTCAGGTGGTCAACGGGGAAGAATAGGGGAGAGGGAAGAATGGAGACCATTCTTAACAATATTAAAGAAAAGTTTTATTTTTTAGATTATTATTCAGTACTATTTTTAAAATGATGACATGTCTGAGAGATCTATTATCAGAGATTTCTTTATTATGAATTGCTATCGAGTTACCTTTGTTAATTGCTCGCGGAAATATGATCTAAGAGATTTTCGGTAGGAAACATTTTTATAATTCAAACGTCTACAGGATTATAAATAGCAATTCTTAAATTTTAATTTTTTATTCTTACAGAGGTTTTTTGTTTGTTTGTTGTGAATCTTCACTGCAGTCACTGCAACATCAGCATAAAAAGGATTTTAAAATAATTATATCAGAAATGCCTTTTCTCTCAAAATTTGTATGTATATATGATTTCTGAATCCATTTAGCAGATAACTGATGTTAAAGCACCTATTATATTCATTTATACATGCAATATCTGTTAACGTTGGAAAATGCATTTATTTTATATATGATTTACTTAAAATTTTTTAAAAGAGAGATGTCCTTTAGAGGTTATAAAACTAAAAGGAATTTTCCATCAGATCTCATAAGTAATTATTGCAAACAAACTTACTACATTTTATTAAATGTAAATTCTTTATATTTTAATCACTATTCTCCAAATTTATGAATATCCTTCCTTTTTTTTAATAAATATGACACATAAGTATATTTTCGTTTACTAGACTTTATTAATAGAAATCTTATATAAAGAAATACTGAAGTTTATATATAAAAGACATAAATCAAGTAAATTCTACATGCAATATCTGTTAATACTATTTGTAAATGCATTTAATTTATAAATGACTTACATGACTTTTTTAAAAGAGAGAAATGTCCCTAAGAGTTTATAAAAATGAAAGGATATTTCCCTTAGATTTTATAAGTTTTATTGGTAGAGATTTGTATTTCTAAAAGATAAGATCTCAAAAGTTTCTGTATGTTCATGAGTAGAAATCGATATCAAGGTATGGCTGAAGAATCGATAAAATTTCATCTTCCAGAAACGTGTTTCTGGTCAATGCGGGTTCGAAGATAGGTGCATTTAAATGTTCTCGCAGCATCTGTTCTTGTTTGTTTCGTCTGTGAAAAATTTCTGGGAGTTCATTACGTTAAAGGTCGATACCAACTCTTATCTTTTCAAAGCATAAGATAGATTCACCTTGAAGAAAAGTGTTTTCCAAATAAAATTCTTTATAGACAGAAGTAATCTATAAAACGATGCCAGGCGTTTTAGTTCGTCGTGTGGGGAGAGCAGAAGAAATAAAGTGAGCAATAAAGACCCAAAAAATGTAAGAAATTTCCGTTAACAAAGTCTGGTATTCCAAAACTCTATCACTTGGATTTAAAGCAGTAGCACTATCTCGGCCTAAACTGGAAGCCTATACTGAAAGTTAAAATATAAAACTATTTGTTATGGTGATAAATAAGACAGATGGATGCAAAAGCAAATAAAAATAAAGTCATATAATTTCCCCTTTCCGACTGGATTGATTTTAAAAGTTTGATTCAAATTAATTGCCATAAAATGTAAAGTATATTAGCTCTCCCTTTTACACACGCACACACACACACACACACACACACATATATATATATATATATATATATATATATATATATATATATATATATATATATATATATAGAAATGTATATATATATATATATTGTGATAACTTCAGACTCCGGGTAGCTAAAAATGTTCAGAGTCAGTCTACTACATTAAATTACAGTTTTATTAAATTTTAGTCCGAAACTTTTTACACTATGTACAATGTTGATCTACCTCTAGACATAGAGGGAACTAGCCTTCGTAATAACCAAATAATTTCGATGATAAGATGTCGGCAAGTAATCACAACTGAACTATAAGGTCGGTACACAGCCTCTAGAGCATACAGCTCTGAAAATAGAATAACTTCGTAAGGAGTTAATAATAAATAAAAAGTAAACCATAGATTGTACATAATAATTCTAAATTATTACCAATCAAGGATTGTGGGAAAATCGATATTGCGTTTAAATATGAAAAAACGTTAAGGGACTTAATCTGCAACTATAACTTTTATTGTCATAACTTAGGCAAAATTTCTAATTCTGATTGTAATTGTCATATTGAGGAGTTTAAAAACTTTGTAAATCCAACTTTGGGGCATATCGTAACAGGGGATCTTAATATTGTTAATGATGTTAGGTTGAGGGAAGTTCTACGTAAGGGCTCAAAATTTAGGGTAAGAAATAAGGTAAATTTAAAGCAAATTTTAAGTTCTATCACTAAAGATTTAGACTACTTTATTATAAAATTAGCAAGGAAGTACAATTGGCCTATCGAAGGTTTTATGGAGTGGAAGGTACATATTTTTTCAGGATATAAAAAGGAATTATGAAGAGTTTAGTATGGAGGAGAAGAGGGGTTTCTTTTTAAACAAAGTTCTATACAGTAAAATTAAAGGTTTAAAAAATAAGTTTATTATTACGGTTGTTGATAAGGCGGCAAATAACTATGGTTTTATGTGTAAAGATTATTTTAAGCAGTTAATTTCTAGGGAATACAACTCAAATAATACCTATCAAAAAATTAACCTTACCAAAAAAGAAATAGATAATAGGATTTTAGATTTCAGCAAAAAATTTAAGTTTAAGATTAATAGCATAAAATACCCTTACCTGTTTCCTACAATAAAATTCCATAAAGTACCTACTAAATTTAGGTTTGTTACTTGTAGTACAAATTGTTATAACACTTTGTTTAGTAAAAAGTTCCTTAGCTATTTAAAAATTATTCTAAATAAAATTAAGGTTACCGAAAAAAGCTTTATTATAAATAATAACCAGGATATTCTACATTTTTTAAAAAGTAAGAATATAGATAGCATTTACACGTTTGATTTTGAAAACCTGTTTACCAGTATTCCTCATGATAATTTAATGATTATATGTTCAGAAATCTATGATGCTTATTTAGATAGTACTTTAATCTTAAAATGTGACTGGATTGATTTATGTAAATTTAATATTTTTGAAAACTATCTTTTTAACGGCTTATGTTTCTTTAAATAGATAAAGGGTATACCTATGGGAAATAGCTACTCTAGTGCATTTGCCAACCTATTCTTACATTTTTACGAAACTAAATTTCTTAACTCAAATAATATTACCGGATTTAGATATATTGATGACCTCATAATTTTTAACTGTAACGATTTGGAGTTTCTTAATCAAATCTACCCAAAGGAACTTACTTTAAACCGGACTAACGAAAATAATCTTTGTGCGACTTATCTGGATTTAAAAATTAAAATTCAAAATAGGGAAATAAAAATAGGAATTTATGATAAAAGGTGAGATTTTAACTTCGAGGTTATTACTTTTACCAATTTTCATAGCAACTTAAACTATAAAGTTTATTATAATATTTTTTACTCACAACTTTACAGAATAAAAAACATATGTAACAATGCTGGGGATTTTTTGGAGGCATGTAGCATTTTCGAGGAAAACTTAAGAAAAAACGATTTCCCTAAAAATTTCGGTAATTTAAAAGTTTTAAAAAAATGGCATTTAGACTCAGGAATTTTTAAAGTTGTTTAGAATAGTATTTGTGTTTTGGTTAAGTTGTAATGGGGGGTGGAGCTATAGTAATGTTACAATGACGTAACCATTAGGATAGAACTGGCTGCTGTTTCGCCATAACCGTCACTTACGGAATTGGGGTGTGTAGGCACCGATTATATTGCATTAGGATTTTTCTGTGCTTCTTGTAAGGTGCGTTGAGCCCATACAGTAAGTTGTGTTTGTCTTTTCATTTTCTTCTTGATTAATTGCTTCTTTGGGGGACTCGGGGCCTTGGGATGTCTTTTGGGCTTACCTGCATCCTATTCAGAAAGTTCCCCTTGAGGTAATTGACATGGTTAGGCCCCCTGATGACGTGACCTGTCGATTACCTCTGTCGTTTTATGGTTCAGTTCCGGCTCTTATACAGAATCTTGCCGTTGGTGCGTGGATGCCCAAAGTGCTTGATTTCTGCTTGTTTTTTGTCTATTTTAGTATAATTTTTTATCTATATCTGTTGGATTATTTATTCGTAAGGAGTTATAACTCACGAGAAGATTATAGAGCGGGCTGCTCTGAAATATGAAGATAACTTCTTGATGAAGTAACGAGCTAACAGAAGCCTGTAGAGCAGGATGCTCTGAGATAGCTATACTTCAGGGTGAAGTATTCGTTGACGAGAAGCTTCGATCGGGCTGCTCTGATAAATAAAGTTCAGGATAAAGTCGGTTGCTCCAGGACAACGTAGACGAAAGGTGCTCTCTCGATGAGAGTCTCGACCAAGTCTGTCCAAAACTGGATTTCTTCTCCCGGCGTTGGCCAACGTGCTTCCGGTCACGTGACTGCAAATGTTTAGGTTGGCTGGCACAATTTGTGACGTCATGTCCGTTGGCTGTGATTCGCTTGACAAAGAAGCCATGTGGTCGGTTCTTATAAATCAGCTGATCTGAAAATCATTAGTTCGAAATAGTCACTAGTTTACGTCTCCCAAGGGGCGGCGGCTAGGAGCAACACTATTCTCTGCTTCCAGACACCTTGACGCTGATCGATAGAACTGTTCGCTGGTCACCTGCTGTGGGAGGTCCGGCTGTCTAGGTGATTTATTCGGAAAGGTCGTAACGGATTCTTACAATATATATATATATATATATATATATATATATATATATATATATATATATATATATATATATATATATATATATATATATCGAATTACAGGAGATTTATGCATTGTACCCTTATTCATGTTTAAGTTAAGAGTTCAAATATTACATAATTGAGTTTCAGAGTGGTAGCCCGATAGTGGGTCATGTGCTGGGATGTTCAAACTAAAGGTTTCGTTTAAAGAAGTAGTATTTGACATGGTAAAAAATAAGACAGCAAAAAGCAAAAGCATAAGTTAGTTTCAAAATTAATTTATTTATTTGAAATATAAAGTATCTCCTGTCTTTCTGTACGTAATATTTCTGCATACACTTCATGTTCTGTTACATAAGGAAGTGAATATGTTCATGTCTCCAGATGGCACATTTTTGAAAGACTTCCTTAATATTTGTCTCTTTCCTCTAATATCCTTACGTAAGTAAATTCTCCCTGATACTAATATCACAAGTTTCCTTGAAACTCAAGATGACATTTGATATTATTTTAAAGGGTTCTTCATAGATGAATATTATAGAGAGCAAGGAGATAATAGGAAAATAGGAAAACTCCTAATATTTAAGTTGCGCTATTGTTTAGTTATATTGGGATAAGGTAAAGCAGGAGAATACCAAATAGCTCCTTGAAAAGAAAGCACTAAAAATGTTTGTTCCTTGTCTAAAATTCCAACTTCTTAATAACTATCACTTAAACATTAATAAATCTCTGAGTACCTGACGCTATGGACACGGTGTTGAAAATTATATCCTTACTAATGAAATAACTTTTGGCAATCGTGCAACTTCAGATCTAAGTTCAACTGATGGGATATTACTGTACTAGAGTACATGAGGATACAATCTTGATTTCATTTTTCGTTTTGAAACTCTAAAACATTATAAAATATCAAGTAATAGATCACAAGTCCATTGTTTCTAAGGAAGTTACTGGTTTTGTATATTGTTTATGGGAATCATCAGTTATTAAAAATACTGTTTAAATAACAAAGTTTTCAATGCAATTTGGACAATTATTCGCATATTCCTTGGAGGAGCCGATAACCCCTAGGGGGCTCGTCCCCAGGTGGCGGATCCGGGAATACCTCCAGTGGAATTTCCATTGGGTGGTAGACGGGAAATAAAATACCTTCCGCGGACCAACAGATAGAAGTCGAACCTCTTTGGAGGCAATGGCACCCTTTTTCTATGAATAGTGCATATACAATAGCTAGACAAAGATATAATCACTTTAAGGGTATGAAAATCTACCCTGAGGATGCAATATCTTTTATCAATTGTAGAAATTGCCCAGAAACGCAGCTGTCTCCAGAACATATCTTTAACTGACCCTTTTCAAACTCGTTTTGTCACCACAAGAACTCCTCTACAGTCCACAGACATCTTATCTGGCAGCTGCTATTATCCATCCTTTCCTTTCTATCTAGATTTTTTTCTTCTGTACTATTCGTAGACACGACAACAACAACGAACAAGGTTTCAACTAATTGAGATATTCTCGGGATTATGCCATTTGTAAACACATTCAGTTTCCTGCTCTTTTCTCCAATATCAATGTGGTCTCTGATAGACATAATGCAAAAAAATGCCTCTAATGATATTCATCTGATCGTCATCCCAATTGAACTCCGCAGTCGTACTTGTAATCTCAAATGCAGACTCATTCGAAACACTATAAAATCATAAGAAAAAACAAATATTTTGTTTAATCAACATATAGAACTCCTCTATGTAATTTCATTAGTTTTACGCTATTGTTGAATATATTTCTGCCAGTCTGAGAGATGGAGCTAACTTGGATTCGCAGGTATGTATAAATCTTTTCTTCACCTATAAATTCCCACCATTTTGCGTTTGCTTTTATGATACTTTGCTTCTTCATATCATGGTAATAATATGAGGATATTATTATGATAATTTATCCATATTATGATAATTTTCTCTTATGATTATTTGCTTCTTTAATTTTCTAAAAATGTAACAAGGAGACCAATTAGGAGACAAAACTGAATGAACTTAAAAAGCAGGACTGCTAAATTCAAAGAGTTACAAAATATAATGTCACACACTAAGTAAACGGAAATAAAGTGCCATAATAGTATTTCAAAATACAACTGCAGATACAGAGTTTGGGAGAATAAAAAGCGTACAAAGCAAAGCTGTTTTTCTTTACTGAAAATCTTAGATTACTTTTTTACATTGTGATAAAATAGTATTTTAATAGCGATAAATTAAAATCATGAATTCCGATCGGCACATCATATTCTGACAAAATATCAATATCTTTAGTACACTGATGTTCACAATATATGTTAATAACTGAAACACTGTCTTCATGCCCCGAGCAAGTTAAAATAACTAAAATATTATAATTACTTGCATAAAACTGCGTTTGAAAGTTTCTCTTTCCCTCATGAGATGGATGATATTGTCCGTATAGTCTAGTTTACATTTTGCATACGCATTTTTGCAAATTTCCCAAGTTACTTCCCAGTGTGTTTGAACTTTCCTTTCATTTGCAGCTTAAAAATCTTATTAATGACTTCAAACTATTACTTCTATAGCTTGTTTCTCAAGACAAACCTAATTATAATATATTTAGAAAAATGTAAGTTTAGTTAAATTACTCTTAACCATAAGTTAATTATTCTTCAAGTATTTCAGCAAATAATGTTAACCAAATTAAAAAGTCCTGTTTACGTTTGAATTGGGATAACTGGATTTGCAAATAAAGGTCTATTAGTTGATCATAGATTAACAATAACAACAACAAAAAAAACTTATGCTCGTCTCTGTCTTGATAAAACCAAACAGTACTGTTTGTTTTATGTGATACTTCTTACATGAGAATTTTCAGTTGTGTTTAAGTGATGTACGCTTTAGATTTCTGTCATAATTCGGAGCATTTCATTGCTGTATTTCTTTCACCCGAGGTTTGTTTGTGTTACCTTTTTGGTTTCTCTCTAAAATTTTTAATTTAATAGTTGTTTCTGTGATACAAAAATTGCCGAACAATTCGGTTAACCTTTGTAAACATCACGTACATTTTTTTTCCCAAAAAGTCAAGAACTGATCTTTGAAGAACGTAAGACATATTCTCTTATCTTTTCAGACCAGTATCGAGTTGGAAAAATAAGTTTAGTTTAAGGGTAAAGAAAAATGGAAATATTTAAGTTCTTAAAAGGTAGGTGTTTAAATTTAGTGAAAGTATTTCACATTAGTGTTGTTGTTGTTGTTGTTGCTAATGATCCCTGGCTGGAAGTGTTCCAGACCAGGTCCATGTTGGGTTTGCGGGCTGAGGTCTACGGATCCGGTTTGCAATAGCACTACAAGAGTAGGAGTACGTTTTAGCTAGGTGCCACTTTAATTTTGATCGAGCGCCCCCAGGGGTAATATCTGGGGGGAAAGTACCCTCTCCCAGACTCTCTAACCTCATACAGGGACATTACATAGTACTGAATACCATTAGCTATGATAAAAATGTTTCACAGTTTTAATATTTTAAATCCTCATAAATTAAGAATCACAGATTTATATATTGCTGCATCTGTTTGATATGTCCTCTTATATCTATGGTGCCCGGTATAAAGTCAAAAACAGTGATTTAATTATACCAAGTTATAGGTTTTCATACCAATCGCAGAACAATAATTTCGACTTGAGTCTTTTGTACAAAGAAATGTACTTTTGTATACCAAACTGATAAACTTAAGTCTTTTATACAAGCCAAAAAACTTGTTATTTTTTTTTCAATACTAAAAAAACATCTAAAAATCACTGTTTTCGACTTCAGCCCTTTATACCGGGCACCATAGATATATTCTTTAATAAATATACATTTTCTCCTTAAAAAGAATGTTATTTTCTTGTAACATAGGAATCTGGCAATCCATTTGAGGAGTATTGTTTCTGTGACTGTTGTGTCACGTTTAGTAACCCTCTTTTTAGATTAGTCCACAAAGATCTATTATGCAGTTAAATACAGCCGAAAAGTTTGAAGGAACGATGTGATTTGGTATCTGTACATTCAATTATCATGTTGAGCTTTTAATTGTCCTCCACAAATGAAACTGGGCAAAGAGGCACGGAAATCCTGGGATTGTAGAGTTGTGTAAAACATTTTGTTAACATGGGCTGTAAAAGGTGAATAGTTATTTTTCATAGATTTCACTACCCTTATTTTGCCGCCCACTTGGTGTAGTCGTTAGCGTTCTGAGCTTCCTCGCAGTGCGTTCAAATCCGGGTCGTTCCCCTTCATAGGTAGCAATGTTGGCTCACCTATATGGTGCTTCCATAATAAAGTAGCCAGCAAATCACAGAGAATAACAAAACGAGAATGTCTTACTACAAAGTGCCTTCGAATATAAAAACAAACAAACAAACAAACAAACAAATAAAAAAAACATTCACATACTTTTAATACGTCGAAAACATCTGATATTTTGTTATGTCTATTACTCGCCGATTTCGAGAAAGTAACTGAAGAACCAACAAGACTCCCAAAACAAATCAGATCGTCTAACACTAAAAGCGTAGTGCAAACTTCCCGTATAATATTCATAGATATGCTTCTAGTTAACATTACCATATGATATCCGATACATTACAAATTGGTGCACCTTACATCGCAATAGATTTTACATCACAAATTGGCATTTTAATCTTCGCATTTACGACACCCACATCGTATAGTGGTTAGCGTCGTCAGCTTCCACGCAGGAGGCTTAGGGTTCAAATCCCGAAAAAGTCTTGGTCGTTTCCGTGTCGTCCTGTCAAAGAAAGCAACGCTGGCTCACCTAAACGGTACATTCATAATGAAGTATCCAGCAAAGACTTCGCAGTGAATAACAGAAGGCGAATGTCTGATGACAAGGCTTCCTCACTAGAAAAAAAAATCACATTTACGAACTACTTACCATAAAGTGTAGGTTTTCATATAGACCTTACGCAAGGTTTTTTTCCAGCTAACGTAGTTATTTAATGCCATGTAGCATGAATTACAGCATTCTTCTTGAAACAGAAGTGGCATATCAGTTATGAGAACACAAGGCTTAACTCGTTAATTTTCCTGGCATATGAGTTTTATTTTATATAACCTGCCATAAATACTATTATTTTTTAGTTAGAAAGATCAGAAACTTTTGTTATGAAAACATCTAGTAAGTATTATCTGATTTGTAAGAATAAATATAAGAGATTTTTAAAATATCAACAGATGTATTTAATGCATTTCAGCGAAATGCGCTAGAATTCTAGAATCTGATTGTTCTGTTCCCCCCCCCCCCTCCCTTCTCTGAAAAAGGGCTTTGGCAAACTAGTTTTCGAAAAGTCCCTTTGATCTCTTCCATCTACTAATGCGCTTAAATTTTAAGTAAAGTGTTTTAATAAAGCATCCGAAATTTCGTATCTAAAATCATTCCATTTCGGTATTTCCAAGAACAATATTTTTTTTCCTTAAAGAATTCAAAACAACTACTTACTCTGAAAGCAGCAGACAGTGATTACAAAGAAATCCAATAAATAAAAACACCAAGAAACTGCATGTTTTTTGCAATAAAAAAGAGCATAAAAATTGGCATTTCTTTATCTAGGAAAAGTTTTATTGATCCTCGTTGTCTAAAGAATACATTCAACTCATTTCGCCAGGTTTGTCTAGAATTTTATTCTGCCTTTTGGGATCTGATATGAAATTGAAGCTTGACAACAGGTTGGAGTGTATTTTGTATATTTATATGCACTTCAGCTTTTGAATTTTTCTTCTCGAGTTTTTTCAGTGAATTTGTCAAGACATGACACGGAAAATAAGCTACTCTAAACTTCAAATAATCTTAAGAATATGTGCTTTTTCATGTTTTTACTTTAAAATATTTTTAGTGAAACCCCTTGATAAATTAACTTTTATTTCGTGCCTGATTTAGAAATCTTCCGAAGGTCCCCCAGAATGTCTTGAACATCTTTAGAAAGAAAAAAAATTAAAGTAACCTCAAAAGTTTTAATCAGTTTTTATCCAGACAATTCAGTAACAAAAGAGAAGAAATTTATGCCGCGGTCACATGAGACAGCCACCATATTTTCTAATCTAAAATCCGAGTTTAGGTAAAAATTAAGTTTAATTACTTTTATAAAAATTTTTCAACTTAAGACATTATTCATCAATCAGTCATGTACGTTTTTACAGCCTATAAAATGTTTTGATTAAATTTATTTACCGACGAGACTTCAGGATAGCAGAAATATTATATATGCTTTTCGAAAAAAATTTTTTTTTATCTGTAACCTAGTTCTTTAACCTTGTACTCAACAAAAATATTAGTGGTGAATTTTAAAATTTTGGAGACTTATCAGACACAAAATTCAACCATAAAATAAGTAAAATGTAAGGAAATTCTTCTAGTCTAATGCAAGATCTAATTTTTTATTACAAATTTCAAGTTTCTGTTTAGAAAAGTCATAAAGTATTGTTTCCCTTCTCTAATTATTTTTTGGCGTGATTAAAATTTATGTGAGACATTTTATAAGACGAGTACCCCTGAGTAGCCACAAAATATAGAAAATAAATGATCTCTTTTACCAACATTAAACAGTAGATATGTTGGATAAATCACTTTCTCAATTGACAAACAAAATTAAACCTTATCAAAATCAAACAAAATAAACAAAATAAACAGACAAAATTAAACCATAAAATAAGTAAAAAAGTAAGAATAAATAAGTAAAAATAAATAAAAATAAGGATAAAATAAGTAAAAAGTAAGGAAAAGTAAACAGTAGACAAGATGGATAAACCACTTTCTCAATTGACTAACAAAATTAAACCATATCAAAATCAAACAAAATAAACAATAAACAAAATCAAACAAAATTAAACCATAAAATAAGTAAAAAGTGATGATATTCGTAAAGTCTGATGTAAGATTAGTGTTTTATTATAAATTTCTGGTTTCTGTTTAGAAAAATCATAAAGTATTGTTTTCATTTTCTAATTTTTTTTTTTGCCATGATTAAAATTTAAGTGAAAAAGTTTATAAGACGAGTAGTCCTGATTAGTTACGAAATATAGAAAATAAATTATCTCTTTTACAAACATTAAAAAGTAGATAAGTTGGATAAACCCCTTTCTCTATTGCACGAGAAATACGGAATTTTTGGTATACGGATATGAAATAAAATTATTGGTGAATAGAAATATTGGCACCAGACTAGTGGATAATGTTAGAGGAGAAAACACTTAAATTATTGGGTATAAATTAGTTATGAGCGACTCTATTAGATTTTTAAAGCTTGCGTCTACAAGAGGCGAGGGAAAAATACAACTGCTAAAGGAATAGCTGCAAAAGACCCGAAGACAAAATGTTGCCATTCCCAAAAGAAAACCGGTGAAGAGTGAAAATAATTAAATGGACCCACTGGGTTGACTAGGAAAAAATGCCCGAGAAGTGAATTTATAAAAGGAATTATTAAGTGCACTTTAATATACATGGCTAACATATTTATCGACAATTATGGACCTTCCTCACTAAGGTTTCCAAATTTATTTGAAAATGTCTATCCACAGTACTGTGAAAAGTTTTAGATGGCTGGTATTTAAGTCATCAGTGCAAAAAAAGTACATTACTATAAAGGTTTAACTTCGTGATCGTATAGAATGATGGGCACAGTAGCTAATTTGTAGTGTACTGCCAAATTATTAATTATATCATTACTATCTGTTTGTCCGACCAAAAAAAAAACATTAGTACCCTGCGTTGTGTTTGGAGAAATCACAGATTATCTGATTGATTAATAAGAAATGAATTTATTGAAATTACACACATATATACATATATTCATACATCAATTACTTATTTAAGATGTGAGGTACCTTAGAAGCATTTTAATATAATCATTTAACTCAACACTATATATATTACTCATTGAAACCTGACCTTAGGATGAGAGGCACGCTATACACACGTTAATTAGGGATCAATAAAGCACTGCACAATACCTTCGCTGTTGTGTCTTTACTGTCTTTATTTCCTCTCACACATTCGGCTATCAGTCGCTGGATAGAAGGCTATTCTTTGCAGATCTGCACGTTCGATCGGATAAAGTCTGTCGCGGTGGCATGTCGGTGGGTGGTCCGTTAAATTATGATGTGGGGGTCAGTCTAATCGGTCTCTGGGGAGTGGTGCCGCTATTTCACTCAGTTGTCTTTACGGCCTCATTCACTGGACTTCTGATGGCTGGGGTATATTATCTGGGCTGTCGGCTCTTTCCAGATTGCTATCACGATGAAGGCTATTTCTATTTATTCTGGTGCAGAAATCGTGGCTCTCATCTCCATTTCTCAGCTAGTCGTGTGCTATTACCGCTATTTCCTTCTAATCTATTTGACACTACTCATTCCTCTATCTCTCTAAGTCCTGCAGCTACCTTTCTCTGAATTACGTGTCACTCGTACTCTAAAATACCCCTGCTTCTCCGTCAGTCAACACATTTCTATATGGGAGCTCTAAGTGTGTCTTCATCCCCCTTTTTACCGGGGGGGGGTCTAATATTTTCGCCCTTGTTTCTTAGTACCGCCTCTTTTCTTCAATTGGTCAAAAAATCTTTTTACTTCTCTTCTATTGGACTAATCGTTTCTTCCAGAATTCTTACTCTCCACCCTGTCGTAGGTGTGGCATTTTATCTCATGAGCACACCCTTCCCATGGCCATCTTCCCATATTCTACGAATTCCACCTGTTTTACATTTCCTCCTTTTTTAACCAAATCGCCCCAATTCATCGCTCCCCGTCGTTAACCTGCTTTCCACTTCCCTTATTATTTGTCCACATCTGCAAAACCTCTTTGCGGTGTGCCTTTTAATTCCGTAATTGCACCTAAGCATCTTGTTCCTTAGGATTCGTCTAAGTCCATTGTTTATTCATTTCCTGCCTTCATTAATTCTTGCCGCGGTCTTTCTGCCGTATTCTTTTCTATTCAGCTTTGTTATTCTCCCTGCTCTTTTCCTTTACCCCATTTCTCTTATTTCATTTCTTAATCTGTTTTCAACGTCGCAGTAATTTTTCCCCGTGACAATTACAGTTCCATATTTGTAACAATAGGGAACGGGTTAATATGAAGAACATGGTAGGTCATGATACGGTCACCAACCTGTGGCGATATGACGCCAATGTAGCATTACAAACTGAAGAACCATGTGGTGAAAATACAGTACTAATCTTTCTATCAAAACGCGCGAAAACCCGCCAAATCTTTGTCGTAAAAAATGGTTTGGCTGGAAACCGTATCACTTTCTTAATATTTAGCACGGTACCTTTCGAGAAGTATTAAAGAAGTTTCGTTAAACGGGCAATGTGTCACTGAGCTATATGTACTCTATATATTTCCTTGTGTCTGTCATTAGATTTATCCAGACCTGACTAACGATAAAATCTTCATTGCTTCAATCCGTTGACTGAAATAGTAATCTTTAGTTTATTGTAAATTTATTCTTGGAACAATTTATATAAATCTCTGACATTACTAGAAATTTGAAATTTGAGATTAAAAATATGAGAATTTCTTATTATTAAAAAGATGAAATACCATATAGTATATTCTGGTCGTTAATTTTTATTTCTAATAATTCTTCAAAAACTACTTATTTTATGAAATTCGAGCATTTGATTACCCCTCCAAAATATTAACATAAAATGTAAAAAGTATCCATCATTGTTATGAATTCCTAACAAAGAAAGTGAATCCATTACAATTTTCTTCACGATCAAAGCAAAAGGAAGAAAAAGAAATATTTCGAGTATTTTTGAAGATGTATTGCCAACAAAAAGTGTTTTTTACAAAGCCGTACTTTGTTGAACGCAGAAAAGTTGCTCTTCAGAATAATGAGAAATAATTAATTCATTCGAACTCTGCTTTATGAAAAATACGGATGGCTTGAAATAATATTAAAATTATCTCAAAATAAAAATTCTTTCCGGTTCAATATTGAAATCTGAAATAACTTATAAACTGTGGTCATAAAATGGGTGTTATCTATATATATATAACAGTTCCGTAACTGACTGACTGACTGACATACTACGCACAGACCAAACCGCTGGACCTAAAGGGCTGAAATTTTGCATGGCGATTCTTCTTATAGTGTAGGGGTGCACTAAGAAAGATTTTCGAAAAATTCTTCTTTGATTTTTTAAAATTAAGCTATTTTAGTAACTTTTTTTAAGTTTGCAACTAAAATAATAATTTGAGGTTATAAAATTTATATAACGAGAAAGACCATAAAAATTCTTTTAAAAAGAAATCTTTTTGGAATCTTTACCTCCATTTTCTGATTTTTGGTGAATTTTTAAAGATTAACTTTTAGAATTTAATTTATTAAATGCTGATCACGTGATTTCTTTTTCTGGTACTGTAAATTAATTTATAATCCGTGCATACAATGAAATAGCAAAAAGAAATTTTTTCTTCTTGCTAATGCGGCAGACGATTGGAGATTATCCAAAAAAATATTAAAATACAGTAAAAGAAATGTTCCTCAAACTGTACTATATTAACTGTACTATATTCTTTAGTATGTTGTATTAGATTTAATTTGAATATTTTTTATACATTATTTTGTCTATAAAAATATCCCTTACGATTTTTTATAAATATATATATATATATATTTTACATCATTTGCTTGCATTGATCGTTGTACTTATTATAAATATATATTTTTGGCATTAATTGCATACATTTACCGTTGAATTTAATTTGAATGTACTCCGTAGCGAAGTGCGGGTTTTCAGCTAGTATGCTTATAAAAAGGGTGTTAGATGTTCAGTAGTAAATGGACCAGTCTTATCTTCAAATGTTACGAATTTTGTAAATATTGCATTTTATTTCGTTAAAATGGCTTCTATGGAAGAGCTCTTATAGGTATGTATTTAACATGGGAGTCTATGGGAATCTCACCAAATATGGGAGTTATCGCCTAATTGACGATGGATTTTGTGACTTATTTTGGTCGCCAGATTTGGCGATATTTCGGCAACTTGTCGACTAAACCTTTCTTGAAGCTTCTAGAAATGTCTAGCTGTGACTGACCTACAGAGGGCGCTTTGGAAATCTATAAATATACCTGACATTTCCACTGGACCTCAGTTCAATTTCCTAGTGAGAATTGAATGTGTTATAACTGTGTTAATTGGCGTGTATTGTATTGAAAATTCTAGTATCCTGACTTGTGTTTATTAGAATTTTCTGCTGTATAGAAGACAGTTGTTACCTCTTTTATGTTTGAATTTGTGTATACGCCTGAAGAATTTACAAAATAATAAATTTATTTTGTGTAAACTTTCTGAAGAGATTCTTATTAAATCCTAACGAAACTAGGAAAACAGAACAATATTTTAAGGAGATGTTAAATAACTAACATACTTTAATTATTTTAAACTACATCTACTAGAAATTCAATTAATGTGATGGTTTCTTCAATTAAATAAATTAATACCTTGAAAAAAAAAGAAATATTTGAAAGAAAAATTTTCATGATCACAAAAAAATATTCACCATTTTCGAAAAGTTAATGAAGTGTTAAAATTTTTTTTCCGTTAAAATTTCTCGCAAGAAATATAAAGAAATATATAAATTTTAAACAATCTATGAGAATTTACTTGTGGAATGTATCATACATATTGTCATAAGTCATTAAAGGGATTGGAATTTGTCTAAGCTATTCATAGCTGGAGTTTAGATTCAATTACGAAATAACTGAGACAGAACAAACTATATTATTCCATTAGAAAAACCACTTTACCCACTGGATATTTTTGATAAAGAAAAGGCAACTCTGGTATGCAAATTAAATTTGTAAGGGTCAAAAGAATTTATTTATCGAATACCAAATAAGGATATAGTTATTCATTAGATTACATACTTACCGTTATTATGACTCTCTTAATTAAGGCAACGTTCGCATAAATTGTATTATTTTATAGAAATAATGTAATAATGGAAATCAACGTATATTTGAATTGTTAAAATTTGTATTTTTATTGGTAAATTAATTTTATGAAAGTAAAAATTTATTTTCAACTGACTGTTTAATTTTTAAATTGTATTCAATGCATTAATTAATTTAATTAACACCTTAGATGCATTATATACATCATTAATTTTAAATGTGAGTGGATTAAAGAACTACCTTTATTCTATAATACAATAGATTCAAGTTTATACGTTTCTCGGTTGAACCTTTTTTACAGTTATATGCAAATTTCCACAAACCCTGGGATCCTGAAGCGAAAATAGCGTGAAAATAATATTAAATAGCTTCATATTCACGTTACTGAGATAAGATTAAATTGAATTTATATGCGTATTTCCTAGCTGAAGAAAAAGGTAAATTTAATTTTCCTAAGAATTTTACCTACATGGTTAGAGGTAAAATAGTAAATTAGGAAATGCAAGAAGTAATGCTCACACTAAAGCTTGATCAATGTAAACCTGGGAGGACATGTAAAAACTTGATAGACGGCCTCTTGTGGATAGGCAGAATGCATTCGAAGGATAAAATATCTCTCAGGATGTAATGTTGAACTGGTCGGCCAATTTTTTGTGACGTCATGACACGGGAAACGGAATCTAACTCGAAATATTCTTAGTGATTTGTTGCTTGCAAACTGCCTGTGACTAGATCTAAGAATCAAAGAGATTGGAGGAATAAATTATTATGCTTTCGTGAAGAGTAGATTTAGATGTTCTTGATCTTTTATACTATCGTCAGTCATTCCGCATATGCATTTCATGTATAAATTGATTCTTTCACAAATCATATGGTGTTAATTTGTGTCTATTCATTTGAAGACTTCTAATTCTTTATAATGTACATATCATGATTTATTTATGATTCACAGTGTGATTTTATGCAAAAAGATCTCTCATCAGTAACACGTTTAAAGTACATTTCTATTACAGTACTTAAATTTTAAATTTTAATTAAATTTTGGAGAAATTGTTTTCATGTAAGGTATCGTTTAAAACCTTTTAACGTAATATTCTTGATTTCTAATGAAATGTAAATAACTAAGGGTACATAAATTTTGCATAAAAAATAACGAAATTTCGCCCAAAAAAGAGATTACAATTTATAAAAATTTCGCATTTATTCACAAAAATATGTATATAAATTAAAAAATTTCTCATTTATTAAAAAAAATAAAAATTTTACTTACTTGGTTAGGTAAGTATCAAAATTTTAAGTTAAAAGCTAACATTGTAGTAGTCTCCACATTTTATACCTTAAGTCTTTAGCAATAAGTAAAAGCAAATTTCGAGAGTGATATCTCTCAGTAAATGACCGTGGATGGTCTTAAATAAGCAATTATGTTAATAAATTATTAATATTATTACCTAATTTCGCTTAAAAAGCCGTTTTCACCGAGTTTTCTCCGGAAAGTAGTAAAAAATAGTTTTCTCCTTTATTCTCTCATATATCGGCAAATTTCGGATTTATTTGCATCTATTTCGTAAATACGAAAATTACGTATCCCTATGAAAAAAAAGGTATAAAGTTCATCTCCATTATTAAGTGTGCTGGGTGATAGCCACATTAGATTCACTCATCTCAATGTTAACCTATGGAAATAATTTTCCAATTACTCTAACTTGGAACTAAAGATTCTTTTTTTTCTTTTAAATTGTGCTCCTCAATAGAGAAAGAAATATTTTCCCTTGCTGTCTCATTCCTTCTTAAAAAGCAAAAACAAGACACATATAATATTTTAAAATTTGAATTATTTGGGGAAAAATGTGATTTACTGTGTTTCAAACGCACATAATTTCCTTTGATAGATGAAATTTCTAACATGAAAAAGATAACAGAGAAAATAATTTATTTCCCTTTTACGGAGTACAATTTAGGAAAAATAATCTTTAAATCCAAGTCTACAATGATTGGAAAAATTTTCTCCATAGATTAACACTAGAGCTGAGGGAATCCAACATGGCTGCTGTGTTATAAGATTATAAAAGATTTTAAAACAAGTGCCATATTTTATCTTAAAAACTGAGGAGAAAAGCTTTGATAGAAACAGTTTTTTAAATAAAATATCTCTATTATTTTAACCTGATATATAGGATATATAAATTGTAAAACATCATATTTTTCTATCTAAACACTCATTTGAAATACATCATAATGTTCAGCGTGAAAAATTGTTTTACGAACCAGTTACGCTCGCAGAGAATAAAGATAATAAAAATAAATAATAATGAGGATTAACGGGGTGAATTTACGTCTGGAGACTGTTAAATTGTTTATTGTGCAAGCCATGTACTGTTAGGAACTCCCGCCTGCGCGTTTTCATTATGCTTACGGAGCTGTGCTTTTTTCCTATCTCTGAAGCCTTTGATGGATGTACGCTTGCAGATGACTTTGAGAGCGACTCGGAATTTCTGAAGTCATTGGCCGTATCTGTGAAGTAAATAATTTATGAAACAAAGAACCGGCATTAGGGAAGACGCAGAAATAAATATTCTACCTCTGCAACAATCTTTAGTGTATGAGATTCGTACTTGTTGCTTTTGACACTCTAAGGTCGTAATTAATAAAGTAAAATTTCAGAAAGAAAGTAAAAAAAAAAATTGAAATAATAGCTTTGAATGAAAACTTCTCAATGCACTTCATAAATCTCCAATGGAAAAAATATTGTAACCCATTTAATAGAGATTTGAAAAAATAAAATTAACAATCTTTTAAAGTAACGGTTTGGTTAAGATATGAAGTACATTTTAATATACGAGGTGTGATTAGGAAGTTATGAGACAGGTCTCACCACTGCTCAGTACGATGCATTCGATGCACGGCAGGCTTTCCTGTGCATGTGCAAATGAAAGCCTGTTTTGTTCTTTAAATGGTCTACAAATATCATCGCGTAATGTTTGTTCAGTAAAGAGTTACAGCCTGGTAAGTGAAGACGTGTGTTCGCTTCTCGGTGGATTTATCTATTTAGAAAATGGATGAAAAAATGGAACAAAGAGTTTGTGTAAAATTTTGTTTTTTAAATCCGGAAATCAGCTTCGGAGACTTATGACCTCTTGAAAACAGCATTCGGGGATAAATCTCTGAGCTGAGGAAATGTTTTTATCTGGTTCAATAGATTTGCAAATGGCCGCGAATCAGTCGATGATGATCCCCGGTCTGGCAGACTTTTAACTTCAATAATCAACGAAAACATCTCGATAATTCGAGATTTAGTGCACTCCGACCGCTGACTTACAATTAGGGAAATGGCTAATGAAATAAATTTAAGTTTTTCCGTTAAATTCATTCCGAAATCGTTGTCAGTTGAGCAGAAAGACCACGGACGTCAAGTGTCCCAAGAACTGGTTAATCAGGCGCAAAAATGACCCATATTTGTTAAATAAAGTTGTTATAGTCGACGAATCATGGGATAATGGATATGAACCATAAAGGTAGACAAAACCATCGCATTGGAAGAGTCCAGGTACACCGCGACCGAAAAAAGAGCATCAAAGTCGGTCGAAAGTAAAGGCAATGTTGTTGATATTTTCGATTCAATGGGTATTGTGGGTCGGGAGTATGCCCCTAGTGTGCAAACAGTCAATCATTAATACTATAAAAGTGTCCTTCAGCATTTACTCGAAAATGTGCGGAAGAAAAGGCCTGCACTATGGCGGGACAAGAATTGGACTCTCCACCTCGATAACGTACCGGCTCATAGTGTGCTCTTCATCAGGAAAATTTCGGCAAAATTCCAAATTCCTGAGCTTCCGCAACTCCTCTATTCTCTAGATATAGCCCCTGCTAACTTTTACCTTTTTCCCAAATTGAAAATTTAGTTGATAGGGAAGCGATTTGACTCAATTGAAAACATACAGCCAAATCCGGAGACGGTTCTTACACCTTTAAGAAAGAAAATTTCCCGGAATGCTTCCAGAAGCGGAAACACCGTTTGAGTCGGTGTGTTCAGTAAGAAGGGTACTACTTTGAAGGAGATTCATCGCAATAGTCGATATGTACTGCTATTTTGAAATTACAAGCCCAGTCTTAAAACTTTCCAATCACACCTCGTATTTTACTGCAGATAATTTTGCAATTTTTGCTACGAGTCTAACTGGAAATTAATTCAAGTAACAGAGCCCAAATAGTTAATTAGTTCTATAAAAGTATGGAACATAAAATGAAATACATGATAAATGGAAGGAAAATATTTTATTCGTTTATTGCCACATGCCTTTTCATAGTAATCAGTTAGATTTGCTGAAATTTATTAATTTGAACGAAAAAAGTAAAAAAAAACGAACTTATAGCATTGCATGAAATCTTATCAATGCACTTTGTTCTTCTACATTAATTAAAGTTGAGCCTTGACGCACAAACGGGTCGGCTATATGAACTTTATTAACACATAACAGAGAACTTCGTACAACCAGCACAGAGCCAGAACACAACCTTACTACTTCCAAAACCGGAAGTATCTTAGAACATTTTAACAAAACATAAAAACAGCGTTATCGTGTTGCCATCTACAGAACAACAATCATAACATATTAAACAAATGAATAAATGAAAATACATGAACACACTTCATAAAACCCCAATGAAAAAATATTACTACCCATTTAATAGAGATTTGAAAAGACAAAATCAACAATCTTTTAAAGTAACGTTCTGGATAAGATATGAACTACATTTAATATATTTTACGGCAGATAATTTTACAATTTTTGATACGAGTCTAAGGGGAAATTGATTCAAGTAATAGAGCACAAACAGTTAATTATTTCTATAAAAGTATGGGACTTAAAATGAAATCTTGCTAAATGGAAGAAATATATTTTATTCGTTTTTTGCCATATGCTTTTTCATAGCAACCAGTTTTATTGTAATTAATTAATTTGAACCAAAAAGTAAAAAAAAAAATGAACTTCTACATTATGTGAAATTTTATCAATGTACTTCATAAAACCCCAATGGAAAAAAGATTGCAACCCATTTAATAGAGTTTTGAAAACACAAAATTAAGAATCTTTTAAAATAACGTTTTGGCTAAAATATGAACTAAATTTTAATATATTTTAGCTCATAATTAAAATTTTTTTTTTACTAGCCTAGAGGGAACATAATCAAAGTAATATAATACGTACAGTTAATGAGTAGGGTGGGTCGAAAAAAATAAATATTTTTTTTCGGAACGCTTTAGTGCGGAAAAGTTGCCTGTTGTTACAAGAAGAAAAACGGCATAAAAAATTAAAATGAGTTAACATCTTCCGTTCGCTCATCGTACTTGAAGTTTATGAAAAATTGCAAAAATCACGATATTTTAAATTTTTTTCTGCTAGTTAAAACTTTAAAAAAAAGCGTTTTAGTTTTTTATGCTTGTTTTATGGTTTAAATGACCTAAATAAATTAAATTCTGATCAATAATCTAATTTTTTCTGTTCGCGGAACAGAAATTTATCAGTTTTTCGCAATTTTCTCTGTGTTTCGATTTGCTAGAACAAAACGACCCAGAATTCACCACGCCGAAATGGTTGCACGTCGAGTTCCACCCACACCCTACCCAACTAGCCATCTAATTGTTGGGTGTGATATTTAAATTATATTTACATCTATTTACAAAGATTTTCCATAGAGTAGGATTCTTTGACGTACTCTGTTTTTTACTTTTTCTTTTTTATATCTATACACATTTAAAGTCTGATTTTTTTGAGAAATGTGGCAAAACCGATCTAGAATTCAGTATTACTCCGATATAGCCATCTCTAGCTTCATATCCACATACTTTATGACGCAGCTTTATGGCCTCTGTCACAATTTTGACGCACCTCTTCCCAGCCTGGGTGTGACAGGGAAACTTTAGTATTTCTCTGATGGGCGTAGTGTCAGAATTGAAGAATGATTTAATATTATCTTCACTTAGGTTCCGCACCATTGGAGCAGGATACACCACACAAGAATTCCAATTAAAAATTTCAGTGTAATCGGGAGCTTGAAAGTTTATCTTCGGGGGTGCGAAATTTCTAACAGACTTCTTCTTTGGGACGATTTGTCTTGCTTTTAAGATTCTTCTGTAACCAAGCTCCCGAATATCTTCTCTTTCATCAACAAGCATTGCCTACAGAACATTCTCTGGGTGCGCAAAGAATGCATTTCGTTGAATTACTGGATCGACAACTTGAAGTAATTCGTCGTATAAATACCGTGATGTTTTGGATTCCTTGAAAGACATGTTTTGGTCCGCAAGTAAAATATTTGCTCTTTTTTATGGCAAATCACATAGGCATATATGATTTCGAGGTGAAGCCAACTATTTCTTTGAAATTTCCGAAGGATTTGATGAACTTATATACAACCTAAGGACTCCTTTGGTCGCAGTTAACCATCTGGAATGGGACAAAGGACCAGAGTCCCTATTTGCCAAGTCTTCTGGACAATGTCTCAAGGTGATTGCATTTGAAATGTCCAACAGATACTGTTGGCCTTTGATCAAGAAATTCCACTCTATATCAGGAATCGAACTATCTATGGTTTCATAATCAACCACAGGGAGTTTTACACAGCAAGTGGGCTGCTGCCCAATTGGTCCACTAAAATAATTAGGTTCTGCAGTTTGACCGTCAATATATTGGAAAATGTGGCAAAAAGGAAGCTCATTGATCCACTGTAGTGGGCGTCCTACATGATTTTCTAGTCGGTGGATGACACCGTTCTTCTATCCAGTGTTGATTACATTGCCATTGCATCCTACTACTTCTAGTTTTTCTAGTGATATTGATAGTTCAGACAAACAAGAAATAATGCTTTGAGTTATATCATCTGATGAACTCGAGGAAGGCGATACATGTCCAATATAAGTTCATCCAGGTTCCTGGATAAGAGAATAGTGTTCTTCTTTCACATATCTGCGAAATTGCTTGGCATTCCATTTTTCGACGAACAAAGTATCATTTTTTCCGCCGTCAAAGAAAAGACCCCAACATACCTCAAGAGGTGTGAATCAACTTCAATTGAGTTGAAACCAGTTCAACATATTTCAAGTAAGTTCTGGTTCGTTTTGTTCTAGCAAAACGAACGAAGAGTAGCACAGTGAAAATTGCGAAATATTAATGAATTTCTGTGTATTCTAACACGTTGCGCGAACGGAAAAAATTAGATTATTGATCAGAATTTTATTTATTTAGGTTAATTAACCCATGAAACAAGCATAAAAACTAAAGCGTGTTTATTTTAAAAGTTTTAACTAACAGAAAAAAATTACAAAAATATCGTGATTTTTGCAATTTTTCATAAAATTCAAGTTCGATTCGCAAACGGAAGATGTTAACCGATTTTAATGTTTTTTTGCCGTTTTCTTCTTATTACAGTAGGCAACTTTTCCGCGCTAAAGCATTTCGAAAAAAATATTTATTTTTTTCGAGTCACCTTATTAATCAGTTCTATAAAAATATGGGAATTGAAATGAAATACATGCTAAATCAAAGGAAAATATTTTATTCATTTATTTCCATATACTTTTTCATAGCAATTAGTTTTGATATGATTAATTAACTTGAACGAGAAAGTAAAAAAAAAATTCAAATAGTAGCATGATACGAAATTTTCTCAATGCGAGTCATAAAATCCCAATAGAATAAGATTACAACCCATTTAATAGAGATCTGAGAAATCGAAATTAACAATGTTATAAAATAAAGTTTGGTTAAGATATGAACTACATTTTAATATATCTTACTGCAGAAAATTTCATAATTTTTGTTACGAGTCTAAAGGGAAATTAATTCTAGTAATATAGCACAGACAGTTAATTAGTTCTATAAAAATATGGGAATGAAAAGGAAATGCTTGCTAAATCAAAGGAAACTATTTTATTAATTTATTGCCATACTTCATAGCAACAGTTTTGCTGTAATTACTTAATTTGAACGATAAAGTTAAAATAATTGAACTAATAGCATTGCTTATAATCTTCTCAACGTGCTTCATAGAACCCCCAATGGAAAAAGTTTACAACCCATTTCATAAGAGATCTGAAAACGCAAAATTAACAATCTTTTAACATAACGTTTTGGTTAAGATATGAACTACATTTTAATATACTTTACTGCACATAATTTTTGAGTCTAATGGGAAATTAATTCAAGTAATATAGCGCAGAGAGTTAATTATTTCTATAAAAATATGGGAATTAAAAGGAAGTACATGCTAAATCAAAGGAAAGTATTTTATTCCTTTACTGCTATATGATTTTTCATAGCAATCACCGTAAAAAGGAAGTTCTTCTTCTGCAGTCGAATTCTATTGAATAACACAAATACAAATCTTTAAAGTAACTTTTAAAAATTTTATTCACGTAACTAAGAAAGTAATTTATGAAACATTCTTTTCGTTTCATAAAATATCTATTCCTCCTTTGAATATAAAGCAAGAGGAAGTAAATAATTTAAAATTACTGAAATATGTATCTAGAGAATATTTTTTAAGATTTTAAGCAGGTAACTGAGAAAGTAATCTATGAACATTCTTTCCGTTTCATAAAGTATCTTTCCTTCCATTACGAAACAAAGCTTAAGAGGAAGCAAAGAATGCTCAATATCTTTCGTCTCGTGAAAATTATCTGCCTTTCGGACATGATGGTTTTTACTTCTTCTTAGAGTGCATTTTTGTGTTTTTTATTTTTTTTATTGTTCAATACGTCTACTTGTAAGAAATTCCTTTGATTTAACTTTAAATTAAATAACACTGAATATAATTTGATAGTTACTATTTGAATTGCGTGTATCATACTGGTTTGTGCAGAGTAACCTCAATTATCTGCCTTTCGGACATGATGGTTTTTAATTCTTCTTAGAGTGCATTTTATTTTATTTTTAATTTTTTTATTGCTCAATACGTCTACTTGTGAGAAATTCCTTTGATTTAACTTTAAATTAAATAACACTGAATAGAATTTGACAGTTACTATTTGAATTGCGCGTATCATACTGGTTTGTACAGAGTAACCTGAAATTCTCTGTTGGTGATAAAGGTATCTTATTACATTAATTGAATGTATGAGATATTTCTCGATAAAGATCGCTGAGTACCACATTACAGTGCAGTATTGATATTAAATATAAACTCTACCAAGGATTCTTTCTTCGTCATCTCAAATTTCTTAGATAAATAAAAAAACAACAACAAACCAGTTATTATTTTTGTTCTTTCTAATGCTCCCTGGCTGGAAGTATTCTGTAGAGTATAGCTACTTCTACCCAGACTTGGGTGTATATAATTTGAAGTGGCACTCTAAATGAATTTGATACAAACACAGTATATACATGAAACAATGTTTATTGAATTCGTTGCACATATAGAATTTGCTTTTACAGCAATAAACATACGTACTACTTGTACGGAATATATATTAGCATTCAATAAAAATACACTTTGCAATACTCACAAACTAGAGAGTCAAACCAGCAGTTCTGCCACGTAAACTTTGGCCCCCTCCCCAAGCACAAGCGCTGGTTAACACCTGGAGCTGCTTACCTCGTAGCTCCCTTAACTCGCTTATCTATCAACCTTAACAACCTCTTAATTTAATCAAGCTGCTTGGTATTTATACCAAGCGCGTATGCCGAAATTAGCATATCTCAAGCAGATTCTTTAAATCATTCACTCAAAAGTTCGATTCTTGGGAATCGAATGTTATGCATATCTTAGAATTCCAGCCCAGGTTGATACAGGCTACCGAGCTGAGGGGTGCGATTCCGGTTTATAATGGCACCACACGTGTGTGTGTCCGATTTAGCCGGCCTCCACCTCAATTTTGACCGAGCGGCCCCCGGGACGACACCTGGGGCGATCGTATCCTCTCCCAACCTCTCTGACCTCATATACGGACTTTCCGGTTTACTATTTAACGTGCCCATATCCGACGTAGACACGGTGGTATTTAATGGCGCTTGTCCTGAATCGAACCTAGTACCATCAGCGCTAAAAACCGACGCGCTACCTCTAGGCTACCACATTCCCCCCCAAAAAAAAACAGGTATATAAAATATATTTATAATGAATAATTATTTTGGTTAATAATTCTTTCTATAAGTATCTTTAGGCTTATTATTATTGATAAATATTTTGCGGTTTGACGTTACTTAGGGGCAAATCTTCTGATTTGTACATACAACAAAAACTAAGATAAAAGATTCATTTTTTGGGGGGATACAACTGATTTTCCGCCAATGCAGGAATCCTTCTTCAGGCCGGAACTTTCATTCCGCTCAGTAATCCCCCGGGAGAAATTAAAAGTGATTTGTTGTCGTGGATTTCAGCAACCTTCATCGTTAAGTTATCGGTTTCAGGATATCCATATAACTATGAGTAGATTTATGAAATAATTAAAAATAGATATGGTAAATTGATAAATTTATAACCATTTATTATAAAAATACATAATAAATGGTTATAGTTTTAGCTTTCTACTTAATTATTTCTGGTTTTTCATCTACATCTTGTATTTATTTTATAGTTATCAGAATGCAGCCGTATGCAGACACCAAGGTACTATATCTCAGTGTGAACAATTTTGTATATATATATTGCATTTATTTCCATATAAGTGTATAACATTTTAATATGTGACCTTAAAATCCCAGACTTTAATATATGAGGTTTAAAGTATTCTAACGTTAAACCATAATTAAACTCTCATGTCACTAAGTGAGGTTTAATAGCAGACGCAGCTCAAATCCTAAGCATTAACTATTAATAAACTTAATAAATAGGACTTTCAGCCTATTTCTACAGGAATATGAATTTGAAGGTTGTTCATTAAGCATTTATTATATACGGAATAGATTGAGAGATAAAATATTGTTGAAGGAATAGTTATGTTATAGTTTAGAGCTGAAATTATATTTTAAAAATTGTGAATTTTCTGCATTCGTTATGCCCAAAAATCACTATTAATCTTGGACAATCAGAATCCTTGGGTGAAATCAATTTATCTTTATATTTATAGCACAAATAGGTATATTTATGCTATAAACATACCTACGCTATAAATGCATATACTTATAGCATAATAGGTACAAACAGCCTCAACAGATAAACATGTATTGTCTGAATGCGCTCTCTATTAATATGTGTATTGACATTTAAAATTTCTCACTTCCAGGAAGTATTCGGGTAAAGCATGTGTTTCTGTATAGCAATTATAACTAGTAAAATGTAAATAATTCAACAGTCAAAGATATTTACTAACAGGAAGAATTCAGACAAAATAAACAGAAATCCTGCACTTAGAGCTGAAATCAACATAAATGCAAAATTCTGTAGCAGTAGCTCTAAGTGTAGCAGTAGTTCTGTAGTGGTAGCTCTATATTAGCTCTAAGCGCAGGATTTCTGTTTATTTTGTCTGCATGCTTCCTGTTAGTAAATATCTTTCTCTGTTAAATTATTTCATTTTTACTAGTTATAAATGCCTTTTTTCGGTATGAGAATTTGTTGCAACTACGCAATCTTTTATTGAAAAGTTAAAAAATTTTCAACGTTAGGATAGTTTTTCTGTTAATTTGTTTGGTCGTCCATGACTTCTTTATGTACATTATTTTGTGTTGAATTATTTACACTGTTTGAGTAATCTTGCATTTATGGTGCGTTGAGCTCGAAGTGCAGAACTTCCGTTTATTTTGTCTGCATTCTTCCTGTTAGTAAATATCTTTCTCAGTTGAATTATTTACATTTTGCTAGCTATAATTGTCTTTTTACAGTATGAGGATTTGTTGCAACTGCGCAATCTTTTATTAAAAAGTTAAATTTTTTTAACTCTAGGGTAGTTTTTCTGTTAATTTGTTCGTCTGTCTATGCCTTCTCTATGTATATTATTTTGTGATGAATTATTTACATTGTTAGAGTAATCTTGCATTTATGGTACGTTGAGCTCTAAGTACAGGATTTCTTCTTATTTTGTCTGCATTCTTTCAGTTAGTAAATATCTTTCTCTGTTGAATTATTTACATGTTACTAGTTATAATAAATTGTCTTTTAACAGTATGAGGATTTGTTGCAACTGTAAATGTTTTATTGAAAAGTTAAATTTTGTTCAACGCTAGTGTATTTTTTCTGTTAATTTGTTCGGCTGTCTATGTCTTCTTTATGTACATTTTTTTTTGTTTTGAACTATTTAAATTGTTTGAGTAATCTTGCATTTATGGTGCGTTGAGCTCGAAGTGCAGAATTTCTATTTATTTTGTCTGCATTCTTCCTGTTAGTAAATATCTTTCTCTGTTGAATTATTTACATTTTGCTAGCTATAATTGTCTTTTTACAGCATGAGGATTTGTTGCAACTGCGCAATCTTTTATTGAAAAATTAAAATTTGTTCAACGCTAGGGTAGTTTTTCTGTTGCCTTCTTTATGTATATTATTTTGTGTTGAATTATTTATATTGTTTGAGTTTTTCTTTATAGCAAATTTATATCAATACTAGCTGAAGTACCCGGCATTGCCCGGGATTTTAACAATATTTGTTAACCAAAATCAACACAGTATAAATAACATAGAAAGAGTATATGTGAAATGTTATACACATCTCAGAATTCAGGAATTTCAGCCTTTCATCATTGAAGCACTAAAATCTGAAAAGTAAAAATGTCAAATTGTCTAATGTTTGCTAACCAAAATTAATTTAAAACTAAACACGTTATAAATAACATAGAAAAAAACATGTGAAATCTTATACACATGAATAAAATGAAAACCCAATAAAAAAATATATAAAATTATAATAAACTCCTCAGAATTCAGCTAGATTTAGCCTTTTATCATTTGGGCAAAAAAAGAAGCTGAAATTACAGGTTTAGCTGAAATTTCCAATAGAACCATGATATGACTGTAGCGTTGCCTCTTAAAAAATGAAGTGTTTGATTGAGGGCTGCAAACCATTCAACTCCTCTCCACATTAAACTCCTATAAACATCCTCTACATATTAAATTCCTTTTCTCTCCATAATAAACTCCTCAGAATTTTGGTAGATTCAGCCTTTCATGATAGTACCACTAAAACCTGAAACATCCTCTCTAGAAATATAAATTTATTAATTACAATAATTAAACTCACTCAAATGTATAAATTATATAAGTTTTTTAACCAACATTTGAATAATTCGTAAATGAAAAAGCATATGAAAATAAAAATAATAAGAACTTCCGGAATCGAAATTAATTACCCTTAATTTTTAATTAATAAAAAACCAACATAATATGAATAAAAACGATAGTTGTTATTAAAGATAATAATAAAAAAAGCATATGAAAATAATGCTCGCGTATGAAGTTAACTTTATGATATAAAAATAGTAATAATAATATAAACCGCGTGCATAAAATATTTAGCTTTTCAAGCGAAATAAATTAATTTTTAGAAAAAAAAAATACTTTTAATCGAGAAATTAAATACATTGCGCAAAGTTTTGATTTTACCAACTTTCTACCCTACAATTTACACCCTACTTCTTTGAAGTTGGGTGTTGAAACAGCCTCTTTGAAAAATTTACACCCTACTTCTTTTAAATAGGGTGTAAATATAAAGTTTTAACAGCGAATTGAATGCCAGTTAAAAATTATTGTTGTTTAAAATCATATGAAAATTACGCTATTATAAAGATAATAATAAAAAAGCATAGGAAAATAATGCGTGCGCATGAAGTTAACGTTACGATATAAAGATAGTAATAATAATATATATATATATATATATATAACAGTTCCGTAACTAACTGACTGACTGACTAATTGACTGACAGACATACAACGTACAGACCAAACCGCGGGAAATAAAAGGGCTGAAATTTTGCATGGCGATTCTTCTTATAGTGTACGAGTGCACTAAGAAAGATTTTTGAAAAATTCTTAGATTTTTTTAAAATTAAATTTTTGAGTTGTTTTAGTAACTTTTTTAAAGTTTGCATTTAAAATAATAATAATTTGAGGGTTATAAAATTTATATCACGAAAAAGATCATAAAAATTCCTTTAAAATGAAATCTTTTTTGAATCTTTACCTCCATTTTATAATTTTTGGTGAATTTTTAAAGATTAATTTTTAGAATTTAACCTTTTACATGCCACACTATGATCAAGGAATAAAGTACCATATTTTGCTGCGTACCTTTGGTCGATAACTTCCAGGAAGTCGGTCCAACAGGTGTACTCCACTCATTCCTTTATTATATAATTTTATAATGTAAGGTTAAGGAAAATCAACTTTTATTTTAGCTCGGACATATCTTTTTGCTCTTCCTAATGGTTCGTGAGTGATAAAATTTGATGTAATAGTTACAACAAAACTATCGTTCCAATGGCACATATAAACTTCTCCATCGCATCGGTAATCAAACTCTCCACGTTGAAATTTCGATATTTCTTTTGCTGTTTTAAGAGAACATTGTCCCCTTCTGGAATCTTGCACTGTGCCGATTGCCTTAAAGCCTTTGTTAGATAAATCTGTCAGCAGACTGTACGATGTAAAAAAAGTTATCGAAAAATATTTTGCGTTTCTCTGGATTGTCAATAAAAGATAATAGTTCGGAGACTTTTTTCTTGATAATGCGGCAGACGATTGGACATTATTCAAAAAAATATTAAAATAATGTAAAAGATATGTTCCTCAAACTGTACTACATTAACTGTACTATATTCTTTAGTATGTCCTATGAGATTTAATTTGAATATTTTCTTCTACATTATTTTGTCTATAAAAATATCCCTTACGATTTTTTTTATTAATATATTTTTTGTTTTTTTTACATCAATCGTATACATTGATCGTCGTATTTATTATATATATATCTATATATATATATATATATATATATATCTATATATATATATCTATATATATATATATATATATATATATATATATATATATATATATATATATATATATATATATATATAGATATATATATATATATATATGTATATATATATATATATTGGCATTAATTGCATACACTGACATTGTATTTAATTTGAATGTACCGTTCGTTTAGGAACACCTCCTAAACGAACGTTTAGAAGGCGTTAGTTTATGGAATACTAAAAGTTTAAAATAGTGGCGCCATCTATTGCTCATTTGTGAATCGAGAATCGCATCCTTCAAAAATTCTTGGTTATCCTAATTGTTAGCAATACAATGCCCAGAAATAAATTATTGATGAATGTTTGTTACCCAAAATCAATTTTAAAACTAAACACAGTATAAATAACATAGAAAAGATTTAGCCTTTATCATTGGAGAAAAAAATTCTGGAAAGTAAAACATAAAATATATAAATTTATAATAAACCTACCAAAATCCATTAAAAAAACTAAACACAGTATAAATAACATAGAAAAAAAAGCATACGAAATGTTATACACATTAATAATATGAAAACCAATTAAAAATATATAAATGTATAATAAACTCCTCAGATTTCAGCTATATTCGGTCTTTCATCATAAAAAAGCTGAAAAAAAAATTAAAAAAAATAATAAAATAAAATAAAAATAATAATTTAAAAAATAATAAAATAAAATAAAGATAATAATTAAAAAAATAATAAAATAAAAGCTGAAATAAAAAAGCCTTCATAAAAAAGCTGAAAATACAGGTTTAGCAAAATTTGCACGATCCCATACTCGAACCCGAGACTTACGTGGTACCAAATGAACCGCTTTAACTACTACGCCACGATTATGCACAACATTGTTGAGTAAAGTAAAAAATATACGCAATGAGTTTTTTGGAAAGTTGCTATGGGTTGGTGAATATACATACATTTATGGAGTAAGAGGAGTTTTAAGTGATAAATAAGTTAGCAGGATAGAAGCTTAGTCTTTAACTCTTCAATAGAGACAAAGACATAAGCTAGGAGGATTGCAGTAGCGATTAAAAAAGATCGTGACACTTAGCGTGGTTGATTCGAATTTTCCATCGCGTGTGAGAGTGTCAATATGCCGTTGGATCCGATTTATTTTAGAGTATAAAATCTGACTTGAAAGATTATTATTTTCATTTATTATTCTGGTTTAATATATAAATTGAGACTTTTTGATTTTATTTATTTTTATCTTTTCGCTCGCTGTTTGCCAGCTAACCCTAACATGGACGCCATATTCAGAGCGGTGATTCCACAAAGTGTAACAGCTTACAAATTGTTGGTTTTTTATTAATTAAAAATCAACGGTAATTAATTTCGATTTTTGAAGTTCTTCAGACCCTCGGCTGTTTTTAAAGACGCCTGTATGTAAAATTTCACGATCGTTGCTCGTAAACTGTGGATTTCTATACAATTACAGAGATACAAACATTCATTTTTATATATTAGATATACATTTCTATCACAGAGAATATTATAAAAATCTGAATGAAAAACTTGAATCTGAAAATCCTTGTATTCATATGACGTTTTTGATTTGCGATAAAAGTTTAAATTTCAAAGTATATTTTTTTTGTCTGTACATCATATCTCCTACTCTTTCATACATTCACAGTTTCGTGAGGAACAGTCTTCGAAAGCCCATGAAAAAGTTTAACGAAACGAAAGATAGAAAGGTTACTGACATGCAAGAAATCTCGAATGTAGTACTTTTTCTTTACTGATAAAGCATTCGACAACAGAATTTGATTTCAAAGGAATGGGGGGCTATCTATCAGCATAGGAGTTTTCAGGCAGCATTTAAACTGGGAGGAAAAAAAATAAGATAAAATATTTCTTTAACCCAAAAGTATCTTACAACACCCTAAGACGTCAGTTACTTATATAATAAATAAAAGGAAGATATTTTGTACGGTTCTTCAAAATTTGCTTGTATTTTTAATATTTAGGAAAGTATTCTTTACTATTGTGCACAATGCAAGTAGAGAGTTGTAGATTTCTTTTGAATAGAAAAACATATTGCAAGCCGAATTCATGTTTTAGAGTGGGGAAAAAGGGAATAAAAGAAAATTCTATTGAGAAATTTTACTGACTTTTACATGTTTTTCGATTTGACAAATGGACTTATCGACTAATGAAAGAGAATTTCACATCTGGATCGAATATATGTTAAATTTTTTAGGTGCTGTCGAAAAATGTTTGATATTTCGAGGAATTTATAATAATGTAGTATTTTTATGATAGTATTTATTTATTTACTACAAATACTCAGAAGAGCGGCTGACGCCATTAGTTCTCTTGCCTTCCAATACCTCTGAAATTTACAGTTTAAGAACACAAGTGCAGAGCACGAGTCCAGAATGATAGTTTTATGATAGTTTAACAGGTATGAATTTCATATAACAATACTTTGTTGCCTAATAGTCAGTTTAATAAACATTATTAAAAAAAATAATTTTAAACTTTTTGCAACTATAACACCAATATTTCTTACATAAGTGGCATTTATATGTTCAAGCACGTCTAAATTCATTCTATCTCGTACACAAAAATGCTAACTAAGTTTGAAATTTATAAAAATTTGATTAAAGTTTCTTCTTTCTATATAGATGAGTTCTAAAATTTTAATTTTAAATTGCCCCTTTTACAGTTAATTTAATTTTTCAAAATGCAAACTTGGAATACATTTGTAAGATTTTGTAACATTTACGTGCTTTTTCAAATCCTTACTTAAAAATATTTGATTGCAACCAGCTACATTCAAAACAGAAATGAAAGTCTTAGAGCAGGAAATATTTGAAATATGGGTATATTTTAAGGAAAAATTATAAAGACGCATTGAATTTTATTTATAGGCGTGAGGGGGACGGTGGACTTTTATTTGAGCAAATCTTGTCATTGTAATATTGATTGTGTTATTGTAAAAAAAATTATTTCTCTAAACTAATAGTTCCAAAATCGTTTTTTTCAAGTAAAAAATCATTTATGAAGCTTCTACGAAGTAATTTATAAATTGTAAGTGTAGTAATAAACTTTTAATCTGTTTTTCTCAAAACAGAATTTTAAGGTTTTTAGAATTTTTAAATGTTCTATGCTACTTAATTTTTGTTCAAAATTCAAAAAATTGATAAGGAAGAATAATAAGGAAGAAGAATGTAAAATATATGCCCAAAAAAACTGGGCATATATTTTACAATTCGACTTCATTAAGGGAATTAAATTTGATTTATAACTTATTAAAAGGCAAAATTTTGATGAAAATCGGGATGGAATTCAGAAAAAAATCTCTCAAAAATTAACTACTCATCGGATTAAATAATTGAAGCATATATTTATTTGCTATACAGTATAAAGTGATTTCAATGCAAAATCGAGAAGATATCTCAAAAATTAAGTAGCAAGGAGCATTTTAAAATTTTGTTTATAAATTTCAAATTTTAAAAAAAATCTTAAAATGGTAATGAGATTACAAATTTCTCTTAAGATATTCTATATATTTATAGTAAAATGTATATATGTGCAAATTTTTGTGTTTCTATGATGAAAAGTAAAAAAAAAAAAAAAAAAATTTAACATCCACCGTCGCCAGGCACCCAGCGTAAATTTATAAATATTTTTAGTCACGCTTTTTATGAAACCTTATTACATACTTTTCCTTATTTATTTGTTATCGATCAGAAGAGGTTATTTTACAAATTGCTTAAAATTTTAATGCCTTTCTTTTCCAAAAAAGTTTGTGCAGAAGGGATAAATGAAGAAATTTTAAATGTATGGTATGATATAAAACATCAAACAACATGTTTTGTTACATAATGATCAATAGAAACGGAGAAAAAATTTCATTCTTTAATTTCAGGAAAAGCTATTTTAAAATTACTTAAGAGGAGAATTCCAGAGAAAGTTTATAGAGAAGGTATAAATAAATAAAGATAAAAGCATATTATAAAGCATCGAACAACATATGCTTTGATACGTAATGAATAATAGAAATGGTAAAAAATGTTTTATCCTTTAACATCTCTTTAAATATGTTGTAAAATAACGAAAAGCAGAAGAGGAGAGCACTAACATCGTAATGAAAATTTAGCATTTTGTGCGAAACTATAAATTTTTTTGAGACTACTCTCTCTTTCTTTGCTTAAATGAACAAGAAATAAAATGTTCACAAAGGCTTATGTCTTCCTTAGGTTTGAATCAGTCCCAATTCTGCTATCTTAATCTCAGATAGGAAAGAGGAATTATTGGTCCCCTAGGATGAGCTCCAGGAAAATCTCCTGGCAGGCCTTTTCTCAAATTCTATCGTGTATGATGTGTAGTCACCACATAAAAAAAAGTAAAGGAATTATTTGGAGTGCCGAGGAAAATTGAGCTGACTTCAGGATTTAATAGAGATATATATACGGTAAAATGTTATTCGTGCGGAAATAAATCTGAATGTAAGCACTGATACACAAGCATATATATTTAAACGAGTTTTGGTTTAACGATTATCTATTAGAATGTATCATACGTATGAATTCTCATATGTATCTGTTCGTAGCATGTCTATATATTTAACAGTTGAAAGAAGTAATTGTGACATGTTATGGATAACATTTAATGAGTAAGTTATTAAAGTAAAAATTCTAATTAAGAATTATTAGATTTTAATTTTAAATGTAAGATGATTAAATCCAGCTTTCATGTAGGAATTGTCTTATCCCTTCAGCGGGCGCACCAATTTTTGTAACACCACCAGGCGCACGTTGCACAAGGTACGACGTCTCTTTAAACTTTGATTATTCCTTTTGAAATAAACTTTTTTTTTCAAATTATAAATAATAATTCTGCATTTTATGACAAGATATAAAATGTTCATAATATTGAGATTATTTATAATTAAAGGCCAAAAATGAATAGGAAGAGATTTTCATAAAAAATTAAAATTTATTTTCAAAAACACAAGTAATTTGCTCAATTCTCTTCAGTTTTCTTCAATTTCTTCACATCGCAAACATATAGTACTGATTTTGCAATGCACCTTGCATGAAAAACTATCACATTTATTGCATTTTATCGTGGTAGTTACATTATTTAACCGTCCGCATATATTACACTTTATTCTTTGCTTTTGCCGACACCTCTGGTTCTGCTTTTCGGGAAGTTTCACCTTTATATTTTACTAAGAATCCAGTTATGTCTGGAGGAAGAGATAGAATATTTGCCCGGGTCTTCAAGTGGCTTTCGAGAAGTTCTAAAGCCAAAGAATGCATATACAATCGCCTTCTTTCAAAACTGTCCGGTTTATTGGATCTAAGGACAACTTGCGAATTGATTCCTGTTATGTCCAAATGCCTAAAATCAACGAGGGAGTCCATCTTCGTGATATGCGGGATACCGTGTAATAGCTGCACATTTGATCCACTACATCAGCTCCTGCTTTTGTCATATTGTAATCCAGTATAATCGCTGGTTTACCAGAATCGTCATCCACTGTTGCATTTTATGCATTGTCGACAAAAGTATGACTCCCTTATTTTTTTTCGTAGCATAGGAACATAGTGATGTTTCCTTTTGAAATTCGAATAAAAACGATCCAGTTTCCTTAGATTTGCTTGGCAAGAACTCGGATGGAATTTCTTTCTTTTTTTTTTAGTGTTCCCAAAAGCATAAATTTCTTGCTTAGAAGGTATTGGCTAAGTGGGTAGCTAGTGTAATAACTGTCTGTTGTCAAATTCCTGTTCGAGTTTTCTGTCGGTGAAATCAGTAATTTGACAACATCTGCAGGTGAATTTGTAGTGTTGCCCGGTAGTTCAGTGGGACAGACCAAATAATTAAATGAAAACAAAGCATTGTGTTACCAGGTTCTTAATCCGATATTAGTCGCCACTTATGAATGCCGTCAACACACATAATAAATAATATAAAATGTACTCACACATCCCATACTGTTCCAAGAAAAGGTTTGGTCATGCGTGCATCTTGGCTGTGTGAAATAATTTCACAGGAGCATTTGTTTAAATGGGCCCATCAATATTTATTTATAATAAGGTTTTTACACACATTTTACAACATTTAGGAAATTACTGTCAGATTCCACAGCTCTGAAGAGAGCAAATTCTCAAAACGCATGATCAAAATAACAAGACAAATAATAAAATGAAATAAAGCAAGTTCTCAATAGCGCACAAACGAAATAACTAAACAAATAATTATAAAAGTCAATAATGATTTATAAGTTTAACCCTAGGTAAATTATTTATGCTAATGAAAAACATCTCCTATGGAATCTGATCTCCTGATGCCTCATTTGAGAGTTGATAAAAAAAAATAAAGATCTAGGTAATGAAATGACAAGAGGAGGCTTAACTGTTTCAGAGCGTCTTCTCAAAGTTGGGGGCTTAGTGGGGAATGGCGCAGAAGATCCTCCGTGTGGGCTTGAAAGTGGATCCCGGGGTTCATCGAACACCACCGCATCTTCGAGGGGAGCTTGATATCATCGCTTGTTGCCGGGAAAACCCTGGCCTGACGTTTGCTCTTTCTTTATATATTTTTGAAGAGGGACAGAGGTCTGGAAGATGGGATTTGGAACGACTCTTTCTTCAGCACGTTCAACTTTCTTCGGCAGGTCCTTTCATCGGGCTAGCAGGAGTCTATAGCTCTCGTTCATCAGCATCCGCCAGATTATGGTTCGGGCGTGTGGATTCAAAAAATTTTGCTCTCCCGCGGTCCCGGGGCAGTCGTGCATCCCGTTTTTATTCCTGTAGTCTCCGCTATCGCCCACAGAGGGAGCTACATGCAAATCTTCAGTTTCGGCGTTCTGGATTTGCCAGAACGCTAATCCCTTAATCCCCGACTAAACGATTTTTGAAAACAAGGGGTAGGGAGTAGCGATTAAAAAGGCAATGAACCCCCAGACACCCCAAAAGTTCTTGGAACAGCAAAAATTCCTGGAAGACGCTACCCAGGACACAAAAACGACGCCATCTTGAAGGCATCGAAATACACTGTAAGGTCTACATAATACCTAGCCCTTTACCCTCAAATCAGGATGAAATCAGATTCCTTTACATAAAAAGAATTTAGGTTCTTAATACAAAGAAATAGCAAAGAATAATAAAATAACATTAAAGAACATTGTTACACATTGTTACACTAGTACATATATATATCTGCAGTTACTATATTGCTTTTAAGCCCGTCATGATCCAAACATGTTTTAAAGATTAAACAACGTAGAATTTCACTGCTGAATTCTACAAATACCTTCCCCTTAATTCAAAAAAAATTTGACCATAAGACAAATTTTTTTTTTTTTAAAAAAAGAAAATAACGTAAATATATATTATGCCTAAAAAAATAACTTTATTAGTCTAAGGAATTAAAAGAACGCCTTCGACATTATTTAAGACTCCTACCGTGACAACCTACAACTGCGGTAGTTTTCGCGCAGTCGAACCAAGGGGGGGGGGGGGAAACGGAGAGAAAGGGAAAACCTCAAACTCGCGGAAGTGTGCGTCATTCTTCATGGAAAGAGATTCACTACTTAAGACAAATTTGCAAACAATTAGAGATGCCTACCGAATAATTTCACATTTGCATAGGTATTATTAATTTTACACATATAAATCCACACTGACCGCATAAGATATACACTTTTACTAGACATTTGACAACTGATCAGTATTACGGAACAACATTTATATACTCAAATACTGAATACGAATTTTCAATGTTTTTCCAAAATCATAGAACTTTATTTTATTTCTCGACAAACGTTGGCCTAACAACTTTCATTAGACTCACGACCTTGTGTTTCCTGAGAGTTTTAATTTTAAGACAGTTATATCAAGCAAACTCAAAACATTCTTTAAAGTAAAGAAAACTGAAAAGTGGGCTCAAGAATAGTCTTAAAGGCAGATTCAGTAAAAAAAAATCTACACGTAAGCAAAACATCTGCCCAAGTCAGATTCCTTCAACCAAGCCCTTACCTCAAAAACTATTCTAGTAAATATAAGAAGGAGGGAGTAGCTAATTCCCAACCTCTAACTTACTTCCCAAGTTACAATAGCTTGTCATAAAAAAAAAAAGATTGCATCACAGTAAATTAACATTAATTCTAACATTGATTCTAACATTAATTCTAACATTAATTCTAACATTAATTTCTAACATTAATTCTAACATTAACCTGGCACTAGTATGTATGAGTGACCGGTCTTAACATCGGAGACGTGAGCCAGAAAAATTTGGAAAACAAAGCAGTTGCACAACGTAGTTGGAATCGAGTACATATTTTATACAGAATCTTAATACTATGACTTACAACAGAACACAAAAATGCACTTTGCTATTTAACATATATATATATATATACACATATAAAAAAATATAAATTTTACACATTGCATCACAAATATTATTATGCACATATAGAATTCACACATAAAAAAGGCAGTAGATGAATCTCTCTACATGAAAATATCAGACTCCACCCCTTTCTAACTTGCTAAAGCACAAAATACATAATAAATAAATAAATTTTTCCCTTTTCTATACCTAGGACCTTTGCACATAAACATACAGATTTAAACTGACCTAAGTATGCCTCTGAGCCACGTTCACAGAGGGAAAGTCTATTCATTTTATTCAATTCCTTCGTTCATTGGTTCACTTTGCAACGAAACCCTGCGCATTTCTGGGTCGTAAACTATAGCGGGAGTGCACTGCAGTTTTAGATTGAGTCTCGGAAACACGAGACGTTTTTGATGAATTCCCATTTTGATCTGCTATCAAATCATCTACATGATAAATTTCCGTGTCATCCAGACAATCCTCATCGTCCAATGACTCTACCCTTGGCCGTAAATGACCAAGCGCACTATTTACCGTTCTCTCAGTGTACATTGAATTTGAGAATTCGTCCCACCAAGTTTTTGTATTTCGCCAAAGGGGGGGAAAGTCCATTGCGAGTCCATCTTCACCCGTCACATTATTTTTCCCTCGAGAGGGGGAGGTCAGCAAACTAGGAAATAACGTTTTTAGATTTTCTTCCGGGCGGGATGCGATAACGGGTTGTATTCCCGTCCCTTCAACGGTGGTGTCAGAGTCACACGGAAACAGTTGTCTCGGAGGTAATTTCACTAGCCTGTTTACATGTACCTTCTGAATTTGTAAAGGGTTCGATATTAAGGAGATCTCAAAAATGACGTTCGAAAATTTAGCAGTAACACGATACGGCCCCCTGTTAAAAGATGTTAATTTCTTGGACAAATTTGGTTTAAGAGCAGGCGTGTAAAGAAAAACTCTATCACCTACAGCGATTTGCTTATCAAAATTGGTGGCACTTAAATGAGTCTGTTCGTCCGCAGCCTTTTCCAGATTACGTTTTGTTACGCGGAAAGCTGTCTGTAGATTTAAAATAAGATCCTGCGCGTAAGTTTTAGTATCAGCATATGATCTAGCTTTAGAGCTGAAAATTAGATCATAGGGCATTATTAAATCTCTACCATACACCAAGAACGCCGGGGACTCCTGAATCGTTCTATGGTGTGCCGTTCTGAACGCCAAAAGAGCTAGAGGAACATGATCACACCAGTCCTCCTGGGTCTCATTAACCAAATAATACAGTGTATCAATTAAAATTTTGTTTAAGCGCTCAACGACGCCGTTTCCCTGTGGATTATAAGAGACTGTATGCTGCTTATCTATACCAAGTGCTGTATATACTTCACTCATAGCTTGAGAAATGAAATTACTTCCACGATCAGAATATAAAGTTTCCATGATGCCATGTCGTGAAATGAAGTCAACTAACACTTCCTTAACCGTGCCGGATTTTATATCAGCTACCGGGTACGCCTCAGGATATCTCGTGAAATAATCTGTAATAACTATTAACCACTTGTTTCCCTTTTTTGAAGTTACAAAGGGGCCTACGGCATCAATCGCGCATTTTTGAAATGGTCGACTAGTAGTGGGCACTTTAAGAAGAGGGGCCTTTAAGTTTTTATTATAGCCTCTGCGTCTAACACATTCTTCACAGGAAGCAACATAGTTTTTTACATGAGAATAATGTCCTGGCCAAAAAAAATTTTGTCTTATTCTTTGTAGTGTTCTAATAAATCCTGGGTGTGCATTCGCTGCATTATCATGACATAAATTTAAAACGTTTCGAACCATAGACTTAGGAAGCACCAACCTCTCCGCATTTCTATTTCGGAATTTCGACTTTTCTTTAAGTTCACAGAGCAACAACTCGTTATTGAGAAAAAAATTTAAGGTGGGATTTTTAATGGGAACATTCATTTCTAGTTTTTCTTTTATCACTTGACAAAAGGGGTCCTGCTGTTGCTTGGTAATTAAATCTGCTAAGGGCATGTTTAACACGTCATAAAATATAGGCTGAGCAGCAGAACAATTTATCGGAACAAGTTGGGGCGTACTTGGGACAGGGAAAAAGTTAAGATTGTTATCACTACAAATTACGGTTTTATTTACACATGATTTAGGTTCCATTCCATTATATCCCTGTCGCGATAAGTAATCCGCCATGTGATTAAGTCTACCTGGCTTATGAATAATATTATAAGTATATTGTTGTAAGGTTAAAATCCACCTGGCTATACGTGAAGTACTATCCTTCAGTTTAAATAATTGGGAGAGACTCTTCTGATCACAAAATACTGTGAACTGCGTGCCATATAAATATTGTTTAAAGTGAGTAATCCCAAACACTACTCCCAATGCTTCCTTCTCAACCACGGAGTAATTTATTTCTGCGGGGTTTAATTTTCTGGAGGCAAAACAAACAGGGTGATGGAACCCGTTATTTTCTTGAGTTAAGACTGCTCCTAGGGAATACTTGCTAGCATCAGTGAAGAGTGAAAATGGCTTATCAAATTCTGGCAATTTTAAACAAGGTTCGGTAATTAGCGCTGATTTTAACAGCTGAAAGGCATTATCTTCTATTTCAGTCCATTTAAAAGGAACGTCATCTTTAGTTAAATGAGTCAAGGGCAAAGCCAATTCGGAATAATCCTTAATAAACTTTCTATAAAATCCAGTTAAACCAAGAAACGCCCGGACCTGTTTCTTAGTTTTAGGAGGTATAGCATTGCTAATTGATACAACATTTTTCGGGTCCGGCATTAATTTTCCTTCCGACACCTTATGTCCTAAATACGTAATTTCGTGTTGGGCTATTTTGCACTTACTCGGTTTTAATTTTAAGTTTGCATCGTGTAATCTCTTAAACACCATTTCCAATCTCTCCAAATGTTCGTCAAACGTCTTAGACGCTACGACCACGTCATCAATATACACAGATATGGAAAATTCTGACAATCCTGACAAAACAATTGACATGAGTCTCTGAAAACTACTACTAGCATTTTTTAGTCCAAATGGCATTCGCTTAAATTCATATGATCCCATGTCCGTAGAAATTCCCGTGATGTGAGCATCTCGAGGGTCCATACTCATTTGGTGAAAACCCGAAGTTAAATCTAATGTGGAAAAAATAGTTGAGCCACTCAATAGATCTAACATCTCCTGCAAATTTGGGATGGGAAAATTATCAGGGAGCGTTTTCTCATTAATTTTTCTTAGATCCGCTACTAATCTAAAAGAACCATCGCCCTTTTTTACCAGTAATACAGGTGAAGCATAGGCCGACGTGGAAGGCTGAATTATTCCCGCTTCTAATAAATTTTGAATTTGAGTCTGCATTTCTTGTTTTAATTTATACGGCACTTTATAAGGTCTTTGCCTCACCGGCCTCTCGTCAGTTAATCGTATCCTATGTTTTATGATATCACATGACCCAAGATCTTTAAGATTCTTGGCGAAAACATGCGAGAATTTCTCTAGTAGTTTTTCCATTTTAATTTTCTGTTCTCCCTTCAAATGGGAGATATCAATCTCTCCTCCCCATGACTCAAAATCATCCGCTTCATCAATTTGTTGGGGGGTAGAAAAATTAACTTCTGATTGCATAGGGTTTTGCAAGAATATGGGAAAAAGTTTCACTAATTTTGTGTGTTTATTTAAAGTAACCGTAGTATTTGACGTGTTTAAAATTTGAATCGCACATTTTTCATTTGATATTTTAGAAATAGCGTTTGCTGTAAAACATGAATCCAAAATAATTTTATCATTTGGTTGCACCAACACTAAATTATCCTCCCAATTAAATTTAAATTTCCTCTTCATTACCACTTCGACGATGGTTTGTGACTTGGGTGGCAATTTAACTTTATTAATCAAGTGCCCATAAACCGCATTTTCTTCTAACTTTTCCGATTTTTCAGAGTCTGTACACAAAAAAATTTTCGAATCATCTACATAATTTACCCCGGACGGCTCACGATTCGCATTATCCTGCTTATTATTTTCCGTTATCATTGTCTTATTTTCTGTTTTGTAGGAATCAATTGATATCTTTCTAATTTCATCTCCCTTAAATTTGGTCTCTTCTTTGTACAAAGGCGCCTCATTATTATTTACACCTAGATCGAGCTCAATACTTATTTTATCATTTGAAAAGACATTTTTTGAAAAGTCGAGAATAAAACCATATCTACAAAAAAATTCCAGCCCCAAAATTGCTTGAAATTTGGGCGACAAATCAAACTGTGACACTAAAAATTGTGTCTTAAAACTCACACCATTTAATTTTACATAAGTCTGTATGCATTTACTTAAAGGGACATTGATTCCTGTCAAAGCTCGTAGTTCCACATGTGGGATTTCTAATTCCTCGTAAAATCCTAATTTTCCAAAAATTTCTGGCGCCAATAAATTAAAAGACGCTCCCGAATCCAATAGTACATCAACAGAGAATTTATCCATCACCGCAGAAACTATTGGTAACTCATTTGACAGAACACTGGAATTCCTAAGTGAATTCGCTAGCAACTTTCTTTCAGCGGGTGCAAAAGAGGGGGGTTTAACTACAGTCCACTCCTGCTTAGTGACTTCCCCCCTTACATGTTTGGGGGACTAGGATTAGACGGGAAAGCGAAACCATTCTGCTGAGGAGCTACGTTTGATTGCTGTAGGGGTTGTTGACCTCGCACACTCCCTTCCCACTGCGGAGAGTAGCTCAGAGCATAAGGGTTCAATTGGAAATTTTGCCTCTCTGCACCGAAATGATGGAATGGTCTCACCTGCCTAGGCTCCCTCACCTGATTGTTCCGACGGCGCTCGTCGGACTGTCTTTTTCTACAGTCCCTTGCCAAATGGCCTAATTTCTCACAATAAAAACATTTTATTTCTCGCCTGTGAGGCGCCGATAGCCTTTTCATTTCATTTGTTTGCGGCCTTTCAACCTTTAACTTTAATAGATTTATCTCTGAGGTTAGTTTCTCAATCATTTCATTATAAGACGCGGTAGTCGATTTCAACAAGTCCGCGAATTGCTTGAAATTTTCATTTGAATTATTGGGACTAGCCGCTGTATTAACTGTGTGAGATTGCATTTCTAAACATTCCTCCACACGTAGGGCGCATTCAATGGCTTCTTCGATGTTTTTAGGGTTTGTCAACCTTACCTGCAGTTTTAGGGTAGACAGCAAACCATTCACAAATTGTGAGAAAATGAGTTGATTTTTAAACTCCTCATTTGGCTGTCTTTCCAACCCATTTTGCTGTGACATGCATTGGTGAGCCAAACCTTTTACCCTAATGGCATAATCACGAACGTTTTCATTCGGCCTCTGCGTGCATGCCGTGAAGTCAGCTAAGGTGTACGCGAATGGTTTTTTACATTGGAAATTCTTATTCACCTCTCTTTTAATTCCCTCAAAAGTTTTTGCAGCTTCAGTAGACCTGAGACTGAAGTCAAAAAACCTTTTTACTTCCGACTCCATCTTTAGAATGGTAATGTGCCTTTGTTGCTCTTGGGACCACGGGGCCAAAGCCGATATATGAGATAAGGCATCAAAATACTCTATTACATTTCTCTCGTTTAAATTTGGTAATGCATTTATCATATGGGAGCTGGGGAATCCCTCTCTCTGCACTTCGTCTTCCTTATTATTAGGCATTATTAGCTTATTTTACGTGCTACCCACACAAAAATATTCAAAAATTATAAAGATATAACAAAGAAAAGAAAATAACTCATATATTTATACACAAATTCTAATAACTCAGCCCCTATTTCTCATTTTTCTATATGGCTTAAAAACAACACATTCCCGGATCATGGCGTGCGCACATTACTCTTTTTTCGACACTTTAGGGCCAGTTTCACCAAACCAAAATACACACCTGACCAAAAGTTATTTAGCAATTCATTTTCTTCTTTAAGTATGAAGAAATGTGAGTATCCTGTTTCACTGCACCATTTTGTAGTGTTGCCCGGTAGTTCAGTGGGACAGACCAAATAATTAAATGAAAACAAAGCATTGTGTTACCAGGTTCTTAATCCGATATTAGTCGCCACTTATGAATGCCGTCAACACACATAATAAATAATATAAAATGTACTCACACATCCCATACTGTTCCAAGAAAAGGTTTGGTCATGCGTGCATCTTGGCTGTGTGAAATAATTTCACAGGAGCATTTGTTTAAATGGGCCCATCAATATTTATTTATAATAAGGTTTTTACACACATTTTACAACATTTAGGAAATTACTGTCAGATTCCACAGCTCTGAAGAGAGCAAATTCTCAAAACGCATGATCAAAATAACAAGACAAATAATAAAATGAAATAAAGCAAGTTCTCAATAGCGCACAAACGAAATAACTAAACAAATAATTATAAAAGTCAATAATGATTTATAAGTTTAACCCTAGGTAAATTATTTATGCTAATGAAAAACATCTCCTATGGAATCTGATCTCCTGATGCCTCATTTGAGAGTTGATAAAAAAAAATAAAGATCTAGGTAATGAAATGACAAGAGGAGGCTTAACTGTTTCAGAGCGTCTTCTCAAAGTTGGGGGCTTAGTGGGGAATGGCGCAGAAGATCCTCCGTGTGGGCTTGAAAGTGGATCCCGGGGTTCATCGAACACCACCGCATCTTCGAGGGGAGCTTGATATCATCGCTTGTTGCCGGGAAAACCCTGGCCTGACGTTTGCTCTTTCTTTATATATTTTTGAAGAGGGACAGAGGTCTGGAAGATGGGATTTGGAACGACTCTTTCTTCAGCACGTTCAACTTTCTTCGGCAGGTCCTTTCATCGGGCTAGCAGGAGTCTATAGCTCTCGTTCATCAGCATCCGCCAGATTATGGTTCGGGCGTGTGGATTCAAAAAATTTTGCTCTCCCGCGGTCCCGGGGCAGTCGTGCATCCCGTTTTTATTCCTGTAGTCTCCGCTATCGCCCACAGAGGGAGCTACATGCAAATCTTCAGTTTCGGCGTTCTGGATTTGCCAGAACGCTAATCCCTTAATCCCCGACTAAACGATTTTTGAAAACAAGGGGTAGGGAGTAGCGATTAAAAAGGCAATGAACCCCCAGACACCCCAAAAGTTCTTGGAACAGCAAAAATTCCTGGAAGACGCTACCCAGGACACAAAAACGACGCCATCTTGAAGGCATCGAAATACACTGTAAGGTCTACATAATACCTAGCCCTTTACCCTCAAATCAGGATGAAATCAGATTCCTTTACATAAAAAGAATTTAGGTTCTTAATACAAAGAAATAGCAAAGAATAATAAAATAACATTAAAGAACATTGTTACACATTGTTACACTAGTACATATATATATCTGCAGTTACTATATTGCTTTTAAGCCCGTCATGATCCAAACATGTTTTAAAGATTAAACAACGTAGAATTTCACTGCTGAATTCTACAAATTTGATTGCACATAAGGTCCCCCCTTTTTTGTTTGCCACAATAAATCTCAAAGTTGGAGGTGTAAAATGTTTTTGCGCAGCATAAGGCATAAATTTTCAAACCATATCTCGCCAGTTTGCTTGGAATGCACTGCACAAATCCACAGCGGACTCTAAATGAATGCAGCATCTCATTCCTCTATTGTAGTGAATTCACTGATAGTTAAATTCTTTATAAAATTTTCAACAATTTCAGTCATAATTTCTCATATAGCATCTAATTTATCTGTTTCTAGTCTACCATTTCGCGTAGTTTATCGTCAATCCGAAGGCATCTCAATAAAAATTAAAATCATCTGTAGCTGAAAGCAGCACGTAGCAAAAGAATTCTAGTGCCATCTGTTGCAAATTACTCGAGAACACTCGTCTGATGCCCCCCCCCCCTTTTTGTGCTCCTATGATATAAAGGGCCCCCAAAAGTGCCATAAGCTTGGATCTTGATGTATACAAACAATCTCTTTCACAAGAAAAACTCACTTTTTCTCTCAAACTTCGAATATGTAAGTTTGTGTAACCCACAATTTTATCGATCAAAACTACTGTTAAAAACTCTAAAAAAGACTGAAGAGGAGTTTCATCATTTTGTGCAGAATATCTGCTCCCTGGTAGCTGTTTTATAATATGTTTTGCTTTTGTTTTCCGTAATTTGGATAATGGATTTTTTTGCCACTTACACTGTTTATCTTTACCCAAATAAAAAGATCCTTCCCCATTGTGGTCTTTTTCACTGTCTGCTTTAGACTGTTCAGACTCACTTTCATGTTGATCAAATTGAATTTCTTCCTCTTCACCACTAGAATCACTCTCGTCAATATTCTGTCCACGTCGACGTTCCTCGTCAGATTCATCGTGTAATTCGTGGAAAATCCTCGTCACATCATCTAACCGTACAATATGAGACCTGATATAGAAAAGGAAGTCTCTAAAACTATATGAAAAATAAAACTTTGTAATTGACTATTTTCGATTGGCTAGATCTTTTTTATTTATCTATGAATTTCTAAAATACATCAAAAATATTGATATCTGATATTATAGAAAAAAAAGTATTTTTTGCAAGACAAAAAGTAAAATTACTTTAAACATCGGGAACAAAATTATTAATAATTATTTAGTATTTAAAACTTCATTAGCACATTTATTTCATTAGCTTTTTTAAATTTATACTCCTAGAAAAGCAACTTTGTAAATGCTTAGAATTATTTTAGCTAAATAACCAAAAATAAAATAAGGAATATTTACTTACATGACCAGGCCTGCTGTGCACAGAGTGCACAGCAGGCCATTCACAATTAAGAAAAAATTAATTTGGCCATTCACAATTAAGAAAATGTTGCACTTTATACAGGGGTGCGCCCGCTGAAGGGTTAAGATAATCACTAATTTTCCTAAATCATTTATAATTCTTTTTATCATGGATCAAAATAGTGACCTATGAATTACCTATAAATTACCTATATTCGTCCTCTATTTAAATTTTTTAATTTAATTCCAATCCCATTTTTTTTCCTTTGATCTATTTTATAGTCATTAGTTTCCTTATGGTTTGCATTTGGACCTTGATCACGTCGATTTGTTGAAGGGATTTTACATTCTCTTTAATGTATACTTTGATGTCTCCAACTGCGTAACCAAATATGGAGTCAGTTCTACCCCAAAACTACAAAAATGCTGGTTTTAATTATTCCCTCCTGTCGGCTAATAATGTCTACGGCCAGAGGACGATATCAAACAAAGGTGTAATTTTATGGAAGGCGGTTTTGCTTCTTCTAATATACATATCTGTTTAATTTAAAGATGTATCGGTGCATAGTAAATTATGTACATACATTCATACACACACACACACAGATATATATATATATATATATATATATATATATATATATATATATATATATATATATATATATATATATATATATATATAAATATATATATATATATATATATATATATATATATATATATAAATATATATATATATATATATATATATATATATATATATATATATATATATATATATATATATATATATATATATATATATATAAAAGCCACAGGATTCGATGGTTGGGTCATTTACACAGGACTGAAGACACAAATCCAATAAAAAAGCTCACATTTACCAAACCTATGAGAGCCAGAAAGCGAGGGTGGCCACCCAGTAGGTAGCTTGATGCCGTTGAGAATTATATAAAAACTATATATAGGGGAGACTGGAGGAGTATTGCCTTAGATAGGGCCAGATGGCATAAACTTATTGCGACGGCCCTTGCCAGCAGTAGGCTGTACTGCCCCAGAAGAAGAAGATATCTATATATATATATATATATACATATGTGTGTATATATATATACATATATATATATATATATATATATATATATATATATATATATATATATATATATATATATATATATATATATATAAATATGACACTCTTATTAAATCCATCTAAACTCTTCTACTAAATTATGTTGCAGTTGTCGTCGGTGACAGAAAGATAAAAGACACTACTAAATATTCTTCATATCTGGACTTATACCAGAGCTCCAATCGTCCCTATCTAAGATGGCGTCGCTCCATTTTCTTCCTCCGTTCCTCACCAACGCACGTCCGTTTGACAAGGCGTCTTCCCAGGATTTGATCTAACTTCAAAAGTCCCCGTTGTTCGAAAAACTGTTAACTCGTGGATCCTGTTAAACAACTGCTGCGAATCTTGAAAAATGCCTTTGATAGGTGCTGCCATCTATTGGCATCCCTATTAACTATCTCGCTTTTATATATATATATATATATATATGTTACAGTGAAAACCCGAAATCAGTCACAACCAGAATTAACTAGGGAAAACGCGTTCTAACTGGGAGCGCTAAGGAAAACCCGAATTAACTAGGTAAAACGCCTTCTACCTGAGAGCGCTAACTAAGGAAAACCCGTTTTCCCTAGTTAATGCCGTTTTTGTTCAGTTAGAACCGCTTGAATATGGATTTGTTGCTTGTGAAATTTTCAAAGCAACTCCAGTCGTTTAGTTTTATTCTTGCAGGAACGTGCTTGTGCTGTTTGATTTATTTATTATGAGTAAAGAAAATGTTAATGCTTTTTGCGCTAAAAATTGGAAAAATAGATTTCTTGAACAATTGCAGTTATTAAATAGAAAACAAAATAACTTTAATGTTATAACAAGTGATGAAAACAACACTCTTTTATCAGAGGTTGAAGAAGCCAAATCTGTCGTTAGCAAGACTTCTGTTCAATACCACAGATTAAAAAGGTTTGACATTCTTGAAATCAGTGGAGTAAAAAAGTTGGTTTCTTCAAATGAGCCCATAAAATATTATTCTCCAGTTGAAGAAATGTTTGATGTTATCGAAAGTGCGCATGTGGCCATAGGACAAGGTGGTAGAGACAGACTCAAAATTGAAACTTCGAGAAAATATGCTAACATAACTACTGAGATGATACACATTTTTTTTATCGATGTGTGAAACATGACAGAAAAAAAATAAAAAAAGGAATGGTTTGGTTCCTAAACCTTTCGGAAAATTTTTTCGAGGATATGAATGCAGAAGAGCAAGAAACTGAACAAGCACAATCAGGGGAGTATATGCTTGCTATTAAGTCGACCAACCTTTTTTCTAATTAGAAAGAAAGCCAAAGAAAATTTCATAAAACGAGTCAAACGAATGAAAAAGATCTAAAACGGATGAAACGATGCAACACATCCTGAGGTTGATATTGGAGGTAATGTTGTTGTTCCCATTCCAAATGTTGATAAAGCAAAAGCGGACTTGCGAAATCTCATCGTTGTAGTGCTTGAAAGAAAATAAAGATGGCCTTTACAAAATTGGTACGAAAGATGGGTTGTGAACGAACTATATTCGAGATGAGAAATGATATTTAAACTTAATTAGTTCAGTATTTATTTAATAAATATATGGTTATTATTTATATTAACTTTAAATTCTATACGTAGTTATACAGTAGACTACAGCTAATCAGGTGCGGATCCTAACAAGTCGTTAGGGGGGGGGGGGCGACAAGGTCGTAGACGGGGAATTTATTTTTCAGGGGGGGGGGAGAGTAAAAAAAAGGTTGAATGAGTTTGAAAAACTGATTTTCTCAAATTATAATAGAATAAATAGTATTTTGGCATAATACCTCTAGCTCACTAGCTGTAGGGGGGTGGGGAGATCGCCCCAACAGCCGCCCCTGGATCCACCCCTGCAGCTAACTGTTGACAGAAATTTAGCAGTATTCCATTAAATATTATATGTAGTAACTATTAGGTGTATGTGTTATAAATAAGCATTAAAATTAGGTATTACATTAATTTTCTTATGTTCATAAATTAAAGAGTTGACTTCATACCAAGATTGAAAATGTGCAATTTTTGTACAAGTTTAATACAAAAGTTTATCATATTCACCGATTTTAAGACCTGAATTAGATGTATCGCCACAAATTTTCTTGACTCAAGATCGAGTACCGGATCAGGAAATTTCGCTGAGAACAGCAGCAAGAAAAGGAGTTGTAGAAACTGGACAAGGGTTCGTCCGCTGTTCTTGTAAAAAATATTGTTCTTCAAAGAGATGTTTCTGTATGAAAAATGGTTCTTTTTGCAATTCTAAGTGTCACAGTAGTTTGCCTTGTCGAAATAAGTAATTCATAATAACGGTACTGTGTTAAACAATATCCAAATAAAGACTTTTTTCTTCAATGATAGGTTCTTTCCTCAAACACTGTTTTACTAAGTATAGTTTGATTTAAATTAGAACGTGTTATATAATATATTGAAGAAATAACATAATTGTGGATAGATACAAATAATATTGTCTAACAAATCAATCAAAACCCGAATAAAACGGGTTTTCCCTAGCGCTGTTAGTTAGAACGCGTTTTTCCCAGTTAATTCGGGTTTTCCCTAGCGCTCTCAGTTAGAACGCGTTTTCCCTAGCGCTCCCAGTTAGAACGCGTTTTCCCTAGTTAATTCGGGTTTTCACGGATTTCGGGTTTTGACTGTAACATATATATATATATATATATATATAAATGCCAGAATTCCTGGGATAGGCGATCCTACTCGAAATACGCAGCAACACAGTTTTTTGTAAACGATTTCGTTCTTAAGCAGTGTATAGTGAGACGGATGTTTCTAGAAGCTAGTGCTGATTGCGCAGTGAGCATGGCAGGCGATCAGAATTTATAAGAATTTCAACGAGGTATGAGAGTTGGTACTTTGAGATGTTTGTTGGCATTTCGGTGATACTGGCAAAGTTTAAATTTTCACTCTCAACCATTTGAAGGGCATACCTCGAACATAAGAATTCCGGTAAAATATCGAACCTACATTAAAAGGGTGACCGTCGAAATACTCTGATTGACTATGACCTGCGTCATTGCAACATTGCAGCAGATAACATCACAATTCAATCATGGGACATCTTCTAACATAAGCTTTAGCCAAGTCGGACTCCAACCCTTGTGGTGCTAATTCAAAACAGGAGCCGCACCTTCATCGCCCATAGCCTCGGGACTTGATCTGATGTTACTATCAGTCAAGGGACATAAGCAACAACAACATCAACACAAACATAAGCGTGAGAACTTTACAGCATTCACTGCATGACATGGGCTTTAACATCAGACGCCCAAACCCAAAAGCCGACTCTTTTCTCACACCACACATTTTTGGTCGTCGTATGGGCTCGGAAACACCGTCTCTGAACACTGGAAGACTGGAAATGAGTAGCTTCGTCTGCCGAGTCCCATTTCCAACTGATTCGGGTAGATGGTAGGCGTTCGCATGTGAAGAATATGCCATAAATCAATGAATCCAACGTGTCAACAAAGGACTGTACAGGATAGTGTTCCCTCAGTAATAGTATAGGGGGTGTTGAGCTGGTATAAATTAGGACTCCCCATACTTCTCCGACTGGTGAACGCCATGTTACCAACGTTTCAGACGTGTTATAGACATTCATGCCATGCATTCACTTTCATGGCTTTGGGGTCATCTAACGGGAAAATGCACCACCACACATCCATAGTTGCCAAGTTTTTGTTAGAGGATTACTTATCCAAGGTTTGGAACATGGAATGGCCCCTTTGTTCACCAGATTTGAACGTTACTGAACACTTCTGGGATGCCATGCAATATCCCGTTAAAAAAAGAGATCCACCATCTCGAAATATTATAGATAGAAGGACCACTGTTCTGGTGGCATGGAGTTCAATGACTACAGACTTCTTCAGAAAACTCGTGGAGTCCCTGTCCCATCTTCTTTCTACAGTTCTAAGATCCAGAAGTGGACCTACCAGGTATTACTTAGGTATCCCAGTTTTTTTATGTACATTAAAGTGTTCTTAACGTCCCCATTTTATTGTTTATGTGAAAGAAACTAAACCCTTTATTCCCTAAATTAGTGTTCAGACAGGATCTCACAAAATCTTTCGTATTTAGTTCTTTTAAAATTGCTACATATTTCTGCATGACTTGTCACCTTTCACCTTTCTGTCTTTCATTGTACAATTTTGCCCGAAACCTTTGCAAAAAAATTAATTAGGTACTTAAGATACATTTTTATGTGTATGCTTTTGTTATATGAGTCATCACTTGTATTAATCTTCAAAATTTTTGTAAGCTTTCAACCTAATTATTTTCTCGTGAAAATCAAAAGCTCGCTGAGATGTACTTTTGGAGAATAATCTTTAATAGACATGTCTTTTTTCCTTCTGCATATCAGTCTGCTAAGAAAGTAAATTTTCCCACAATCGAGAATATGGAATAAAAGAACGCGAATGAGGCAAATTTACTAAGTTGTTATCCTTGGATGATAAAATATTACGTTAGAGAAATTGCCACAAATTTTTGAAAGGAGAAGATGATATCACTTTTACGTAGACAATAAACAGAAAGTCAATAAACGTATTTGAATTCTCTTTATGCATGGCTAGGGAAACGGAATTTTCATATTTACGAGATAGATGCGAATAAATGCGAAATTTGCCGATTTGAGCGAATAAATGCGAAAATTATTTTTTTACTGCTTTTCGGCGAAACCTCGGTGATAAACGGCTTTTTAAGTGAAATTAGGTAATAATAGTAATAATTTATTAGAATAATTGCTTAACTTAGACCATTCACGGTCTTCAACTGTGAAATCTCCCTCTCCTTCGGATTTGCTCCGAATTTCACCCGGACAGTTTGCCCATACCGGAGTCGAACCTAAAAAGATAACTGTAAAAATCATCCATCAAGTTTAATGGAACAATTTGTTAGGTTTAAGAACGTCTCTTGAGCGCCAAAGTCAAGGGTATTTCAGCTAATTCAGTAGTCAACCAAGATACTCCTGTTGATGTTATACAGATTTTGATTTCAACGAAATGCTACCTTAACTTTGCAAAGGCAGCTATACGAAGCCTCTATAGTCCCGTTAACAGAGTAGATGCTGAGATATTTCAGTATGTACAACATAGTAATTAAGGAAACAAGGCAAAGACTTAAGGAACATAAAGAGGAGACTACTACACTGTTAGCTTTTAACGAAGAATTTTGATACTTACTTATACAACTATGTAAAATTATAATATTTTTAATAAATGCGAAATTTTAAAATTTGTATATTTTTTTCAGCGAAATTTTTATATTTTTTATGCAAATTGACGTATTCCTATGCATGGGGTACTCAATATCATGTGCTTTTCGTGTTAAAGAAAGTGAATTATATGATGCTTCATAGCTAGCTCATAAAGCCTTTGTATAGAATGTAATAATGGTATAAAAAATTGCTTTTTATTATGACCTTCCTTTGAAACCATTAAATTTTCAAATTTTTTATATCAAATATTCACATTGGACATGTGTGACAAAAAGTAGTCCATTTTCAGAAGTACTTATACCTACAAAATCTATTTTTTTTCTTTAGTTTCGGACTCTTCAACACGTAAAAGCATATGCTATAATTTGTCACACATGCACTTAAAAATATTCATTCATTTCTATTGTGCTTAAGGAATACTTGTTTTTAAGTGCCTTTTATTTCTAGAATACTTTTTTGCCACTAATAACAAAGTGAATAATGAAACTTTTAATGATTATAAAATAGTACATCTTCAATTTTTATTATTCTGTAATATTATTTTTTGTATGAGTGATTTCATAAAATTTAAAAAAATACTCCCTTATAAATTGCAGTATGTTATTTATCACTAAAATAAACATTAAAGAGGTTTGAAGATTTAATGGTTTCAAAGGAAGGTCCATAAGAATAAGCCAATTTGTTTTTATACCATTAATACATACTATACAAAGGTTTTATGAGTTAGTTATGAAGCATGATAACATTCTCTGTCTTTAGCATGAAACGCATATGATATTGAACACCCCATGCTAAAAGAGAATTTAAATACGTTATTAACTTTCTGTTTATTGTCTACGTAAAAAATGATATTATCTACTTTTTGTAAAATTTATTGTAATTTCTTTAACATAACATTTTAGTGGAAATTTTTAGGCGGCTTCACTTTAGGTAGCTTTTATAAACATACACATCATATACGTAAAAGTAAAATATTGTTTTACTATTTTAAAATGCAAATAAGTTCTAAGAAAATATTTTTAAAAAATATTTCGCATTCAGTTATGAATAACAAAGTAATAATGATATTATTAGATTTTACAAAGGTACCATCATATACCATTTTAGTAAGAAAATACATTTATACAAGCAAATTTATGAGCTCATCTTCTTAACAAAATTACCTTACTCTTGCGGAGATGTTTTTACTAGTTTTAATTACATTCTGAAAGAGAAAAGGGAAAAAAAGCGGTTATCTTTGAACATTATTTTCTGAGGGTAAAAAGGGTAAATTTATTTAGAAATAAAACGTAAAAAATTGATCTTTTTCAGACTCAACTACTTTTTTACTGAATAACTTATGTATAATTAATATATTTCTTACAAACTCATTTTATGCCTTTATAAACTTTTTTAACCATGTTTTTTCAACGTGAGATTTCCTCTGCAAATCATGTTTTATTAATTACCCTAAAATTAGCCAAACAATCAATTTCTTAATGCAACTTAATTAACTTTTGCTGATATGTATTTAAAAAGGAGTGTTTTAGAGAGTAATGGTATTTTTATCACTAATTAAACTAATATAATGAAATTTTTCCGCCTTCTTAAATCCTCAAAAATAAATGGTTTCTGGGTTAAAATAAAAGGGGGATTTATTGAGCACTTAACGAAAGTTCCAGCCTAAACCGCGCTAAAAAGAAATAGAGAAGAATACTTATAAAAATCGGCTCAATAAAAAACGATAATTTTAGATAGCCTCTGGCAGTGTACTTAAACACTCTCGATGCTTTTTTATGCTGGTTCTAATGCAGTTTAATGTTAGTTCTAATACCATAAAAATGCTCTCGTGACTGAAAAAGTTTATTTTTTATGTACTCTAGAGTCAACAATGTTCTGATCTCTCGAAACTGTATATGTAAGTGATCGGTGTTTTTTTTCTCGAATATTTGTCAGATAATATTTACTATATTAAATGATGATGAGCTTTATAACAGCGTTAAAGTATTTCCGCTAAAAAGGGGTATTTTATAGAAATTTAATGTAGTAGTAAATGTAATCTACCACAGAACGTAACATAAAACTGAATTCTCCACAGTGTATTTCCTCTTACGCTTTTCTTTGATAGCGTGTCATCAATTTCTTCAGTTTATGAGATTTATATAATATTGCTTCATCCCAGATTCTGGTTTTCTTTGTTCTTTATTTTCTTGCTTCCCATTTCATGCATGATTTAGCAGATCAAGTATTATCCTAGTAAGGCATGCAGTGAACTCGGATCGAATTGGTTTTGATGTATGCTGATGACATACCTCGGATCATTGGTTGAGGCGAAACTGAAAGAGAATTTGTAATTGCTTGGCCAACACTTCTTTTTCTGTGAAATATCAAACCTCACTTTTTGAATATATTACTGTCCGTACCAATAACGGCAACGGAGACGTAAAAGAACAGTAAAATACAAGATTAAATCTTTATCATTTATCAACCGCCGTAATCTATTCTTGTCTACAGTAATTCATAGAAAATATTTGTGGAATTATATGTTCTGTAGGAACAGCGACTACTAGTTATATTCTTTTACAGTGATTTGTAGGCCAGAGGCTAAATATTTCAAACTATATTGTTCCGTTTTCCTGGGTTCGTTAGGGTTGAATAAGAATCTCTTCTGAAATTTCACACAAAATAAATTTATTATTTTGTAAATTCTTCAGGTGCATGCACAAATTCAAACATAAAAGACGTAACAACTGTCTTCTATAAAGCAGAAAATTCTAAAAACACAAGTCAGGATACCAGAATTTTCAATACAATACACGCCAATTAACACAGTTACAGCACATTCAATTCTGACTAGAAAATTGAACTGAGTTCCGATGCCAATGTCAGGTACATTTATAGATTTCCAAAGTTCCCCCTATCTGTCAGTCAGCTAGATGTTTCTAGAAGCTTCCAGAAAGGTTTAGTCGGCAAGTTGGTGACCATTTGGCACAATATCACCAAATTTGGCGAAATATCGCCACATTTGGCAACCAAAAGAAGTCACCAAATCCATCGCCAATTTGGTCATAACTCTCATATTTGGCTAGATTACCATAGACTCCCATGTTAAATACATAGCTATAGTTAAATACATAGCTCTTCCATAGAAGCCATTTTAACTAAACAAAATGTCATATTTACAAAATTCGTAAAAATATTATCGTAACAATCAAATTGTTTTAAGGGTTGTCTAAAAATGTGTGGTAGAGTAGCCTTTGTTTTGAATAAATGAGAGATTATTATTATCATTATTATTTCTGGGGGGGGGGGGGGTCATGGCTTTGCCTTGATTACACAAACATGATTGTAACTTTCTTGTAGTTCATTTGTGTAGTGCAGAGAAGATAGAACTGAAGAAACGAATAATCATATTTATATAACAAAAGAGAGAGACCAAAATTCAGTTTAAATATGTAGTTTATAAATATAATTTATATTCTCTGCGCTATACATAGACATACACTTAAGATTTCTGTTATAAATTATCGTCTTTCTTTTAATACTAGTCTCAGTCATGCAGAGGACGTTAAGAATGAAAGTCACATGAAAAGATGTTGACGGATCATCTGCATCTGAATGCTAATCAAGCTTAATTGTAGCAAAATTATTAATCTGTAACCGTAACAGACATTTAGAAAATGGGATGTGGTTAGTAGTTATATACCTGTAATTACCGAGATTCTCATGCCATTGGTCTGTCTTTAAATATTCCAAGAAGCTTAGCAGTCCCTAACTTGATAAGGTTAATTTTTTTTAAATGTATGAAGAGTTTGTCAATACAATAAATAACTTTAATATCTACCCGAAAGAAAAAAAATCTTTACGTTTACACAATTGACTTTTCTAAATTACATAAAAAGTCTGGGTCCCAGTGGCGCACCTAGGGGGGGCAAAGGGCCCTCCCCCCCAAAGAAATAGAAATTGCATTATGAATATTGATTTTGCATTATAAATATATTTATCCGCCTATCTCGCCCCCCCCTCATGCATTATAAATATTTTTATCCGTTCCTCTCGCCCCCCCCCCAAAAAAAAAAAAAATTCCTGGATGCGCCACTGCTGGGTCCTATTAATTCATCGCAGAGAAAAATTCGATGAATATGTTATTTCTAAGTACCGAAATTATGGTAAGGTAGACTAATTTTCAATTTTAATTCATTTTTCTTATATAGGTTTTTTTTTAGTAAAATATTTGCGGGAAATTAAAAAATAACTGATCTTTCTAAGATAGTAGGAGTTATACACCGTGGTCTCAAAGTAGCAATCATAATAATCTCAGATAAAATAGCTGATCGACTTTATCCGTAAAAACATACATATGTATGTATTGATGGACATCAATTAGAATTTTAAGCACTAATATGAACTCTGCATTTTAAAAGATCATCTTCTTCTCAATAGTGAATCTGTAGAAAAGCTACCTTTACCACTGTGATCGATTGGATTCAGAAAAATTTAGGCTCCATTATGTTTTAAGTATATTCTTAGAAATATTGTATCCCATTGCAGTGAATGTCCTATTTCTGATGTGATTCTCCTAACCACGGCTAAAGGGGAGGAAAGATGCCTAAATGATCCCTCCTTATTTTTTATATACTACGAAAACAATATGTTCAATAAATAAAGGCCCATGAAGCGAAAAGAAACTGTGGCCAACTCTAGGGTATAAAAAATTAAAGTTTTAGAAAAACTATTTATTGGGTAGTACAATATGAAACTTTTTTGAAACTTTGTTGATGTCTCAAAGTACTCAGTATAGTATGTACCTGATGAGACGTGACGGAGGTTTCTCCAGTAACCACAGTCCATAAAGGAGTGTTCGCATTATCTTACTTCTTGTCTCACATTGACAAATAACCAAGTGTCTTTTATAACATGCTATAGCTATTACTTCATACAGTTTTTGTAGCATTCAACTTTTGTTTAAAAAAATTGTGGCTCGTGAAATGTCCCAATGCTTTTTGTCTTCTGTAACTGCGTCAGTTGCGATTAAAATTTTTATAATAATTCTATTAGATGAAAGAGAAATATTTCTATAAAATGATATATAGACGCACACACACGTATGTAAATAACATGCTAGAAATTAAGTGCTTTACAGGATTTAATTTTTGCGAATACATTTATGTTGAAAAATTAAGTCCTTTAAAATTACTATAAAAAATATAGTCCTTTCATTTCTTAAAGTAGATTCTTAGTTTTGACATACATATTTTATTCAAAGAACCGACGAATATATTTTATTCACACTCATTCAAAAATTAAGTTTTGTAGGAGAACTATAAATAACTATAGTCCTTTCCTTCTTAAGTGAATTCTTCGTTTAGACGAACATATTTTATTCAAAGAACCTTACTGCACTTTAATCTCTAGAGAGCTGTGATTAGTAGAATCATTGCTTTTCGAAATAGGAGAGTGGGGCAACTTGCACCCATTTTCGAGATGCTTTCACGCAGTGTTCACTGAAATATTTGTCATAATATTCTCATTAGAAAATATTCCTATTATTTACTTTTAATTAGTCAAGTGTTTTGTCACTCAAGTTTTACTCTCCTAATTTAAAAATTTTGAATTTTGATCTGTATTTCTGTCCGCAGGTAATTTTTGCCTTTTGAAATGATTATCTCTATATTAGATGAAATGAATATGTTATTTCTAAGTACCGAAATTATGGTAAGGCAGACTAATTTTCAATTTCAATTCATTTTTCTGAGTAAAAATTCTATTTGAGTCACTATTTTGATAAGAACTACTATATTTCGCCTGAGTAAGAATAAAATATTTATCTGTTGTTAGAAGACTTCCCTCTGTTTTGAAAACACATATATGTTGACCTTTTTTCGGGATGTTTTTGAAGGCAGTTTTAGAATTTAGCAAAATCTCCAGCCAGGTAAACAAACCATTTTAAATGGAAAATGCTAGTCATGAGGACGTCGTTTATCTTTTTGATATGTAGGAAAAATAAATTAAAATTAATTCCCAGTTGCTGAATAAATATATTGGATTCGTAGAAAAATCCTTTTACGTTGCTGTTAATTGATGAACTCGAGGTTTTTATTATTTCAACAATGAGATAAGTGATTTAATGCTTATTTGCTTTGTTCCGTTAATAGGTGCTCTGTTAATAAACCACTTTTGACTGAGATTAATTATCTCAGAGATTTCGAAATCGATTATGCGTTTCTCTAACAGTTCTAGATTGAGTGTCCTATCTACGAATTTCCAACATATCTATTAAATCCTTTAGTAACAGATTGCATATTCTGTTCTTTAGATGTTTGTCAGGAGGATATTGAATAATCACAGCAAAATACCATGTTCTTCCATAATTAAATCAAATGAGTTAAACAGCTTCAAATGTTGAAAGAGGATGTTTCCTGATTTTACCTCCTTTTCAAAAGAAATTATTTATTGCTATAAATTCCATTTAAATTCTATTAGAATAAATTTCTGTTTAAAATTTTTAATTATAAATTCTAACTGAAATGCGTTGAGTCATTATGAGAAACTTTTTGAAAACTCCTTTAATATATCGTTTAATTCAAATAATTATTTAGAATAAAAAATATATTCTTATATCCCACCTTAAAAGCATGAAACATATAAAATGATTTGAGTAATAATTTTTCGATTGTATTTTGTATTTATGGCATAAAAAACGAATGAATTTTCACTTTATCCTAAGATTTTCCGCAAAATTGCAAAAATAAGCCTGTAACTTATTTACTGAAATTAATTAAGTTATTAAGATAATCAAAATTATTATTATAATTTTGGAATTATTATACGATTCATAAGTGTATTTGTGTATACAATTATATTGAATAATCATACATATTATCAGCTTCAAATAATTATGAAACGAGGTATTTCCGACAGACAGAAAATAAGGCTTAGTAAATCCCCAATGACTACTCACAATTATAAAGCGAACTATTGCTTTATAATTAAAAAAAAAGTCTAAATCTCTGATATATAAAAAAAGCATATCAGTTTCAATTCATGTGAATTATATTTAAAATTTATCTTAGTTACAACACTGCGCACTGACCTGAATCGAACCTTATGAGGTTTTACTTAGTATATATACTGTATATCGAGTAAAATCTCAATACATATCAATACATATGAAGTATTTTGATGTTTCTGTCCTTATTAAAGGCTGCGTTCGTAAAACGAATTTTATATTATAAGATAGATTTATTTGATATATTCCAAAGTCATTGTAGTTTCATTAATAGGAATATGAAAACTCTAAACACTCTAGGGGGAAAGTTCCTATTTCTGACAACCGTAGCACACTCTTAATTTTATTTTTTCGGTTGAATAACTACTCTTTTTCTATCTTCTCTTTTCTATACGTATTTCAGTCCACTTGTTTCAGTAGTACGCTCAGTATATCACTCTACTCTAAACCGAACAGAAGCCGAGGTAGAAAGAAAAGAGTTTAAGTCTGAGATTAATTCATAGTTCAAATTACTAAGTCTAGCTGCTTAAGCTGTTAAACTGGTTTAACTAAAGGTCTTTGTTTAGTCATAGTGAATATACATCACGAGAGGGAAACTTGCCGATAAAAAGACATGGAGGGCTAGTATTGTGAAAGAAAGCAAAATAAACAAGAATGAATAAATAAATGGTTTTGGGGTGGAGAGGAAACTTCTGAATAGAATGGCCATATCAATTTAATTTATAAATAGTAGTTTATATGAAAAATATGTAATTAGTACTATAGTATTTAACTCAGAATCATATATTGATACATATTTTACACAAACTAAAACAACTGAGATTCTGTGTTGATTGGAGGTATCGCTACTCAATATTCATTAATCTGGATATTATTTCTACTACCTCAGAAATAAAAAAAATTAACAAAGAGCATATTTTTCAAATCCTTGTTCCACTGACCTAACAATTTTTTATCCGCATGTACAGGGTAAAAAGCCTTTCATGAGCCGAAGAGTGATGAAGATATCTCATCTCACACTTTTTCACAGTAAGTTATTCTTCACAGGAAATAAACCTAACTCTCAATAAAAGCCTCTTTCGTTGAAGTAAGATCTGAAATTCGAAGCACCTTTCCCCGAAGGAAGAAGGTCAGAAAAATCTGTGTCACAACATCTTCCGTCGTAAGTAGTTTAAGTGATTTCCATTAAATTATCTGTCTTAAGAGGCAGGAAATCGCATCGTTTTCTCACGTACACGTTTTTAAGTTCTATTGTTTTAGGTAAGCGTTTCGCTCTCTGTTCTTATAACTGGAGCACGAAATTCGTGTAACAACTTGTACATGTTCAATACATTAATTCTTTGCATGGCTTATTACACCACCTCTTATATTCTGTAATACCATCCCATGACTTCGTATGTAATAAGAGGAAAGCTTTTCAGCTTAATCACTGGCAATTTCGTTGTACTTCTGTGGACCTCCCTGAAGTATTTTTCCACCCTGGATCTATTGAAAACTGCCCTTTACCATTCATTACACTTTTCCGAAGCTGTCGGCTGTCAGTTTCATATTTTAATTTTAAGAACATCCCCAGAACAATATTCCTTAATGTCTCTAAAGATGTTACCATTGAATTCACAAGTCCAAACAGGACAATGAAGTTACAGTTTTGTGTGCTCTAACTCCTAAGTAAGTAGTCTAAACAATTATCACCTTTAATAAAAAGGTGACTTCAAATACCTAGAATCAAGTATGTACAACTTTTTTGGACGAGAACTCCTTATGCTAAAATCTAATGAACATGAAACATAATGTGGTAAAGTGCCATTCTTCCCAATTCATTAAAAACTTTAACAAACAGGTTCTTTTTATCTCAGTTAATTTTACATTTGAATTATTGACAATATTAAAACAATTAAATTTCTCCACTTTTTTAAGTACATCACGAGCGAATTAATCAATGTTTTATATTTATGGAAGTATTTACGAAACTTACTCAAGGCAATACATTTAACATAATTTATGTATTCAATAAACCCATAAATTTTCTCTTTTTTTATTTACATTTATTACATTTCCGTTTCTTTAAAATATAAATTGATTTCCTTTATAGAAGCTTTAACGATTGAGAATAATATTCACTAATGAGCAATATAAAACTCTGTTTAATGCCCTAATATTTCACTTAATGTTTTCTGTCTTGAACACGGAATCAATCCTAATCCTCTTAAATAATAACAGGTTTGTACTTGAACAGTGCTCTTAAACTTCCGCTTTATCTCATGGGTAAATAAATCTTCCAAACATTCACAGAAATGTGAAAGCTTTTAGAACACTTATCGATTCATCCTAATCGATACTAGATATTGCCGGTTGATGGGACAGGGAAATGAAATACGGCTCTTAGTCAATTTCCGGTAGCACTTTCCTAATCATCCATTGGTGAATATCGTCACTTTTATGTAATATGTTATTTTATGCTAATAGTAACTTTGATTACTGATAAAAAGGAATCCTTCAATTGGGAAAGTCAGGGGTTTCCATTTGGGGGAACAGCCGTTTAATTAAACATAAATGCATACTGACGGACAAATTTCAATCTTGATAGATTATAATTCTTGATGGGTGACCGAAAATTACGCTATACATATAAATTGGTAATAGGATATGAGCATTTCATTTTTCTTAATGTATGGGAATTCAATGCCACAGGCCAAACACAGACGTTTACTACAGAGGGAAAACCTTGGTCCATTTGTTACTAAATTTCAATACCCTGGAAATAAATGTGCTTAGAAATGCAAGGCCTATGATATATATATATATATATATCAAAAGTTCCAGGACTAATTAATTTAAAATAATAACACATCAAATAAACTTTAAATTCAACATATATTATGAAGCCTGATAATAATATTAACATGTACCGCTAGTTGGCGTTCTTGTTGCGCATTCCCATAACCTATAATCGATTGATTAATACAAGAAAGAAAATTTAAAATCGCGGGCTTTGAAAATGCCACAATTTGAACAAAGATCATTCATAAAAATCTGATTTTTATTAGGAAAGAACGCATCAGAGAGTCTAGAAACGATAAATAAAGCTTACGGTCACAAAGCGTTATCAAGAAGAATTATTTTAGGATAGTTTAAGCGATTTAAGGATGACCGCGCTTCACTGGCAGACTGGCAATGTTCAGATGATGCAAAATTCGGATGACAAGTTCAAAGGTAAGATCATGATGGAATTGTTTTTTGATCACAAAGGTGTCATTCATTTTGAGTTTATACCTGAAAGACGTATTACAAATAACGTAATGTACACTGCAATATTAGGGTTACTCAGGGTGACCATCAGAAGGAAGACACCGGACTTGAGGAAAGGAAAAACTGGAAAGTACTCTATGATAATGCTCCAGAACATCAATTTGAAAATGTGGCTGAATATATAGCTAAAGATTCTGTAACTGTCTTCAGACCTCCTCCATACTCACTCATTCTTGCACCTTGTGATTTTTTTTCCGAGACATAAAAATGTCATGAAAGGGAACCGCTATTCAAATGCAGAAGCGTTCAAAGCTAATGTAACGATTGCTGTGAAGAACATCTAAAAAAATTGATTGGAAAAATTGATTGGATTCCTAAAAAAATTGATTGGAAACCTCTTTTCACAGTTATACGGCAACTGTATAAATGTGTAAATAGCCATGGCCAGTATTTTGAAAAATTTGATCCCTAATTATCTGTAAGTGCTGAATTTTATAAAATAAAGAAATTTGTCTTGGAATTTTTTGATCTACCTTTTATATATATATATATATATATATATATATATATATATATATATATATATATATATATATATATATATATATATATATATATATATATATATATATATATATATATATATATATATATATATATATATATATATACTCAAGAGCCAAAACATTATGACCACCTGTCAATAACGAGTTGGCCCACCTTTGGAGCGCAGCACAGCTTCAACCCGCCTTGGCATGGATGCCACAAGTCCTTGGTAGATGGCCGGGGACAGATTGTACCAGATGTTTAAGCAACGGTCACGCAAATCCGAGATATTTTGAATTGGTGGCCTTTGAACTCTGAGCTGCCGTCCCATGACATCCCAAATGTGTTCTATTGGACTGAGATACGGTGAGTTAGGCGGCCAGGTCATTAACTGGAATTCAGCATCATGTTCCTGGAACCACTCCAACACAATTTTAGCCTTGTGACATGGGGCGTTGTCCTGTTGGAACATTTCATTTCCAGCTAGAAAAACAGAGGCCATGTAAGGGTGCAACTGGTCCGTAATGATGTTCAGATACCCTGTAGCATTCATGGTCTGCTCTACCACAACAACGGGTCCCAGAGACGCCCAAGAGAACGTCCCCCAAAGCGTAATTCCGCCACCACCGGCCTGTGTATGACCTACTGTACATTGAGGGAGCAACAGTTCGCCTGGAAGACGGCGTATCCTGACACGGCCATCAGCGTGATGAATGACAAATCGTGATTCATCTGACCAGGCAACTCTCTCCCACTGATCCATGGACCAGTCGCGATGTTCCCGGGCCCAGCTCAGGCGGAGTTGGCGATGACGCTTGGTCAGCAAAGGCACACGAGTGGGACGTTTGCTGCGTAGACCCATATCCAATAGTGTTCGCTGAACAGTGTGCTGCGATACTAGTCTAGTTGGCCCTGCATTGTATTGGGCTGTCAGCTGAGCCACTGTCTGGCTTCGGAATTGCTTTACCATGCGAGACAGTCTCCGACGACTTTTTTCTTTGATAGCGTCTGGACGTCCAACACCATGTCGTCTACTGCTGGTTTCACCGTCATTCATCCACTTTGTATAAGTACTAACAACTGTAGGTCGCGAACAACCCACGAGTCGTGCAGTTTCGGAAATACTTGTTCCGAGCCTTCGAGCCATTACAATCTACCCTCTATCAAAGTAGCTTAGATCCGCAGCCTTTCCTATCACACACAGAAGTAAGGGAAAGAATGATTCTTCAGACTCTCCAGCAGCAGTTAAATACCATATCCACCTGATCACGTGCCTTCCACGTCATCCAGGCGAATTCATTGCAAAATGTAGGGGTGGTCATAATGTTTTGGCTCTTGAGTGTATATATATTTATATACATATATATATATATATATATATATATATATATATATATATATATATATATATATATATATATATATATATATATATACATATATATATATATATATATACATATATATATATACATATATATATACATATATATATATATATACACATATATATATATATATATATATATATATATATATATATATATATATATATATATATATATATATATATATATATATATATATATATATATATATATATATATATAGTGATGGACCTTGTTTATTGCAGCCAGTCCTGGTTTCGTAAAAAGTGACCTTTTAAAGGATGGTCGTAGTAAAGAGGATTCATCCAGAACATTCGCTGTATGGAGTCTTCAATTGGTTGTGAACGAAGTATGGCCGTTTACTGGGGCTGTCAGTGAGAGAAGTTTCACTGCAAATATATTTATTTATTCTGGAATTTCTAGACTTTTGGGGATTTATATTATTGCTATAAAGAAAAATCTATTATCTAAATTAACTTAGATAATAGATCCGAATAAATCCGAATAAATCCGAATAAATGCTTTTAAAAATGACTGAAGTGTTATAGTTAAGCAAAAAATTATTTTGGAAAAATATTAATTTACAATTATGGTGGTTTTTATGAACAGGGTAAGAAAGCCCTTCTCAGTAATTATTTTGGATACAGTCAAATTTAGTTGAGCAGAATAAGACAAAATTGCATTTTCATTAATATAATTTCTTGTAATTCTTTCAGAAAATCAATCAAAAAGGCAATAAGTTGTGAAAATGAACTTATTCTCTTCCATTGGGATATTTTATTTCAAGGAATGCGTTATTATGATGTCAGTGTAGGCGCATAGAAGCCAGATTGAAAACTCTAAGGTCTATTGCTTCGATCAATCTAATGCATCACAATAGTTTTGTCATCTTATAAAGCGTGATTTAAATGCTCTTTTATTTAACTTAACGCCCATTGAAATCACTTTCCTTTTGCACAATGGTATTATGTAGTGTAACTAAAATGGCATTCGACTGGAATACAAAGCATCTTAAATTCTCTATAGATTGAAAATAGCATGTGGAATTACTCATATTCTACTTAATCAGTTTCCTGATGCAAAATGCTCTTGCAATATTTAATGATTCCGCTTTGAATCCTATTTTATTGAATAAATTCTTTTGAAGAATATAACCAATATTTACAAAAAAAAATTTAAATATTCTTACACCGACAAGATTTATTTTAAAACAGAAATATTATTTATAACTAGGTTGCTTTACCTGTGATAATTATTAATTTATTTTTAAATGCCATATCTAGAAAGAATAACTTTGATTATTCTCATAGAAAAAAATGAAAAAAATGAATTTCTGAAATTCATCTAAAGTTATCTTTCATGTTTGTTCACTATCCAATTATTTTCTAGTTATGGAGTAAATGCAGGAAAGCTTTATAATATCTTCTTTGTTATTAACATTACAAAATTTCTAAAAATTAGTGAAATTAATAGAATTATTGATATGACATAAATTCTGAAAGTGATTATTTACACACGAAAAGTTTTTAAAATAATATAAGTGATGTAGCAAAGATTATTAAAGCATCCTTGAAATTTAAGCATAAAAAATATTTTTTTCAATTCTCGTTTATTATTTAATTTTCCCTGTTGACATACACTGGGGAAAAATTAATTGAAGTAATGGAGTTAATCATGCACATGCTTCAATTTGTGCTTGTCTTTATGTACTTTTAAAAGAAGCACTGTCTGAAAAAAATCTATTATCTTTACTGATGATTTCCGGCAGAGAAGCAGAAAAAGGAACGTTAAAATTCAAATGAAGTCTATCTAATCCAATAGAAAAGCGTTTAATCTTTCAAATTAACAATAAAACTTCTTTCATACTCTAATTTTTTCTTTATTGGTATCTTTTTTTTCTTTGATGTTTATCATCAGTGGCTGTGCTTTGATATTGAGGGCCATATTATTTTGCAACTTTTTTTTTGTTTCATAAGCCGATTCAATTCATTTCAGGATTTTTCTTTAGCTTTATATATAAGGTTTTTTTGCTTGGATTATTAACCATAAAAATTAAAGGCTTGATAAAAATACATTTTATTAGATTTCTCTTACGCTTCGTTAAGCAATCAATAACATTTGTTTGAGTTATTTTTCCATGCACGTGGGATTAATGTTTAAACTGGCACATAATATATGAATCAAAATACACACAATGTTTGGTATCAGCATCGGTGGTTCAAATCTGTGTTCATTCAGTGGTTTAAATCTGTGGAGTCACTCATCAACGACAATTAAATAAATTATAACATCTTTAATATTAAAATCACTAGTACATACTTGTAGGTGTTTCTCATTCGTTATCCAGAAGGTCTCCGATCAAAAACATTGAAACCTGCGCTAGCAGCGACATCTATATGAGTGGGTTCAACAAATGTATATATTTACAGGGTGATCGCAAACTATATCAACAAAATAAGAGAGGTTATAGTTCTCATCAATATGATCAATATTTTCAATGGAACCTAGGGCCGTATTCCCCTCAGTCTGTAAGAAAAGTGTAAAGTTCAGGGTCCACGTTGAAGTTTCGTCACTGGAAAAAAATGAGAATAAACCAAATTATAAGTTGCACAATCCCATTTAGAACAGAGAAATAATTAAAATAGATGCTCAAAATGACGTCCAAGGGTATCGCTGCACAGTTGTCACCCACGAATGAAAGACCGTCGCACCCTCACATACACCCCTTATGTTTTGTTAATCTTGTCTGCTGCAACAAATATTCTCACGACCAGATCTTCCCCTGAGTCCATAGGTACCTAGTGTACACCAGTGATTTCATGTCCCCATCAAAGAAGTGTAATATATTTAGGTCTGGAGAGCGCGGGGGCCAAGCCACAGGTCCCTCACGCCTAATCCACCGTCCAGGATATGTGGAAAGGAAGCCGCAATGATAGTCACCGTGCAGACAGTCCGTGATACTCCAGACGTCGTCGCAATATTCGTGCGGATAATTGTCGTGCTGTAAGCAAATTCATTTCCTGACTCAAGGTCCATGATATGGCTGTACGATCCTGCAATACCGACCGGACAACATGTCTGTCCTCTCGGGCGTTAGTGGCGGGAGGCATTGAGATCCTGCATGACGTTCAGTATTACCCTCCTGAACCCATCGATTCCACATTCGCATAACAGTCTTTGGATTCCGACCAATGCGAGAAGCAATGTCACGAAACGATGAACCGGACTCTCCATCGGCCACGATCCTGCCGCTATCGAATTCCGATACGTTCTGGCATTCGTTTCTCCTTATACGAGGCATAACACCATCTTCTCACAAACAACTAACATTCAAATGAAATTTCTGACTGAGAAACCAGCTGCGTAACTTTCATTCTGTAAAGTGTTTGAGATGCCGTTCCTCCCTCCTGCGTCGTTCGATTGCGCTTAAATGCTAATCATCTGCATATCCTAGCATCATCTTCCTTTTATCCGAATTCGACGTTTGTATCATTCCTCCTTCATGGTGTTGTAAATTTAATGGCGAGAAAAGAATATATATATATATATATATATATATATATATATATATATATATATATATGTCGGACTTGACTTCTACTCCCATACTATTTAATATAAATCCGAACCTCTTTTGTATCATGATGCAGTCGGTGAACCGGTGGTGACGCTTATCCTCTAAATATTTCCATCAAACAGTGTTATGTCGACACAAGCCATAAAATAGTCCAATTGATGTTCCCAAACATATTTATTAAATTTCTTTAAGAATATCAGCTCTATCAAACATTAATTTAGAACCCCACCCAATTTAAATCTGTGCGCCTTCGGCACACGTCCTTTCCATTCCCTAGTTATCCATGGCTCTGCCGATCTTTTTGCTAACTAAGCATTTCCTTTCTTAGCGCCAGCTCAAGGCTAAATTCGTCTACTAAAAATTCTCCTACGGGGTTCTGTGGTTCTTCGGAATGGAATCAAGTCCAACCCACTAATTCTATTTTCACTGCAATGCCTTATGCCGCCTATTTGAATGCCCAGACTTTTAAATTGTTAATCCTATATTTTACTAACACAATATCCCGTTTTAAAGTCACGCGATCGCCCCCCCCCCAAATTTTTAGCCTCATATATATATATATAATATACTTGTGGCATTTGAACGCGAAAAAAAGAGCTAAGATGTCTCTCCGGACGAAAAGAAAGACTGAAATAGGTGGAATTACAAAATTATATTCAAAAGTATCAACTTGAAAAACTCAAGCAAGCCGAAATGTGGACATGTTGAATGATCAAACAATGTCTCAGTTCAAAAACATTTAGAAACACATGCAGTAGCAAGTTTCTGTTGATAGGTGTGTAGTGTAACTCCCCGAGTCTACAACAGGGATCGGTGGTGTTACGAGACAGAAAAGAGAAAGATTCCCTGTGCAAAGAACCTGATGTTTTATTGGATGGAGACTCCCCTTCCAGACAATAACCTCTCTCCTCTTCTAATTTGCCACTACTTCATTTCTATCAATTTCTATCGTCAATTCATCGATTTTCCATCAGTTTCTATCAGTACAGGTTGAGGGATGATAAATTTTATTTTATTTTATCTAATTATTGTTTTAAATTATGTCTGTCGAATTTAAAGTTTTTGTAATATAAAAAAACAACCCCATCAATTTATAAATTGCCTAGTGAACTGTGAAATTTCTGGCTTTGTAGAAAGAATTAATTCAATTTACATTCCTCCTTATGGGAAAAACTTGTTCGTACTCGTCATGTCTTCTGGAAGTAATTAACGACGAGTACCTAGAGTATACCATTGTATATATATTTATGCATGTGAAATGTTTGTTATTGATATTGTTTATGAAGTTTTTGACATAAATATTTCCAACAAATATTTAAAAAATCCTAAGTTTAACAACTTTACCAAAGTTTAGCAAATCAGTGTTAACAATTTTACTTACTGGCCCTAAAGTTCTGATGTATTGGAAAGGAGTCAAACTTAGCTCCATAAATATTCAATGAGATTAAAAAGAAGTGTAGTTATATGCGGAGTACAAATCTTAATCGACAATGTCAAATCCATTTCCGCTCGCCTACTACGATCTTTCTTGCATCTGCTACAATCAAAATGCCGGATATTCCCGCCTTGTACAATAATGGAGCCAAATTAGAAACCATTAATAGTTTAAATCTACTACAATTTGCTACGGTCCTTTACAGCGAAAAATCATACTTTGTAATGTGTATTCATGAGAAAAAAAAGGGAGAACTCCTTGTAAAGACAAGGTCTAATTCTTCCAAGGAACGAAATCAATGTTTTCCTTTTTTAGTAAAAGAGTGAAGCAAAAACAGAGATAAATGGGGAAAATATTCATGATCTTCAGAAAAAAAAGAACAAGAGATTATGGAGCTGAACTTGAGAGGATGAGTCCACTTGATATATATATATATATATATATATATATATTATAATATATTATTAATGGCGAGGTACAGCTTTGTCAGACGCACCTTCCTGCCAAGTTTGGCGATTTTGTGCATGGCGGGGTGACCAAACGATTTTAGTAGCGTTTTTTTTTTCTTTCCCCAGACTCCGCGTGCGGTTGTTGCAGTAATTAGGTTTAGAGTTTAAATTTAATAATAAATAATGAGATTTTTAATTTTGATCATTTTCTTAGCTTTTTGACATTTGCGCAGAGTATGTTTTGTATTTAGTTTGTTTATTTTTGCTATTTCTGCTGTGGTTTTTATCGCGCATGCGTTATTGCTATTTTGTAATGTAGGAAATTTATTTGCTAACTGAGGTTAGCTGGGGATTTCTGCAATGTTTTTGGAAGTTTAATACAGCCAATGGTAATTTCCTTTTCCCGAAATTAGATTCATGAATTTTCACCCTTTCAAGGGAAATGTTGTTTTGTGTCTTCTAGAGTGTAGTTTGTGGAAAAATGAGTGACATGATTGAATTGAGGTTGTTGTTTAATTTGTATTTATGGAGACAGGTGTGTAATATGTTTATGTATGGAGAATTTGCTTTTACGGCTAGAAACCACCTTTGGGTATTTCTGTAATGTTTTTGGAAGTTTAATACAGCCAGCGGTAAGTTTGTTTTCAACTTATTTGTTATTTCTTAGTCGCTATTGATGTTTTTGTTTACATTTAGAACTTCAAGCCTAACAGGTGTGCGGAATCGGGAAAAGTTCGCGCAGCGAAGGTAAGTTGGCGCTAAAAAATTTTTGCGCCAACTTTTCGCCAACAGAGGTGCGTCTGACAAAGCTGTGCCAAAGGCGACTGTGGAACTCTAAAAGGAAGGGTTCTCGGCATGACTGCGTGTGAAGGAGAATATTTTAAATAAGGAAGGGTTTGATCTATGAGATTATGCTTCATTGTTAGTGATAATTTATTGTTTTGTGTTTCATTCTTAAGAAAGTTGAGAAGGTAATTTTATTATAGTTAATTATATATTGTTGAACTATTTTTATTCACTTTAACTGTAAGAATGGTAAAAGGGTCATGTCTCAAGAGGTTTTGATTGCTTTATTTGTAAGTACAATTTTGTACCTAAATTTACCATGATTACTTTAGTTAAATTTGGGCCGAAACGTCCTTTAAAGATAAGGCATGCTTGAAAAAATTTCGACATTTCTCTTTCATACTTGGATAATGATAATTTAAATTTATTAAAAAAATCAATGGGGAAATGATGACTTTCATTCAAATTGAATGAAGCAAGTTCTTCAAACGATATATTTACATATCATCTCAATATATATATATATATATATATATATATATATATATATATATATATATATATATATATATATATATATATATATATATATATATATATATATATATATATATATATAATTGAGGTGATATGTGAATATCACTATAATATTTGCAGTGATATGTATATATCACTGCTCGATATATTTACATATCACCTCATTCAACTGCACGATGATCTCTGATATATATCTATGATAGGCACAGTGATTTGTAAATATCTCTACTCTATATATTTACATATCACCTCATTCAACTACACGATGATCTCTCTTCCGTAATCTTACTGAATTACCCATAAAGTAGAATTAACCTTATCGACAGCTAACTTTTGTTAAATGTGACACAAATTTATTGTATAAAACTGATTGATTTTATAATAAATGTTACCCTTAAGAGTTGTAAATTCTAATGAAATAAACATAAAAATGTCTCCACATTTCATATAAAAAAAAAATCATTATTCGTATCTCACTTCTACTGAGTCAGAAAAATAGTTTTTTTAGCCATCTAACTTATTTATTTCAAATCCTAATTCTCTTGAATTTTTTTCTATCAACTCGATAAAAAAAAATCAGACTTTTATTGATTACCTAAGTGTGACAAATTCTGCTGTTTTAAAGTGAATGAAGTAACAAATGAAGATCGATGTTGGGAAATTTAAGAAGAATCTTAAAACTTCGTTTCGTAGGGAAAAAAATTGCTTTTCCTGAATAAGTTTTTAATTTTCTTTCTAATGTTCATCAATTTACGATTTATATTTTAAAAGAAAAGCATGGAAATTTGCTAAATATTTTTCACGTGATGTGCTTTGATTCTTTATTGTTGCTATAAAAAATATTAAAAGCTACATTAAAAAATGTCTATTGGTTTAAATTTTAGATTTTTGGGTATTTTTTGGGCTAAACATGGTTATAAATGCTAAGCATTATTTTCCAGAGAACTTTCATTGACTAAAAAACTTTCTGGTGATCTTTTACATTCATAATTTTTTTATTTATTTCTGCAAGAAAATTCCTCTTAATAATCAAAAGACAAATAATGATTTCATTTTAAATAAAAATAGAATATATTAAAGGATTATACAGCATGAAAAATTGCTAATATTCCGTTATTATAGCATGAAGATAGACTATGACAAAGAAATGAAAATCACGAATGTAGAAAATAGTTAGGCACTTTAATGGAATGTATTAAACATTTAACTACGAAACTTCGTGACTTGAAGCATGAATAACTCATTGTAAAATATTTTTATTTTCAAACTGATATTTATAATCCCAATCTTTAGATAAAGAAGCAGGAACATGAATATTAACTATCGTATTTTTTGCACTCATGAAAATTACTTCGGGACAATCCTTTTTTTTAAAATAAAAAATCATATATGAAGCAGTAACTGAGTAAAGGCTGTTACAGATTGGAAAAAACCTCCTGCCAATTCAATCCAATGTATTTCAAAGAGTCAAACTTTTTTTTACTTGGTTAATCTAACTAATCATGATCATTGCCATGAAGTATAATGTAATGAAGTATAATGTAATGAAGTATAAAGAAAGTATGATGTGCTATGGCCTTACATTTTACTGGCTAAAGAATTTTAAAAAGGATTTCAACCTGAAATATTTTTTTCACCTATAGTAAATGATAGCATGTAAACTATATCTAACAATAGCTTTTAGTTTCCTAATATGAAAGAAATAAAGCAAAATATGAGTACTCTAATTATTTGTATCGTTATTCTGAAATACTGTAATATACAAAAACACGCGTAAAAATATTTTTGAAATTAAACACAGATGTAAATAAATGCATTATTACTATAATCATTTGAGTTGAGTTAAAATGCAAAATGCGTAATATTTATGTAGCAAATGATATTTATATTTAATAAACAGATGTCTTGAACAAAAACACGCGGAAAAAATATTTTTGGAATTAAACACAGATGTAAATAAATGCATTATTTTTATAGACATTTGAGCTGAGTTAAAATGTAAAATACGTAATATTGATCGAGCAAATTATATTCATATTTAATAAACAGATGTCTTGAACAAAAACACGCGAAAAAAATATTTTTGGAATTAAACACAGATGTAAATAAATGCATTATTACTATAGTCATTTGAGCTGAGTTAAAATGTAAAATACGTAATATTAATGTAGCAAGTTATATTCATACTTAATATACAGATGTCTTTAAAAAATCCCGCGGAAAAATATTTTTAGAATGAAGCACAGATGTAAATAAATGCATTATTCCTATAGTCATTTGAGCTGAGTTAAAATGTAAAATACGTAATATTAATGTAGCAAGTTATATTCATACTTAATATACAGATGTCTTGAACAAAAACACCTTGGAAAAATATTTTGGGTATGAAACATGATGTAAATAAATGCATTATTACTACAGTCATTTGAGATGAGTTAAAATGCAAAATACATAAAATTTATGTAGCAAATGATATTCATAATAAATATACAGATGTCTCGAGCCATAATATTTGTTAGATTCTATAGTGTTAAAAATATTTGTTTGCTTCCAGGAAATTTTGAGAACAGGAAATGGAAGAAAGGAACTTATGACAACCTGATTAACGTACAGTTGGTTTCGACCGCTGAGTTTAACTTGTTTTATAGTTTCTATTATTAAAATCTTAAAGAAGAATTTGGGAAAATAAAAACCGGGGAGTGTATACGAAACAAAGAAATCAATCAATGAATCAATTCTCTAAGCAGTTGTGCTAATGCACAGCAAAGTAGAAAAAAAAGGGATTCTTGTCACTATCAGACAAGTGCCACTAACAATGAAACATAATCTCATCGATCAACCCCTTCCTTGTTTAAAATCTTCTCCTTCACACGCAGTCATGTCGGGAAGCCCTCCTTTTAGCGTTCCACAATCGCCTTTAATAATAGATTATAATAGAAGCAGGCACATCAGAACAAAGTGCGAGAGGGAAAACCATTATCGTCTTTTAAAGAGCCAACAAAGGAAGTTGGAAATCGATGACGTTTATCGAGATGTAAAATGGTCTTAATATATTGCGAGGAGAATGTGGAACGTGGCAGAACCCCATTTCAATGCAGGGAAGACAATGGGGTATAATTTCTGATAAGAATATAATACAAAATAAAAATTTATAAAAAAAAATACAATTTTAGCTTTTCTGAATGTTCGGCGAATGGTCTATTACTGTTAATTAATGCCCTAAATTAAGTTAATTACATTAAATCACGATGCATTTCTTTTCTTGAAAAATGTCGCAGCACGATATTTTAGCAATAATTTTCAAAAACAGGCTGTTGCACGAAACCTTAGAAAGACAAAAATTGAAAACATAATTAACATGAAAATTTTAATAACAATTTTTTTCTTTTCTAAATATGCTTTTGTGGGATAATGTTATTAGTTTCTAAAAAGAGCTAGTCAATGGGGAATTACGTATTAGCGTATTAAACGATCCAAAAAATGAGTCTCCTAATTTTCGATCCTCAGTGTTATCTGCATGAGAAATAATAACTATCAAGTTGATAAATTGAATTTATAAAGTCATAATTATGAATTTCAATTAACAATTCAGCTGCAGAACATGCGCAATTTTTTATATATGAGTACTCTAATTAATTGTCGTAACATTAGTGACGTATAATATTTTTCAACGTTTAAGTATAGGAAAACTATTAACGAAATTATCAAAGTGACATGAATTTAAACAATTGGTCACGAAAAGTATTGTCGTGTTGCCTGTCTTAAAATTATTTATTTCTTTGGGCGAGATTCGTATATTATTTGGGTTAGTACAAATTATTTATAATTTATAGGTATTTGGGTGCGTTGTGTTTTTTTTATTTATTTTCTTGAATACAACCCAAAAGGCTCTAGACAGGTTTGCAACCGAACAGGCCAAATAAACTTTGCTTCTAAAACCTTCCTTTAGGTCAACTACACAAAACAAAGATGACGGACTCCAATGTAACAAAATAAAATTGATTTATTTACAACCTTATCTATTTACAATTTAACTCAAAATAACCGAATCACCAAATCTTCGTACACAGTTTACACATTTTACTAATCTTTTAGCCTTTTCTCCTCGATTCATATCAAACGACAATGTATTTAATTAAATCTACACCTTTTGGATTCAGGGAGCATATAATTATTAAGCTAACTCATAGCCAAGAACTCCTATTCATCAAAATTATCTTTACGAAAACACTGTTCCCGCACTAATCTTTCATTTAGCTCGGTGGGGTCTGAACAAAACAAAATTTAACTTTCACTCACTCAGTTTGACGATACAGCACTGGGACTCTGGCGTCGAAGCTCTGCTTAGGCATGGGGTATCGCTTCTTCCTTCTAGGTAGTGGGTGCGCTGCGTCTCTAGGTTGTCGTGGGTATTCTTCTACTCTTTTCAAAATGATGGGGCACTCATCAGGAAAATGATGACATCGACTTCTCTTGATCCAAAGTCACACTCAATTCCGGGAAGACTCGACCAGATCTCCAACATTAAGGCGCATCCTCTCTATAACCCCGTTTCTATTCTCTTGCTCAAAATCACTCTCAGCTCCGGGAAGACTCGTCCGGATCTCCAATATTTAAAACTGCCAATCTTTTCATCACTTTCGATGCTAAGGCACTAGGAAAGATCAACCGGTTTCCGGAAAACGAAACCTCTTTCTCGTACTGTCGGACAACTCCCGGGAATGCTCAACCGGTCTCCGACGTTTTGAAATTCCAATCACTTCATCCCTCTGCAATGCTAAAGCACCGGGAAAAGTCAACCGGGCCCGCACGCAGAAGAGAATCTTCGAAAAAAACTCTAAGTCTTCTATTTATTTATTTTTTTTATAACAAAGTCCACGCCTTCTCGTGACTCCTAATCCATTCAGGAAAGCTTTCAAAAATCCACCACTTAGCCTCCATTTTCATTTCTCGGATTGGATAATCCCATAACCCATGCACGTCTTAATTACGTCATACAGAGACCACCCAAAGTCCAGTCCACGTGTTTTGCGGTCTACAGGTCCAATAAATCCTTTACAATAGGGTATTTTACTTTAATGTCAAACCCTGGTGCCATCTCCTTATCTGCGTCTGGAATCACCTACCCCCTATCGCGCACCGCCGCTTTTAAATTGGCTAAGCGTACAGACTACTGTTCCGTCCTCTAATCAAAGGCGGCTTCCTAGCATTCTAACCGAAATGTGATGAAAACAGCCTTCGATCACTTTATCTCTCTAAAAATTTTAATTTTTCTTTCAAATCGAAAGCGCTTCATCACAAGTATCACTTATGACTGTATAAAATTTGTATTATAATCAATGTAAAGGGGAATTATTTACAGTACTTTATATTCTCTTATAATTTCTCTTTTTAAATTCTTATTACATACTAATTTCATCAGCAATGGCCGACAACTGAATTTTCCTTCTTAACATTTTGATATGACAGAGTTAGTTTTTCAAGGGCAAAAAACAACTATTACAATGTTTGAAACAACATGATTTTAACTTTTACATTAAAAATAATTTTAGACATTAAACATACTTATTACTATTGTGAAGGAAAATACTGTCAACATTTTTTTGTGGAACGAGGGGTAAAAATTTAAAATGATAGACAGAAAAATTCTGATGATTTTTTTTACGGAATAAAAGAAAGTTTGGTATTGCCTCTGAAAAACTATGAAATCAGATTCTAAACGGATAAGAGGGGTATCAAATTTTGTTATACATACTGATGCAAATCTGTACAATCCATTTTAGAAGTGGCTAAGAAAGTCGTTAAGTTTGGTAGTACTTCAGACCTTCAATGATGCATAATACACCACCCATTATGGCATAGGTTTTTACCTTAATAATTACTGACAAATTTTAATTATTGTTAGTCACAATTTTATTTCATATTGAAGAATAGTAAATGAAGATTTTAGTGTATATGGACTGAGATGTTCGTTTAGTATATCGCATACCGCAAAAGTTTAAGTAAACCGAAAAAGGGTAGATGTATTCTACACAAAATGCTCATAACGGTAATAACACAGGGCCCTTATCAAGAGCATTGGGCATGAGTTACTAACATTTAAAGGGAATATTTCATTGCTTCTTTTATTATATTTTCTTGTATTCGCTTAGTGAAACCGTAAAAGATGAGAAGAGAATTAAAAATTATATGTTGGAGCAAATGATAAGTAATTCAGGGTGACTATCACTGAACTACACAGATTAAGTGCTGTGTAAGTGCTATTAAAAGATGTAAAAAAACTTCATAAGGTTACACAAAACATGTGAAAGAAAAGAAAAAAAATCTACCTTTTCATACAATCAATATCTTTTAGTTTCTGACGCAAAGTAAAATCGGATGAAACGTGAAATGAAATTTTTTTTTAATGGTAATATTCTTTTTTTTTTTGGTTTAACAGAGAAACACGAAGAATGATGAAAAAGCAGTTTTAGAATAAAGTGACGACACTTCCCTCCGTCAAATATCAGAAAACTAGGAAGACTTAAAAATGTTGTTCCCCGACACGACCACATACATCGTTATGAATTTTGCAGGCTTCTATGAAATATAAATCCTTTCAAAATATTTTCATGCTGTTTATCGAAAAATCAATGCATCAAAAAAAGTCACTTGACCAACATTGGACGATTTCCATTTCTTAATTTTTTTGGCCATAACAGAAAGGGCTTTCAAGAGATTTGTAAGCCGTTTAACTTCTGTTACATAACAAAATAATTCGAAATATCTAATCTTCTAAGAGACGAAAATCTTATCTAGAAAACATTCAATTCAAGTTTCTTTGCTGATAAATTAGTTAAATAATATATTAATTTCACAGCAAGATAAAAATGTAAAAAAATACTGTATTAATTAGCAGGATGAATTAGGAAAAGTAAATTACACAGTATGTAGTATGTAATTTATTATTCATTTTCAACATTTCGTTGCATGCTAAGGGGATGATAATAAAAAGAAAAAAATAGCATTATACGCGTATTTGCTTTATTTTGTAACAAAAAATCCCTATCGAGACTTTAATCATTGAAAAGGATGATTAAATCAAAATCTTTAAATTTATCCTTTTTTTAAGCTAAGAAATAACTGTTATGATCACCAGAAATATTTTCAACAAAAAGAGGTAGATTTCAGAGAGCATAAATGGTAACTAAAATCTTCGAACATCAGTTGCTTAAATTCTCCGCAACTGAATAATATTGAATGCCCCCTCGCTCCCCCCCCCCCCAAAAAAAAAAAAAATTCTGGAAAATTTAAAATCCCCCAATCATTACTGAAAGGGATAAATTCCCCTAAAACCTCACAAAAGAATAACCTTTCGAAACCAAATGATCTTTCGAAATCATCGAAACATTACGAAAACCTTCGAAACTCCCCAAAATTATTTTTCTTGCTTTATTACGTAGCAGATATCTGATGCTGGTAAAATAGCTTTGTTTGTATTTGAATACCATAAATTATTAAAATATACTAATTTAAAACATTAAGAAACTACTCAACTATTTAGGCTTCCAAAGTAAAATTGGCCCTCTACGTAAATACCTCTGATGAAGCCAATACCTGTTAATAAACAGGATATCCAATGTAAATAAAGCACAAATAGCAGTAAGATGCAATTTTGCATATAGCCGTTTCGGAGCTACAAAGGAGATTCTTCATCAGTGCAAAGAACTTAGTGGCTGCACAAAAAAAAACCGAAAACTAAGCCAACCTAGAAAACTAAGTCTTAGTTTTCGGCTTTTTTTGTGCAGCCATTAAGTTCTTTGCACTGATGAAGAAGCTCCTTTGTAGCTCCGAAACGGCCGTATGAAAAATTACATCTTACTGCTATTTGTGCTTTATTTACGTGGGATTTCCTGTTTATTCCTCGAGCACAAACGTTTTATCTTTTCTTTTCTTACCAATACCTGTTCTTTTATACAGGAATTTTTGTGAGTCATAATGGAAGTCGAAGAACATCCTTGCCGGTTTCTTGAGATCAGTCACAATACTTGAATGATCCTGTATTAGTTACAGTTGTCTTAAATTTGTTTTGTACTAGAAGACAAAAAATGCATTTTCAGCAGGTTATTAATTACAACATTGCTACTAAAGGATAACCCATATGACTCCACAAACGCTTAAGGCTGCTGTGTACTAACCCTTTTCGATTCGCTCACCTGAATTTTAACCTATGGAGAAAATATGTCCAAGGATTGCAGACGTGGAATTCAAGATTTCTTTAAAAATGCACTACATAATAGAGAAAGAAATTTTACACCTAGTGACATTTTTCGTTTTTTAAAAAATGCAAATAATATTTTAAAATTTAAATTATTCGGGGAAAAAATTTGGTATAGTTTGTTTTAAACTCTCATCAGCCATCGTTTGGTGGACGAAATTTATAGAATGAATCCTGTTGCAAGCTGTATAAAAGATCAGGCTGTCAGAAAATACCATTTTCATTGAATCCAATAGGGTAAGTACCTAGCAGCCTTAAGTTCGTATTTACGAACATGCCTTTTTACATAGTATGGGTATTTATCGTTACTGTAAACTGTTATCATCATCACTGATATTTTCCTTACATTTGAAATCCTATTGATAAAGAGCCAACACTAAAGTGTGGTAAATAAAAAAAAAATGCTAATTTTTGAGGATTGTATTGGCATTCTGAAATTTTAGATTGGAAATTAGAGCCATCTAAATCTGAGAAAATTTCCCGGGGGAGTTTTTTAGAACCCGAATTACCAAAGTCAATAAACTTCTGGTATTGCAAGATATCAGTAAAGTAAAGGACTGACTGATATACAAATACAATCAGATATTGTGAAAAAATTTCTTTAGTTGGACTAAAGTAACATACCACAATGTGAAAAAATTAGCTTTCAACTATCTGACAGAACTGGTAAAATGGAGAAGGAACTTTACAACGAAGAAAGAAAACGTTTAATTGCAGTATAGTATCCCACACGGGATCAACTTGCTATTAAACATTCTGATTGCATGAAAATTTAATTTGTGATGACCAAGGAACTCTTTTCTTTTATTTTTGGAGTAATTGTTCTTTTTCTGTACATTAAGTAACTGATCTAGTGTTAAATTTATTTCTTTACTCAGTTATATATAGTGTAGTTACAGTGTGGAATAAAGTAATGAAGAAAGACGAGATTCAGCCTGGTTAGGTAACAGAGCAAATTTCAGAAATGTTGCAAATTTTGCAGTGGTAATAGAAAAGTTAGGTATATGATAAGTTCTGTTATTCAGGTAATGAACAGAAGTTAGCATAAGTAGAAAACAATAACAAACATTTGTGGATGAAAAAAAAACACTTTGTTTTTTATCTTTTTCAGTAGTTAGCATTTGAACTGATAAAATCACAGAAAACCGAATAAGATGTTGCCAACTCAAATGGAAGAGGAAAGGAAAGATCTCATAAACTTCATCGTTGATCAAAGCGTAAACTTTAAAATTGTCTTGGAAATATTAATGGAAGTGTATAAAGAGTCCACTTTCCAGAATTTCTTAAAAGGGAGATCTCAACAAGGAAAGTGCAATTAAAACAGAGACATATATTTGTCGAATACAAAAAGATATAATTACCTCTAATATTTGTAATAGCTGTGTTAAATATTTAACTCCATATAGTTCCATTTCACCGAATATTTTAACTTAAATTTGAAATCTAATATTTTGCTATCTTCTGCATGTTTTTCTAACTTTTATGATATTTCTAACCATCGAAAATAATTCCATGCAAAATCAAAATTTCATCTCTTTCAACCTTCCATTACAGACAGTTTCAATTTCAATTCTATAAAGAGATGGCTAATTTTAAAAATGAGAAATATAAGAGGAATATTTGAATAAGCTAATAAAAATATTAAGAAAAAATTAACATTTTTGAAAGTTGGCATAGTTCATAGTTACCCACTTACAGAAAATTAATGTGTAGTACTATGTGAAAGAATAGACACGTAACGGTTGGCCTATAATATAAATTTGGCATAAATATTTAGCTGTGAAGTTTCAAAATAAAGAGAAATAAAGGAGAAGAAATGCCAGATTATATTTGACATCCGAATATACATCATTGTCTCTTTCTCGTAAGGTCATTCGTTGATGTGCAAATAATGTCTAGGGTGAGAGAGGGTGAAAGGAAATGGATTTACAGCAAATCAACTGCTTTAAATTCCCAATTAACTATAGCGAAAATAGAATGCTCATTTATAAATATGAAAAATGTTTTTCCGTAGTTCAAAAGACAAAATTTTCTCATAAAATAATTAATATATCCAGTATGAAAATATTGTCTTTAACTATTACATTTCATAGATACATTATAGCAGAGAGCTGACAAAAAGTTAATAAAAACAATTTAAAAAAATTCTCCCAGAATATTGATAAATACTTTAAGATTAATAGGAAATTTAAATATGCCTTATGTAGTATCAATAGGTTTAGCAATTTAGATTTGCCGCAGATTTACGTGTGAACAACGTAAGTATATAATATTTAGTTACAGACTTGTACAGACGTATTCATTTTTTTCCCCATTAAATATGGGTAAAATTACAGTCTGTACTTTTTATTACTGTAATTACACTGTAATCTACACATTAAAAACATTCTTTAAGCTTGACTATTAATTAGCTAGTTAAAACTTCTACGTTTTTACAGTGAAGTTCATCGAACATCTAATTGCGTATTATTTTAAAGACAATAAACTAAAATTAATGGGATTGGGATTGTCTGCGAAAGATATTTTGCGTCAGAAGAATCAATTATCAGTAATTAGAGCAATTATGCAATTTTTTCATGCATACAATTCTAAATCCTAGCATTTCAGAAGTCCATTCTTACTGGACATTGTATTACCGACGTCGACCTGTTTCTTTAGTTAATATATTTACTATAATTAACAAGCAGAGAAATATTATTGGGAATTACAATCGAGACAGTGCAAAATGCTATAATCCATTTACTGTAATATGATGTTAACAGAGTAAATAGAAAGAAAAACAGTAAGCACATAATCTTTCAATTATCTTCTCTGTATGAAATAATATTACTTAACGCGATTTAATGTGGCGGATGCATTTCATTGCTGCAAAATAAAGCTTTCTCGGTAAACTTTCAAGCTAACTAATTCGTGCATCTCTTATCAAAGAAGTTAATGGGACTTTTGCTATTTAATTAAAGATGATGGATTTTTAATGGTATATATGGGGATAAAAGGTTTTGTAACTATTAGTCATAATATTCCACTAATTACTACTATTCTGGCATAATCGTTGATTGAAATAAGAAGATTCATAGAGATATTTATGATATTTTACATGGATACTAAGGTACAAAAATGGGGCAAAGGTATTAACTGTAATAAATATAAAATGTAATAAAATTACAATTAGGAGTTAAGAGGGAGAAAAGATTTTTCGAGATGGAAACGAAGGCGTATAACATGTAATTTATTTACAGTCTAGATTAATTTAGAATAATAGTCTAGCTGAACATAACATTTATATTTACTATTTGAATATTAATTTTACGTTTAGAATCTAGATATGATAATGAAATTAAAATATTTTTTCTGCAGAATGAAAAAAACGGATGTAATTTTAAGGCTTACACGTGAAAAAGTATTATGTGAATTTAAGCACCAAAAGTTTATTACAGATAAACAAAACTAAAAATAAAGCATACTTCAAATGCTCTATTGCATAAAATTATCAAGAAGGAAATTTAACTCATCATACCAAGAAGTCAATTTTTAATTTGTCTATTCTTCTAGTTCTGACCTATATAACTATAAATTTTCTCAGAAAAAGTATGTCAAATATTTTTAAAACATTCAATAGAACAGTAATTTTTAATCTTCTACGGGTATAAGCTACATAGCGAGGTCATGGGCTAACGATTCATTATGTATGTTGAATACGCAATGAAATTTAACGATTAGCACAATACTACGTGAAAATATATTTCTTCTAATATACGAATTATTGAAAGAAATCGAGTCGAATCAAAAAATATTTATAACAATTTAGTATGGTCTCAAATTTACGTGTAAATATGATACTATTAATGTAAGTGTATAATATTTATTAACAGACTTTTAAACATTTTCATTTTTTATCCATTTAATATAGGTAAAATTAAAGTCTGTTCCTTTTATCAGCCGTAATAACACTGTAATCTATTTACCTGTGAGTGAAATTTTTTAAAGTTGGTTATTTATTAGCTAGTTAACGCTTATAGTTTTACTAAGAAGATTATCAAACGTCTAATTGCGTATAATTTTAAAGACTAAACTAAAATTAACGTAATTGGGATTTTCTGCGGAAGATATTTTTTCTACAGAACAATGATCAGTAATTACAGCAATTATGTAATTTTTTCATGCATGGAATTCTAAATCCTAGCTATACAGAAACCCAATTTTACTGCGCATCGTATTACCTACATTGGCCATTTTGTTTATTTAAGTCATTTAGAAGGATAAGCAAGCAAGGAAATATTATTTGGCATTACATTCGAGACAATGCGAAATGTTATAATCCATTTGCTGTAATATGATGTTAACAGAGTAAATAGAAAGACTGTAAACACATAATATTTCAGTTATATTCTCTGTATGACATAATATTACTTAACGGGATTTAATGTGGCGGATGCATATCATTGCTGCAAAATAAAGCTTTCTCGGTAAACTTTCAAGCTAACTAATTCGTGCATCTCTTATCAAAGAAGTTAATGGGACTTTTGTTATTTAAAGATGATGGATTTTTAATGGTATAAATGGGGATAAAAGGTTTTGTAACTATTAGTCATAATATTCCACTAATTACAAATTCTGACAAAATCATTGATTGAAATAAGAAGATTCATAGAGATACTAATGATATTTTAGATGGATACTAAGGTCCAAAATGGGGACAAATGTATTAACTATAAGAAATATAAAAAGTAATGGAATTAAGTTTAGGAGTTAAGACGAAGGAAAGATTTTTCGAGATGGAAATGAAGGCGTATAAGATGTAATTTATTTACAGTCTAGATTAATTTAGAATAATAGTCTAGCTGAACATAACATTTATATGTAATATTTGAACATTAATTTTGCGTTTAGAATTTAGATATGGCAATGAAATTAAAATATTTTTCTGAAGAATGAAGAAAACGGATGTAATATTAAGGGTTACACGGGAAAAAGTATTATGTGAATTTAAGCACCAAAAGTGTATTACAGATAAACAAAACTAAAAACAAAGCATACTTCAAATGCTCTATTGCATTAAGTTATCAAAAAGGAAGTTTAAGTCATTATAACAAGTAGACAAATTTTAATTTGTCTATTCTTCTAGTTCTAACCTATATAACTATAAATTTTCTCAAGAAAAAGTACGTCAAATATATTTAAAACATTTAATAGAGCAATAATTTTTAATGTTCTACGGGTAAAAGCTACATAGCGAGGTCATGGGCTAACGATTCATAATGTATGTTGAATACGCAATGACATTTAACGAGTAGCACAATACTACGTGAAAATATATTGCTTCTAATATACGAATTATTGAAAGAAATTGAGTCGAATAAAAAAATATTTATAACAATTTAGTATGACCTCAAATTTACGTGTAAATATGATACTATTAACGTAAGTGTATAATATTTATAAACAGACTTTTACAGACATTTTCATATTTTATCCATTTGACGTGGGTAAAATTAAAGCCTGTGCCTATTATTAGCTGTAATAACACTGTCATATATTTACCTATAAGATAAATTTTATAAAGTTGATTATTTATTAGATAGATAACGTTTATATTTTTACTAAGAAGATTATCAAACGTCTAATTGCGTATAATTGTAAAGACAATAAACTAAAATTGACGTAATAGGAATTGTCTGCAGAAGATATTTTTTCTACAGAACAATGATCAGTATTTAGAGCAATTATGTAATTTTTTCATGCATGGAATTCTAAATCCTAGCCAATACAGACATCCAATCTTACTGCGCATTGTATTACCGACGTTGGCCTTTTTGTTTTGTTAAGTCATTTACTACGATAACTAAGCAGAGAAATATTATTTGGCATTGCAATCGAGACAGTGCGAAATCTTATAATCCATTTACTGTAACTTGTTGTTAACAGAGAAAATAGAAAGAAAGACGGTAAACACATAATATTTCAATTATCTTCTCTGTATGAAATAATATTACTTAACGGGATTTAATGTGGCTGATGCATTTCATTGCTGCAAAATAAAGCTTTCTCGGTAAACTTTCATGGTAACTAATTAGTGCGTCTCCTATCAAAGAAGTTCATGGAAATTTTGTTATTTAATTAAAGATGATGGATTTTTAATGGTATATATGGGGATAAAAGGTTTTGTAACCATTGGTCATAATATTCCACTAATTACTATTCTGGCATAACCGTTGATTGAAATAAGAAGATTCATAGAGATACTAATGATATTTTAGATGGATACTAAGGTACAAAAACGGGAAAGAGGTATTAACTGTAAGAAATATAAAAAGTAATGGAATTACATTTAGGAGTTAAGAGGGTTGAAAGATTTTTCGAGATGGAAACAAAGGCGTATAAGATGTAATTTATTTACAGTCTAGATTAATTTATAATAATTGTCTAGCTGAACATAACATTTTTATTTACTATTTGAATATTAATTTTACGTTTAGAATTTAGATATGATAATGAAATTAAAATATTTTTCTGATCAATGAAAAAAAAACGGAAGTAATTTTAAGGCTTACACGTGAAAAGGTATTATGTGAATTTAAGCACCAATAGTTTATTACAGATAAACAAAACTAAAAATAAAGCATACTTGAAATGGTCTATTGCATTAAGTTATCAAAACAGAAGTTTATCTCTTTATAACAAGTAGTCCATTTTTAATTTGTCTATTCTTCTAGTTCTAACCTATATAACTATAAATTTTCTCTGGAAAAAGTATGTCAAATATTTTTAAAACATTTAATAGCACAATAATTTTTAATGTTCTACGGGCGACATAGCGAGGTCATGGGCTAACGATTCGTAATGTATGTTGAATACGCAATGAAATGTAACTATTAGCACAATACTACATGAAAATATATTGCTTCTAATATAAGAATTATTGAAAGAAATTGAGTCGAATCAAAAAATATTTATAACAATTTAGTATGGTTTAAATTTTCGTGTAAATATGATACTATTAACGTAAGTGTATAATATTTTTTAACAGACTTTTACAGACATTTTCATTTTTTATGCATTTAATATGGGTAAAATTAAAGTTTGTTCCTTTTATTGGCTGTAATAACACTGTAATCTATTTCCCTATGAGAGAATTTTTTTAAAGTTGGTTATTTATTAGCTAGTTAACGTTTATATTTTTACTAAGAAGATTATCAAACATCTAATTGCGTATAATTTTAAAGACAATAAATAGATACTAATGATATTTTAGATGGATACTAAGGTACAAAAATTGGAGAAAGGTATTAACTGTAAGAAATATAAAAAGTACTTAATGGAATTAAGTTTAGGAGGTAAGAGGGAGGAAAGACTTTGCCAGATGGAAATTTTGGCGTATAAGATGTAATTTATTTACATTCTAAATTAATTTAAAATAATAGTCTTGGTAAACATCGCATTTTTATGTACTATTTTAATATTTATTTTAAGTTTAGAATTTAGATACTATAATGAAATGAAAATAATTTTATGATGAATGAAAAGAAAGAAGAAATTTTAAGGCTTGCACTTGAAAAGGTATTCTGTGAATTAAAGCACCAATAGTTTATTACCGATAAACAAAACTAAAATTAAAGCATACTTCAAACGCCCTATGCATTAAGTTATCAAAATTGAAGTTTAACTCACTATAACAAGTAGTTCATTTTTAATTTGTCTATTCCTCTGGTCACAATATTTTCTAGTTCAGACCTATATACCTATAAATTTTCTCAGGAAAAAGTATGTCAAACATTATAAAACATTTAATAACACGATAAATTTTAATGTTCTACCGGTATAAGCTACATAGCGAGGTTATTGGCTAACGATTCATAATGTTTGTTGATTTCGCAATTAAATTTAATGTTTACTATCATACTAAGTGAACATATATTGCTTCTAAGATAAGAATTATTGCAAGTAATTGAGTCGAATCAATAAATATATATAACAATTTAGTTTTGCCTCAAATTTATGTTTAATATAATACTATTAACTTAAGTGTATAATATTCATTTACAAACTTTTACAGACATTTTCATTTTTTATCCAGTTAATATGGGTAAAAATTAAAGTATGTGCATTTTATTAGCCGTAATTACACTGTAATCTATTTACCTATCAAAAATTTTTTTTAAAGTTCGCTATTAATTTGATAGTTAACGTTTATATTTTTAGTAAGAAGATTATCAAACGTCTAATTGCATATAATTTTAACGACAGTAAATTAAAATTAACGCAATTGGGATTGTCTGCGGAAGATATTTTTTCAACAGAACCATGATAAGTAATTACAGGAATTATGTAATTTTTTCCTGCATGGAATTCTAAATCCTAGCTATACATATGCCTAATTTTACTGGGCATTGTACTACCGACGTTGGCCTTTTTGCTTAGTTAAGTTATTTACTATGATAAACACACACAGAAATATTTTTTGACATTACAATGGAGAAAGTACTATATGTTATAATCTATTTACTGTAACATGATGTTAACAGAGTAAATAGAAAGAAAGACTGTAAGCACATAGTAATTCAATTATCTTCTGTGTATGAAATAACATTACTAAACGGGATTTAATGTGGCGGATACATTTTATTGCTTCAACATAATGCTTTCTCGATAAACTTTCAAGCTAACTTATTTGTACATCTCTTATCAAAGAAGTGAATGGAAGTTTTGTTATTTAATTAAAGATGATGGATTTTTAATCGTATGTATGCGTATAAAAGGTTTTGTAACTATTAGTCATAATATTCTACTAATTACCATTCTGGCATAATTGTTGATTCAAATAAGAAGGTTTATAGAGATACTAATGATATTTTAGATGGATACTAAGGTATAGATATGGTACAGAGGTATTCACTTTAAGGAATATAAAAAGTAATGGAATTCATTTCAGAAGGAGGAAATTTCAGAGGGAAGAAAGACTTTTTGAGATGAAAACAAAGTCATATAATATTTAATTTATCTATAGTGTAAATGTATTTAGAATACTGTTACTTAACATCATATTTTGATGTACAATTTTGAATATTTATTTTACATTTAGAATTTCTATATGATCATGAAACGAAAATAATTTTATGATGAACGAAATAAGACAAACACATGAAAAATTATTATGTGATTTTAAGCATGAATAGTATGTTGCAGGCCAAAAAAAGCAAAGGATGCTTCAAATGTTCTCTGCATCAAGTTATGAAAATAAAGTCATTATAAGAAGTACACAATTTTTAGTTTTTCCATTCGTCTAGTCACAATGTTTTCTTGTTCAAAAATATACCGCTACATATTTTCTCAGGATGAATATATATATATATTTATATATATATATATATATATATATATATATATATATATATATATATATATATATATATATGGCATTTTTTAAACATTTAATAGAGCAATAATTTCTAAAGTTAAACGGGTGTAGGTTACATAGAGAGATGATGAGTTAACGATTCATAAATCTTGTGGATTTCGCAATGAAATTTTAACGATTTGTATCACATATCGTGAGGAAGATATTGCAACCAATTTGATAAATTATAAAACAAAAGAACTATGAATTCCCTAGTTGAAATTCTAAAACCATATGATGTTTTACCATTTCATGGAAGCCCAACAACCTTTTTACCTGAAAAGTGAGAAACGCCACTCACAGCTTATAGTTTTTAGCGCCATGAGCTTCTACGAATTGTGGTTACGTTGCGTTACTCCTATACTAAGATTGTTGACATAACCTACGATTGGTTTGACGTATCACGTAGCCAATGAATTTAACTCTGGGATTGTTTTAAATTTTTCGCCGACGCTACATAAAGCCCCGGATTCAGTATAAACAGGCCATAATGTTCCAATGTTGTACCATCGTGGGTAGCAATTTTGGTTCACCTAAACAGTGATGCCGTGATAATGTAACCAACAAAAATTTCGCGGTGTGGATGAGCAAATGTCGTCCTGGCAATCGCTTGCGGCATCGAAGAAAGTTGGTTAGAGAATTTCACAATAACTTTTTCATGTTGAAGTATCTAGGTAAAAGACAGAATTCATTAAAAATATATTTTAAAACTTTTTAGTTCTTTGATATGAAATTGCTTTCTTACTATGTGCACTGGAATTTTATTTATGAACTGTTGAAGAAATGTAAAACAACTTTCTTCCCAGTAGATTTCTTTAAATAATACGTATATTGAATACGAATATATATAGTGTAACGTAGTCAATAATAAGACAAGCGTTTCGCTTCAATTACTTTACTACGATACGTTAAACATACTACAACTACAAAAAGCAAGTATGTACAGCGAGTTAGAATTTACAGTTAGATATGTCAGGACGGCTTCGGGTTCAACGACAGCGTGGCCTATAAGGCCGGTGACCAGGAGAGCTGCGTCTCTCTCTGGCACTCAAAAACAGACCTCTCCTCGTGGACTACTGGGGTATTCTTAAATCTAAAGTTGCGACACAACAGCTTATTTTAAATATGGAAACTGATGATATTGACTGTGAGCTAGTTCAGGAACCCCATTGCTACAAAGGTTCTCTTCCTGGTTATCCTAGTACTTATAGACTTTACTATGGTTCATATTCCGACATTGTTAAGGCGGCCATTATCGTTCGTTCGCGTGACCTTTCAACTTTTCTTGACCTTAAAAATACTGATTATAATATGGTCACTTTGGATGTTTCTGTTGGAATTAGTACGGTCACTCTCTTCTCCTACTATTTTGAGCCTTCAAGAAACATTGACCTAGATCTTCATAAAATTAGTCAAGTTTTTACATACTAAAATCTCAATCGATTGATTTGGTGTATGGACTCCAGTAGTAAATCTGAACTTTGGTTTAGTCCCTCTTCTGATGCTCGTGGATATAAATTAAGTGATTTTATTTCTGCCAACATCTTATTTGTTATAAATGACGACTGTGGACCTACTTTTCGTGCCACCCAAGGTTCAAGTTACATTGATGTTACAGTTGTTGGTACTGATTTACTTGAGGATACTTCATGCTGGTGTCTTTCTGCAAATGAATCCCTTTCTGATCACATGATGATAGAATTTCAATTTTGCCTTTCCTCTGACCGTTGCGACGCTTTAGATATTCCCTTCATAATATTCAATACAAAGAAAGCTAACTGGTGTCGATTTCGGAAAGTTTGCTCCTCCCATGTTGCCCGTTTCCTTGACATTCTTAGTCGCTGTACTGATGGTTCTTGCCTTAATGCTATTGTTTAAGAATTTGGCTCTGTTCTTTTCAAGGCATGCTTATATTCAATGCCTGTTAAAAATCATGGCGTGCACAATGTTCCTTGGTGGTCTGTTGAAATTGGTTGTATGAGAAAGAGACTTAATGCAGCCAGGCGTAGATTTCAACGTTCTAGAAATTCGATTCTTAGGGAGCTGTATAAGTGTAAATATCTTCAGTATAATCGAATGCTTATTGACGCTAAATCCAACTCTTGGAAGACATTCCTTTCGACCATTGATGTTAATAATGTGTGAAAACAATTTATACTTACGGTGTTAAAAGAAATTTCATGGAAGCAATTGAAATAACGGGTATTCATCTACCGTCAGGAGAAACAACAAGCTCTTCAGAAGAGACAATAAATGCTGTGCTTCAAAAATCCTTCCCCTCTGATTCAGAGAAAGATGACAAAGACTTACACAGAGTGTACCGCAGGTCTGCTCAAACCGCTTACCTTTCTTCACTCGATCCTCATTTTACCTGTGATGAAGTTAATACAGTTAACGCTATGCTACAGCCAAATAAATCACCTGGTCCTGATTCCATCACAAAAGAGATCATTAAACAGTTCCATTTTATGTTTCCTTCTTTTCTCCATAAACTCTTTAATATTTGTCTGGATGCTGGTATTTTCCCCTGTGTTTAGAAGTGTGCACAATTGATACTTATCCCGAAGAGAAATGAGACTAAAATACCTCATTTGGATAATCTCAAATGCATTAGCTTACTTCCTGCTTTAGGTAAGTGCTTGGAGAAACTTTTCGTTAACAGAATTTGCTGGTTTTTGCGAAGGGGAGACTTTTTTTTCTAGTGACCAGTACGGCTTTACACCTCAGAAGAGTACTGAGGATGCTTTGTTACGTTTAAGTGAGATTGTTCAGAGAGGTAAAAAGAAAAATTTGCACACAATCTTGGTTTTTCTGGATATAAAAGGCGCTTTCGACAATGCTTGGTGGCCTTGCATTCTCAACCTTCTTAAAAAAGCGGAACTACCACTGAATATTTTTTCCCTGTCTGCTGACTTTTTAAAAGACAGAGTAGCCAAAATGAGACTGGGCTCGGCTTCCACTATCCATCGGCTTGAGAGGGGTTGCCCTCAAGGCTCAGTTTCTGGACCTACCTTTGGAATTTGATTATTAACTATCTCCTCATAAAACTTAATAAACTTGCCTGTTGTGATACTATTGCTTTTGCGGATGACCTCCTATTTTGTTTCCAGGGTAGGGATCATCCTGCGACTTTCCTTTGTGCTCAAGAGACCTTGAACCTTGCTGCCGAATGGTCAAAAGATTTTAAATTGGAATTTAACCCGTTAACGCCCAGCGTCCTCATTTGAGGACAGTGTATAAAAGAGTGCGTAGAATCTATATATTTTTCGGAAACGATTGTTTATTTTGCATGACGGTAGACGGCACTACCACAAAACATCCCACAAACGACCTTGTATCTGGGGTTGTTTAGAGGTGCATGATATCGATCACTATTTCATGTTTTTTCATGTGTCACGCTTGCATTTGCTTTCTGTCTAGCTACATTGGCTAAAGTAAGGGAAGACATTTTATTTTTACTAGTATATCAAATTAGAGTACTATGTAAACGTATAATAGAAAATTAATTTGTTTTGAAAAAAAATTTCGTTTTCAAAAATAGCGTCCAATTTTGCCGTCCTCAATTGAGGACGCTGGGCGTTACAGCCAACTTTAATACAAATTTCAAGAGTCATTACAATTTTGGAATTTTTTCGTGTAATAATTGTATTAAAAATTCGTTCAACTTTTATATGGTAATTAGCCATACTTTGTTTTGTTTTAGGTGGTTAATAAGTAATTATAATGGCTCGTAGGTTCTTAACGATTGCAGAAGCTCATGAATATTTATTTTCCGAACAAATTGAAGCTGACATCATCGCAATTCCACCTGACGTAGATGAACTAACTGATGAAGAGGATTTTGAAGATGAAAGTACAGCTTTAGCTGAAGTACGTGATATTGCAGGAACAGCTGAAATCGAAATTTCTGAAGATCCAAATTCAGATGATAACAGTGATTTTGATGAAAATTATGCTGTTCCGCCTCCTTGAAAAAAAAAGTGTAAAGAAAAAAAGAAAAAATTGGATATTGTTATAATTTTTCTGTATATGGATGCAAAACTAGTTCAAAGACTAAGCAAACTCTCCCTTTGGGAAGTCAAGTTGTATTAGATATGCTGTCTATTGCTCAGAATCCATTAAAGCATGTAGTATTTTTTGATAACTTTTTCAACAGTTACCAGTTGTTAGTGATGTTGAACAAATCTGTATTTCGTGCTTGTGGGACTATAAGAGACAACAGAATGGCAGGATGTGCTCTGAAATCTCGGAAAGAAATAGAAAAAGAATCAAGAGGGTTTTACGAGCATAAATTTGATAAGGAAAATTTTAATAGTCAAATGGAACTACAATAAGTCTGTTACTTTGGCAAAAAATTATGAGCAGATTAATCCTGTGAGACAAACACTGCGTTGGTGTAAAGGGGAGAAAGACAGACTTTCTGTTCCACAGTCAAACATAATTCACTCATACAACACATTTATGGGTGGTGTTGACCAACATGATTGGTATTAGAAAAACATTCAATATCCATTTGGGAAAAAATTGTATTGGTGTTTATTTACAAGAATGGTCGACATGGCTGTTGTAAATGCCTATATATTGTATAAATCTGTCCATAAAGATGTGAAAAACAACCATTTATCGATAAAAGATTTTCGACGAATAATAGCAGTAACTTACTTGAAAAAAGGAGTTACAAACCGTTCAGCGAGAGGTCGTCCGATGTCAACACCATCCTCTTCGGCTGTAAATGTTGACAGTATTCGCTATGATCTCGTAGGACATACTATTTTGAAACGAGACAAACAAAGACGTTGTCAGCTGAAAAATTGTGCATAAAAACCACGCACATTCTGTGAAAAGTGTAATGTAACATTGTGCATTCCTTGTTTTCCCAAATATCATACCAAATTCTAGAATAAGTTCATATTTTATGTAAATTTTTACGTATTTTGTTTATGTATCTTATGTATGCGTTTTGTTTATGTATCTTATGTATGCGTTTTGTTTATGTATCTTATATGTGCATCTTGTTTTCCGTCATTCTGAATAAAAATTGTCCTTTTTATCAACTGTTATACTTCGCTCAAAACTAAACATTATGGCGTTAAACTTTACTCTGTTTGAGATAAATTGTCATTAAATGATAAATAAATGTTAAGTAAATAACAGTTTAAAATTCATTTTATCTTAAAATTTAATAAAATACTGTAACTAGTCTGTTTTTACATACTATTACTTGTTGTTTTCGAATTTGCTCACTTCACTGAATTTCTTGATTTTTTTTCATCGCAACGCCCAGCGTCCTCAAATGAGGACGGGCTATAATTTTAAATCTAAATCACAAATTGATTGAATTTTAGATTTTTTGTACTCAGGGGGTCGAAATTACATAGATTTGAGAAAATAATGAAAATATTTCGAGCAGAAATAATTCGGGCGTTAATGGGTTAACTCTGTTAAAACCAAAGTCATGTTTATTGAAAAAAGCAATGTTCTTTATGACGCATTCCAGCTGTTTCTCGACGGAACTCCCTTGGCTGTGGTAGGGCAATTTAAATATCTTGGGGTTCTTCTTGACTGCAAATTTTCTTGGAAAAAACACCTATCTTACATTTCAGAGAAGTGTGACAAATTGCAACGTGGTTTATGTCGCCTTGCACGTAATACGTACGGCATCAGGTTTTATGTCCATTCGCTCATTTATAAGCAAGGCCAACCTTTCATTTTGTACAGCTCTAGAGCTTGGGGTATGGCGCTCAAGAAGAAGATTAATTGTAAATATCTCCGACGCATTCAAAGACGTATTCTCTTGCGAGTCATATGTGGATATCGCACCTTAAGCTATGAATCTGTTTATGCAATTTCTGGTTTTCCTCCGATCGACACTGCCATTCTTCATAATATCGCCTTTAGAGAAAATTACTCTACTTCTTCTACTTCTGGTTACGATTATGTTTTACCTCCATCTGATCTTCCTCATCCCTCGGAGAGAAAGGCTATCAATGTTATTATTTATTGCAACAAAACTGCAGGTGATTTCCCTGTTACTTGCTATACTGATGGCAGTAAAATTGATGGCAAGGTTGGTTTCGCTTTTGTTGCCTTCAAGAATGGCATTGAATTCGAGCATTTTCAATTTAGAATTCGAGATGAATGCACTGTTTTTATAGCTGACCTATTATGTTTAAACTTTGCCATTAAATGGATCATGGATCGAGATAGTGCTGACAAAGATTATCTCATTTGTACCGATTCACTTTCATCCTTGGAGACCTTAAAATATATTTCTGCTGCCAATAGCATTATCGTCGAAATTCAAAGGCATCTCAAAACCCTTGAAAATAAAAACGTCTCTGTTTTCTTTGCTTTTGTTCGTGGACATACAGGTATCTTTGGTAACGAGTGAGCTGACTTCCTTGCCAAGTCCGCCACAAAGCGTGAAATTGATATTAGTGTCAATATTCCCAAATCTTTTTTTAAGAAGGTCATGTTTGAGAGTATGGTGGAGTCATGGAACCAAGAATACGTTAGCTTAAATAATGGTAGTTTAACCAAGAAATTTTTCCCGTCCATTAGAATGAGACTCTCATGCCATCACTTCTTTGCTAACTACAAATTGACTCATATCCTCACAGGACATGGAAATGTTAAGAGTTGTTTGAGTAGATTCAAATTGTGTTCGGTGACCCTCTGTGACTGCAGCGTTGGTGGCGAGGAAAATGCTGAATATGTTCTGTTTTTGTGTTCGAAGTACCGTAGGGAGAGAAATATTTTTAAATTGGCTCTTAAGGACTTAAATATTAACTGGCCTCCGAATTTCTTTCTGCTCGTTTCTGGTAAGTGTGCTTTCGGCTTATTTTGTAAATTTATCATAAATATTTGTAATTCTTCTTAGTTTCTATTTGTTTTGTTTTGTCGGTATCTTCTGTTTTCTTAGTGTTTTATACTTACCTCTGTAAGTCCCGTGTGATACTTTGTGGTACACGGGAATTTTATGGGTATTTTTTAATTAAAAAAAATTCAAAAGCTTTCTCCGGCGTTTGAAGTGCTCGTAAGTGTTCAAAGTTTATGGGATTCCCCATGTCACTATAGTGTCAAAATTCTGGAGAGCCCTCGAACCACTCTGGGATTTATGCTTTCTATAACGTCAGAACCGCACATTGCAAGAACTTTATGGCCTCTTATCCTAGAGTTTATGAGACCGCTCAGATCAACAGTTCCCGATAGATGACATGTTCATGTTGAGGGGTAGGAACGAGCATCACATACTTATATAGTTACAATTTTCGTGTAGTAATGGAGACAATGTCACAATAGAGAGAGTGAGCTAAAAGTTCGTAAAAACTTTAAAAATTCATAAAAAAAGGAAGAAATCATGATAAAGAAGTGCGGTTTGCAAGAAAGGGTTCACAAGGAAGTCGGATTTTATTAGCAGCCAAAACAAAAGTTTAAAAAGTTTAAAAGTTAAAAAAGTCACCCGTAGATGGCGCTGACATGCGAGAGATTCAGCAGAATTTTGCAATAAAAGATCGTGATACACGAGGATTTGAAGGATCGGCCACGAAGACCCTCGTTGGCGGAGGGCCGCATTACTGCAGTGGAAATCGTTATGAATAATATGTCTGCGGAATCGTCCACGGGGAGTAGCAATGCTCACATAGCTGGACCAGTGACTTTACCAGTAACTTTTTAAACTTTTATTTTGCTGCTAAAAAAATCCGACTTCCTTTTGAGCCATTTCTTGCAAACTTCACTTCTTTATCATAATTTCTTTCAATTTTATGAATTTTTAAAGTTTTTACGAAATTTTGGCTCACCTTGTACATTAAATTAAACAGAATTTAGCAAGATAAAAACAAAGGAAATCATTTATTTGTATCATTTAAAAAAATTCTATGTTTTATTAATGAACGAAAAAAGGATAATGTAAATAATATTTTTTCTGTAAATGACATATTAAATTACATTAAATGAACTACGAAAATCAGTAAAATTTTCAATCTATAATGTAGAATAATACTATATTTATTCCTTCATACAGTTCTGATGTATAGTAACTACATGAAACATTAATTTTACAAAGCCTTGAACAAAAATATTTCCATTGTTTAACACTTGAATTTTTTTTCGCTCCTATCAAAGGGAAAATTTTCAATAACTTTTTTCTATTCTTTGCTTAGCTTCTAATTAACTGGTCAAAATACTTTTTGTTTAAGATGCTGCCATTGGATTTATCGACATGATCTCACAGGAAAATTTTAATCTCAGCTGCCACTGAATTTATCGACATGATCTCACCAGTACTATTTAATCTCAGGAATATGATACGCTTTTTCAATTTGTGTTTTTTTTGTAATATTTTAATGCTTAAAATTAAACTTTTTATATCCATTTCACTGATCTTTCTGGCGTCGAAATATTCTTCTTGGAGCATTTCTTTTAAACAAACACAATGAATTATCCCCATTTTTCCATAAGCTAGGTGTTAGTAGAACAGGTCAAAATTTAAAAACTGATGTCGTTCTAATCTTGAACAAAATAAAAAATTGTGTTTGTTGTGTCAAAAGTGTATAGATTTCATCAAATTTATATCGATCTAATCAATTTTCTTCATAGATACTACATTTTTTTTTCAGTATAAAAACTAATTTTTCAGTTTCTATTTTTAATTCCTAAGATGAATTAAACGTCATTACAAATGGTAAGAACACTGAAAGAAAAAAACAGCCAAATACCAAACTTTAGTAAGTACTTTATGACATGTTATAATAATCTTGGTAAGCGCAAGTTTGTTCAATTTTTTCCCTGGACTCGAGAAATAAAATCCGCAAAGGGATAAATTCTAAATATCTGTATAAATGTATTTTTACCAGAAGTAAAATAATTTTAAATTATCTTCCTTTTATAGTAAACTTTACATCCTTTACCAGCACAGCTACTGCGAATTTATTGCGATCGTTTGTTTAAAAATATTTTAAAGAGCAGTGGATATGCATAAAATTCTGCCTAACTTGCTCAACCTTACAGAACTATAGTTGCTTTTCAACTTCTTACATAACATTACATAGTGAAGCCATCAATACCTGGGAAATAATTCTCCAGGTATTGCTCTAAAGGACTTTTTCATGTTTCCAAAGTTTACAAAGGCTCTCAAAGGAATAAAAAAACAGTGTAAAACGTAAAGTTTCAAGGAGTAGTCTCTATAAATGTTTGATGTGTTACCTACAAGAGACTCGTTAATATTTTGAAGAATAGGAAATTTATTTTAATAGCTTAGCCTTACAATCTTAAATAAGTACCAATCCTACAAATTAATTAAAATAGCCTACAAGTACCAAGCCTACAAATTAATAAACACAGTTTGCACATATGTTCATCTGATATGCAACATTACATTATCAATATCATCTGGCATTCAGAAGTTTTTAACCACTTGATGGTAATAAGGAGTAAAAACGCGATTCATGACTGCCTCTATTCTTGTATTTTGCTATCTGAACTACCTTGACTATAATATAGGCCTACAAAAGTTTTTTCTTTGGTGGCTGGGATTTTAGAACTGATTTTAGCTATATTTGGGGCGCTGAATCTAAATATGAAATTAGTTTTTCTCTATCAGCCCTACTTTTTTAGATATAGTAAAATCTCGTTTATCCGGACTAACTGGGACCATAGGCAATCCGCACAATTTGAAAATCCAGGTAATATGGGTACTAAGAAATACAAAATCCTTAACTAAGAAGACTTACTTTGTTTTGTAACAAAATTACATAGCATTGTTTACAAGACATTAAAAAATATAAAAATAACTTTTCACATCATTTTTTAACAAAGAATTGGTAAGTCTAGAGAAGCTTTCTTAAACTCAACAAAATGCATTTTATTGCCATAATTTATTGTACAATATATGCAGGAATTGTACATAGAATCAAATTAAAAAGAGAATATTTGGCGTACTTTGTAGTGGCATAAGTTGGCGAAAGTTTGTAGTTATGTTCTTGCTATCATAGTAAAAAATTATTATCTAATTTGAACATTAAATAAAAATAATGGCTACGAATCTGATCCGGATTATCCGGAGATCCGAATTAACGAGAATCGGATAAACGAGGTTTTACAATACATCCACTTATCTATCAATGTTTTTTCTATTCAACATTCAAGTATGGGTGATTTTCCCTCCTGGGAAAAATGGGTCTTCCTGTATATTTTCCAGATGATTGGCGCCTATTTATTGACGATCTCAAAGCGATATTTTCACAAAGCGAAGTTTGAAATGTGTCCTTCTACACAATGGTAACAAATATGGTTCAATACCAATTGCTAACTAAACGAAAAGGAAAGAAGAATATGGCACCATACCTTTGATCTTGAAGAAGATAAAGTATCATGAGCATCGATGGGAGGTTTGTGTGGAATTAAAAATGGTAAAAATTCTTCTTCGAAAACAAAGTGGCTACACCAAATATCCTTGTATCGCATCTCTGGGATAGAAGAGACAAAATACACCACTGGGTTAGAAAAGAGTGGCCTAACTGAGGAAACAGGGACGTTGGGGAAAAGAATGTAATTAACGACCCCTTAGTTGGACGAGATAAAATCATCTTTCCTCCACTGTATATCAAGCTGGGCCTAATGAAGCAGTTTGTAAAGGATCTTTATAAGAACGGATCATGCTTTGGATATATAGAGAAAAAATTACCTAAGTTGAGTACAGAAAAAATTAACGCAGGAATATTCGACGGCCCACAGATAAAACAACTCATCAAGGATCCTTCCTTCGTAAATTCCATGAATGAGGCTGAGCGAAAAGCCTGGAATTCAGTTGTTGCAATTGCCGGAAATTTTCTGGGCAAATGCAAATCTGAAAACTATGTTGAACTGGTGAACGAGATGCGAAACAGTTTCAGATCCCTTGGGTGCAACATGAGCATTAAGGTGCTCTATTTACACAGGCATTTAGATCATTTTCCTGAAAATTTAGGAGACACCAGTGAGGAACAAGGTGAAAGATTTCACTAGGATATTAAAACTATGGAGGACCGCTACGAAGGAAAATAGGATATGCCCATTATGACAGATTACTGCTGGAGTTTTTAAAGGGATTGTTTCAAAATACATTCAAGAATATCACGGAAAAGAAGTTTCCGAAGTATTCAGTGACAGGTTGGTTTCATTGATGACCTTTTCCCCGTTTTGCTCTTTGAAATTAGATAAGTGCTACTGCAATATTCTCTATGATTTTTATGTTCCTTTAACATTTTAAAAAAATATAATAATAATAAAAAATTTTGTGTTTAGTTTTTTAATTTGATCCATGGATTTAACTTAAATTAGTGTGACATATATTTCATTGAAATGTTATATCTTAGAAATTTGAGCTCCTAGGCAAAAACTAATGCCATATTTGAATTCAGGAATAGAATACATATGAAATCAGCTCCATATACGCCGACACCAAAACCACTTTTGCCCTATTTAATAGGAAAAATCATTTCCAAAATGCTAAACTCCATATTTTCTTTATGTTTTTGTGCGAACGCTAGAATATTGGCCATAAGTATTTTCAATGCTTGATAATTTTTTACCATGCTGATTACTTTATTCGTGTTTTTTTCTCATATGATTTATAAGATTCCGTCCTCGTAATTTCTATTCATCAAGTGCGACTGTAACGACCATCGCCTAAACCTGGTTTCAAACTCCGCTGATGTCGGTATTCTATCACTTGAGCTCTCACGGCAATGAGAGGAAATCTCCTATTTCGAATATTATATGTTTAGATTCGCCGTCCACATAGATAGTGGTTAGCGTTCTGAGTTACCACAAGGTTGGCTTGGTTTTAAATACCGAATAAGGCTTGGTCGTTTTCGTGTGGTAAGCCTCATAGGGAGCAATGCTGGACCACCTATATGGTTGCACCCATTATAAAGAGCCCACAAAATTTCGCGGATTTTCATGGAACAATGTCAAGATGTACCGACCAGCAGATCAGAAGTCCGTTCCCCATTAAAAAAATGTTTAGTTATTGTTTTTAATTATTTAATTATTTGTAGTGATACCGAACCTTTTCAACCATTATTATTCATTTGCCATGTGATTGTTAACGTCCAATATATGAATTTTAAACCAATCGGGTACTACAACTGTATTGACCGTCTGAGCTGAACCGGGATTTGAAGCAGGGTTTTCCTGTTATTAAGCGAGTTTTTTTTTAACAAATTAATTATTTCGATGATGTTAGATACTCTAATTTTTCTTAACGTCATGACTAATCAGTTTTGCTAATCAGTTTAGGATTTCAAGGAATGGTCCCCAAAAGTATATTTAAAAAGCACATCCACAGATTTTTTCGTACAGATGACGAATTTTTTCGTCGAAATATCCAGGGATTTTTTCGTAATTATGATCGTTCAGAAGTTTTTTATAGAAAAAACATTTCGTGCGCTAGACCACAATCCATACAAGTTAATCTAAAACATAGGATATTTTATTTTAAATATTCCTATTAATTTTGCATCATATATATTCAAGTATTTAAGGTAAATTTGGACAATGCAATGACTAGATGATATATTTCAAAACTATAGACAAACACAAAAAATATAAATTTGTAACCACATATAGAAGCATAAAATAAACCCAAACAAATAAATAACTTCGACAAGACATACAATAAATAAACAGCTGGAACAACGAAACTGAAAGGAATATAAAAATAAAATTGCATTTATCACAAAAATGTAGATTTATGTTTTCGTTGAATTTTTGTGGCTGTTCGCCAACGTGCGTTCGTGCAGAAGGAAAAGCACTCTATAGTCATTTGCTTATCTGTTGCAACATTCTTTTGTCTGTTACCGTTCGATTATAGCATTCCTAAATGCATTTTATGGGGTTCAAAGCTACAGTTATTTTTAATATTTGTCTTTACCTATAAATATTTCTAGTTAAAAGATTCTTTACTATTAACACAAATACGAAAAATATCCATTAGTGAAAAATACGGTGCATATATTATTTTTATTCGTTAATTTAATGTGCAGAAGTTATGTGGATAAGTTCATGAAAAAATTTTATTTTATCGTTTTTTAGTTCAAGCTGCGTATGAATGCAGCCAATATTATACAAAAAAACAAATTTTCTGCATCCTAACCGTCAAGTAAATAATTTTTTTTAGCAGGAGACTAATTTTGGGAAGCTGATTGTAAAATAGCATATGATTCAAAAATTTTACATTTAAGATTATTAATATTTAAAAATAAATTTTTTTTCTAAAAAAGGAGGAATTAAAATTTCTTATTTTAAATATAGAAATTTCTAATCATAGAAATGGGTTCTATTATCGCATATTTTCTGCTCATTATTGATATAAACTTGCCCCCTTCATAGTTTTCGATTGATCCAACAGGGCCCAGTTGATCTAGTAACTATTAAAAATAATTTTATGAACATAGTAAAAGCATGAACATTAAAAAAAATCTAAATGTATTTGATAGTTATAAATTAAGGTGAATATTATTGCTGATACTGTTTAATTTAAACTATATCATCCATTTTTATTTTTTTAAAAACCTTCTAAATCAGGGGCATAATTTTAAAAGACTTAAAAAATGTTACTTTTCAAAATTTAGAATAGTGAAAAATTAAAGGTTATTTGTAATTATTTGTAATGGTCTTTTAAAAAAAAGAGATTGAAAACTGAAAAAAAAATTAAATAAAACATGATCAATTAGTGTCAAAGTGGTAGTCGCTTTTGTATTTTAAGATGTTCGATTTTCAGGGGACCTCAATTTTAGAATATAAAACAACACGAAAGGTTTCTACAATAGGCCTGCACAACTCGAAATCTTATGAGGGCCATATTACTTTATGGTAAACTATTGGGGGCCGGAATAAAATGTAGAATAGTTGGGAAAGCAAAAAATATTTTATCCAACAAAAAATAAATTACTGATTATTTTAAAAATTGAATAAACATTAATATTCCTTGTTTATATATTCCTATGAATCTAAATATAATACTATGAAATAAATATAATCCTATGATTCATAGTATTATATTTATATATAATAAATATAATACTATGAATCTAAAAAGAATATTCCGTATTTTTAAAATTTGTAATATTATGTGTCTTTACAAAAGGCTTCGCGGGCCACAAAGTGAGTGCTAGAGGGCCGCATATTGCCTACGAGCCGTATGTTGTTCAGGGCTAATTTATAAAATTATAAGAAAAATCCATATATTATTCTAATGAAAAAAAGAATATTAGTGCAATGACATATCTGTTTATAAGATAAACTCACAAATTTAGTCCGAATTCAACATTCAGATTGTGGGATTTTGTGCACGTGTTAAGTAATTTTTAGAAATTCATTGTAATTGAAGCTCACTGCCAAAAATTATTTATAATACAGAATAGAATGTCTCACTGTTACTACTTATTTATGGAAAGTTCTTCAAATGTTTAATTGTATAATTTCTTCGAAGTACATAAAAGCCACATATTATTCCATAAATCTACATATTATACGGAAAACATGAATATTAGTGCAATTACACATCTCTTTATTTGATAAACTCACAAATTTACACCAAGTCTAAATTCAACAATCAGTATGTGGGACCTTGTACAGTTGTTAAGTAATTTTTAGAAATTCATTGTAATTGAAGCTCACTGCCAAAAAATTATTTATAATTCAGAATAGAATGTCTCACTGTTACTACTTATTTATGCAAAGTTCTTCAAATGTAGGATTTTATAATTTCTTCAAAGTACAAAAAAGTAATATTAGGTTAAATCTAATCTTTAAGTTTAATTAAATTTAAAATCAGTCCAAAGCTTAAAGAAATCATTTACCCTTAAATTAAAGAGTAGTATATAATAATAAGTTTGATATGTATAAGAATTCCATGAATTTACTGAAATAATTTCAAACATCATTTTTGTTCCTTTGAAAATGTGCACTGTTCATGAATAGAAATTGTGTAAAATTCTGTAGAGACATCTAAAAATGTTTAAATGCATAAAAATGTCCAAATTTTATCCGAGCCAATGGCCGACAATCTCACCCCATCATGTAAAATTCTCGCTTCAGACGAGAAAATAAATTTTTACGGATAACTAATGACGAAATAAAAACAAGTCTCGGAAACTTCGTGACAGTACAAACTTTTGTCTTAACGATCTAGTTCTGCGAAAAGTTTGATATTAATAGGGCAATAACAAGATAAATGGTAAAGTGGACGAAAAAATACTGGGCAATAGGATGGAAATATTTTCTAAGGGATTTGTGTTAGCTTAAGTATTTAACCTATAAATGTTTTTAGACATCTACTTCAGGTATTTTTTTTAACATTGATTCTTGAAAATTACGAAGTTGTATAAAAGTAAAAAAATAGATGCTTATAGTATAATCTTTATCAGAAAAGTTCCAGGATTGATTTTATAACTTGTGAAGTTCACTTGTTTCTTTACCATTGTGGTAATATATATTGTATTAAACAATGAACTCTCCAAAAACGAGATACGACGAGGTTTTCTACGTTTAAAGCTATTTATTACAACAAAAATTAGGCAACTTAAGTACAGTACTCATTGCTAGCAGGCAACGTGAAAATTAACGCGCTTGTTAATCCTGGTAGCTATATTACGGAAACCCTGTCAGAAATCAGCCACGGCACTACTTGCAAATTCACCACACTAACCTTTCTGTCTCCACTTTATCACTAGGTTACTGGAACGATAGCTAACTTCAAGATGCCTTCGTTGAGCTTGGCAATATCCAACTGCTGTGCTCGAGATGAACGACAAACCGATCTTTTTCTTCTTCAAATTTTCTGTTCGTTGCTCATCTCTATCCGACCTCGTCTCGTGGTGTCTCTCGCCGGACTGACCCGCGTGCACGCCTACCCACGAGGTTTCCCATCTAGTAGAAAAGCACCTCATTTGCATTCGCGTTTTTTCGTCTTTGGATTGTTTAACATAAACGGCTTTAACTGGAGGGGAATTAATTTGTATTCAATACCTCACAAATCCTTTACCTGTCATACTGAAGCACACGAAATGAGTGTTATTCAGTCATCTGATATGTGTTCTGAATACACATGACTTTGGAAGTGTTTCCATGCAGACTCACCAGGCGGCAGGGCTGTGCTTAGCAACCCACTGTTCGTGTTGTTGGCACATTTAGTTCGAGGTTACACGAGTGGTATTGTGGACGTGGATTCCAAGTAAAGAGTTAACATTAAAATCTGTGTTAAGCTATTAAGAACCCCTAGTTTGTATCCTTTCTCTAACACAGTCCCCATATTCACCCGGCCTGTCGCCGTGTGAAAGGGAAGCGTCATGAAAATATTGCAGCTACCCAAACGGCTGTGGCAGATGTGCTGCGAATCATCCTGGATGACGCTTTCTCTGCTTCCTTTCAAGAACGGTAGTAGTTGAACCTCCAAAATAGGTAGTAGTTTGGCATAGATATCCGAGGAGACTACTTTGACAAGACCTAAGACCATTAATTGCTAAGTTGAATAAATTTTTTTTACAAGCTCAGTCCTAGAGCTTTTCTTGCAAAGATTATATTTCTTGTTTTCATACTGTATGAATCTGAGCATTCCCTTCTTACCCACATTTTCTATCAACAGAATTAAATTAAAATAATTTACACATTTTGTTTTTAAAAGCTGCACCAAAAGATAAAAATCGAATTAAACAGAAACTGTAATAAATGTTTACTGTTTATTACGTGTGTTTTATATAGTCTCTTTTTGTTTTTATTTTTTCGAAACAGAAAAAGCTGATTTTAAAAATCGATAGGTTCTCTAAAATAGGAGATATCATCCCAGGGTTGTACATCACTCAATCTATAACTTAATTCGTCTATCATCCATACAAAACGTAAGTTTGGTTCATTATTTTGGATCAAAACGAGTGGACAACAGTTTAAAAAATGGTCTTTTTGAAATATTCAGTAAATGTTCCTCGAGGCAAAAAATACTAGAATGTGCTTGATACGGCTGTATCTAGCGCTACATACATATCTAACGCTTGAGATCTTTGCCCAGAAACCTGAAAATGCTCCGTTGGCGCGGATTCTAAAATAATCTTGCAAGCAGTGACATCAGACTATCGCGATTACCGATTTATTCGCTACGGATCGACCAAACTCGGAGCTGTAGGAACGGTAACACATCTCCTGACGTGACGGTAGTCCCCGAGACCTACGAATATGCTAGATACACTAATATGCTAGATCTTTCACATCCCGGGGAACACCGGGAGTTGAGGGCTAACTAATGTCCTCAAAAGAAGTGATACCGCTGTATGATATCATAGCGCTAAAGACTTCTTTAAAGTCACACTCAAAACCTTTCTTTTGTCTTATATATCTACGCACTGTTGAATGTATCCCGAAAACGGGTGAGGGGATGCAAGTTCAAATCATTAGTGAAAGCGATGACGTCAACGATTCAACCGTAAGAGGTTTTTTTTTCATCCTAGTGGCAAAAAGTAGCACTCAAGATCTTTGTTCGAATTGAATCAGGTTCCACTGCACCAGATGGGGCTAAAAACTCCTTTAAAGTTACATATAAAACATTTCTTTTGTCTTATACTTCTATGAACGGCCAAATGTATCCCAAAAACACACAAGGGTTTCGCAGGTTTAAATAATTTGTGAAGGCTATGGCGTCAGCTATTCAATCATACGAGTTTATCGTTTTTTTCGCCACCCTAACAGCAAAAACTTGCGCTCGAGACCTTTTCCCAGAAGCCTGAATGTGATCAGCTTGAGTTTTAATCTGTTTGCAGTTCTAATGCTTTGTTGTGATGGCTGCTTCAGAAAAGAAAAAGACATTAGAAATTCGTGGGTTAGTTCTTCATTTGCTTTACGGAAAAGGAAAGTCAGATACAAATATTACCACAATAGATAACTATTATAACAAGACAGTTCACCAGATTCCACTGTAATGCAATATCATGTAAATTATAGTAAAGTTCAAAACAGTTACAACAAAATTATCTGCGAGAACATTAAAGTTGTCCCGTAGAATAAGTAGCATTATTTTAAGAAATATTAGCGAAAAATCAACACTGAGGGATTTAAGGTATCCGACTACCTTCGGAGCACTTTTTTTCAAAAACTGTACTTGCGTAAATTTGTCTTATTTTTCGAGGGCATTTAACACCAAAATACGAAAATCATGAAAAAAAGGCCACACCTATGCAACTTTTCACAAAATTGACGATTTTGGATAGAAATTTAGCAACTTTTTACAAAAACGGCTCTATCTCAAAGAAAATATGCATATAACAATAATGTCTTTTTGTCATATGTACGTAAATACCTCCTGAGTGTAATGATTTAAAAACTAATCGCTATCTCGAAATCTAAAAAAAATTACAGGTCATTATATGCAATGACATGTAAAATTTTCGTAATTTTTCAGGCAATTTTTTATATATGCAGCTATAAATCAACAAATAATATACCTCAAACCAAATATGTAGTCCATTACATTCTTAGTATTATGAAAAATATACGTTAAAAATTTCATAGACATATCATGGAGTTATCAGAAGAGTAGTTATCAGAGTTGGAGTTATCAGAAGAATATCATATTGAGTTATCAGAAGAGTCTTTTTCATTTTTGATGAAAAGTAAGTTCTTCAGAAAACACGATAAAAGTTTTCAACTTTTATTGAAATTCATACCTTCTGCTGATCTTTAAATCGCTCTCATTTCATTTCTAATAATCGCACTGAAAAAACAAAAGCTGATTTAGAAACATAAATTTACAATCTTTAAAAAAAAAGAAATAAAAACGATTTCCGAATTTTCATCAAATCGATGTTTTAGAGGTAGTCGGATACCTTAAAAACTGAATTCGAAGTTTCAGATATATATTGGAGGCGATATATATTGGAGGCTCTGAAACTTGTATTCTGTATGATTCCTATATTTAAAATTCCGAATTCCCTCCGAAGAGTGATTACGTATGCCAGGGAATAAAAGGGATGAAAAAAATTTTCTAGAAACATAGGGAAAAAATATTCTACGTTTAGAGAAGAATCAATTTTAGTGTCTTTCACAAATTTTATGCAAAGAAATAATTTTGAATACTGGAATAAGATGGCGAAAGGAAATTCTACATCTCTGGCTCCGATAACTTAATAACTCTGTGAGGGGAAATACATCCGCCCCCCTTCTGATTTTGAAAACAGATCTTGCGTCCAACTGTAAAACATGATGCAGAAGTTATTGCATGCGCATCTGCTTCCTCATCTAGGGCAGGTAATCTTCTATGTTTTCGTATATGAAAGAATAAATACATTACAAATAGGAAAGAGGATAAATTTTCGACTAGAGCCTCTAACATTGGAACTGTTCCAATTATCTCGACTTGTTAAAACACAATTTAAAATCCCCCAACACAAAAGCTTAAATTGTAAATTCCTTTTCAGTTCTGTAAAGGAAAATATACAACTTAGATTGTTCGGTTTCCGTTTTCATTGTAGTTGCCCCGAAGTTATAATAATATCTCTGTGTCAGCATGTAAACTCCATAGAACTTAGTTTACCTGAACTGGTACATAAAGCTAGAAAATTTTTTTTCTTGAAAACTACAACGGAAGAGTTATTTCAGGATGAGAGGTATGAAAATCGAGCTTGAAATACCAGAAAAAAACACCTACTTGATTATATTCCAAGAAGGATTAATCAGAATTCAAAAGAGAGAGGGAGAGAGGACTATTAGTAATCTCAACAATTTAAAGAAAAATCCTAAGAAGTAATCTCTTTGATTTTTCTTATCAAATATTCCGATCTCTTATGTGACTAATATTTTTACGCTTTGCGGTATCATGTTTTTAAAATGAATAAATAGTTAATTTTTATTTGTAAAATATACTTAAAAGAAATAATATACTTAAAGAAAGTGGCTAACACACTTTGATTTTTTGAGTTAAATATTAATTTAATTTTAACATCGTTATCAAATAAGTGCCGATTACTTTTATGAGACGTTGCAAATAGTTTTTTAAACAACAATATATTGATTCAATATGCTTTAAAGAAGTACTAAGATCAATGTACTTTAAATTCATTGAATTAACCTTTGATAAAAGTTGTTTTGTATTGAACGGTATTCCTATCTTTCTGTGCTCCCCATATACTTTGTACATAATTATTTATATAAAGAATCAACTTAATTTCAAAGGTGAGTGAGTCTTTCAAAAGATAATATATATAAGAGGTTCCGGAAAATAAGAAACTAACCTAATGATTTTTACGTTTCAAAATAAATTTTACTATAAAAACTTATGAATCTAATATTTTTATGAATTGTTGTAGTAGTATTTGAGTGAAAATAAATTTTTTTTGTTTAAATATATCACAATTGGTCATTGGTGTGCAGGGCTTTTGAATGATGACACAATTAGTACAAATAAAAATCCTTTAATGATCTATACGATGATCATAGGTACAGATAAATAACAAAACTAAGTATAAGACATAATAGCGAGCCAACTGCTCATAAAGAAATAATTTAAATGGCTCACGAAAAGATACTCTCTCCACACCCCTAACCGAGAGTGGGAGATTAACAGATGCCACAGACAGACTGACACATTAACAAACCTGCTCTTCTTATATACAATTAAAGATTTTCATAAGAGACATGGTCTGCAGTTACATACGGCCAGACATAGTCTACTAAAAAAGCACTTTCATTCGGAAAATACGTAAGAGAGAAAAATAAACTATCACGTCATGTTTGCAACAGCCGACAAGCTGAATACCATGGCATCGATGCGATGTTTAAAAGGCTGACACCTAGACGCATGTTAGGAAGTGACAAGATAAATTAGCATGTTAGGAATGTTAGGAAGTGTTTAGCATGTTAGGATTAGCATGTTAGGAAGTGACAAGATAGATTTTTTTTTTTTTAAGCGGAGGCACTTGTCGCCTATACTACGTCGTAGTTTACTGTCCATTTTATTATGGGGCACCATATAGCCGAACAGCATTATCCCGTATGAAGGACGACGATTTTTCGTAGAGCGACGCCGGGATTCGATCCGACCACCCTCAGCACCGAAAACCAGCGCGCTGTACCACCGGGCCACTACAAACCCGCAAGATAAAAGTAAACAAGGCGAATATCGTCACGTTAAGTAGGCATCGCGCAGTTTTCCCATCAGCTATTCAGAGAGTAGACAGACGTGAGTTACTTTCAGAGAGGCATTTCAGCTGGTCTACCAGTTTTGATACTTTATTTCGTAGTTTAAACATTCATTATTTAACTTTAGACCATCAATGTAACATTCTTTCACCTTTTCCTCCGATTTCCAATGAAAGACGGACATAAAGGCATTTTGTCCTTGTGACAACAATCAACAAGAGTTTATTTCTTTTGTTATATGCAATTAACATAATGAAGATAAGAAGGCATTGGTTAAGTTTTGGGTGAAGTATCACTCTTAAAGTGCTAGCCATTGAAAAATATTAGAATACATGCTCAATTTAAGAATCAAAGAACTAAAGTTTGATTCATAACACTTGATATTTTGATAGTAAAAAGTTTCAAACTGAATTTAAAGAAATTTATCCATGTGAGAGGGAGTTTGAGTTCCGTCCACTCAGGCGTGGACTTTAAAGGACACTATTAGATATCTAAACTGTTCGTTAGGAGCCATATACCATAAAGTATGTACTATCTATCATAATGACTTCTGCCCTCTTAACTGCTGAAGTTATTAAGGGAATAGAAAAACCTTAATCTTTGTCTATAAATAGTAGCAAGAAAGACAAGATTTGAACTCCTCAAGCAAATTCATCTTTCTTCCGCAGAAGCGAAGCAAAAGAACTCCTACACGGTATGGCAAGGCAGACCGAAGGCATTTTATTCTTCTAAATATAGAGAAATATTAAGGTTTTTCAATTTCCTGATGTAGTCCCTCGTTGACATATAAAAATATGCATCAAACAGGACTTACATTATAAAAATTATAGAATACATTATAGAAATGTTTTTATTACAGAAATGCATTTTGAAATGTATAAAGTAATGCAAATGGAAAAATTGTTCTTTTTATTTATCTCTTTTTCTTTCATCACTTTCTGTCATTCTCAATTAAACTTTTTTTTCGTCCGCAAACTCTACGGAATAGGATTAAAGTAACGGAGGTTTAGAGATAAACTTATAAAAGCATCTTAAAAAAAATCTTATAACAGTATCTTACATGATAAAACGTATCTTCTGTATAGATAAATATTCGTTATTCTTTCAATTTTTCGAGCTATATAGAGCATCTGAAGAGATATAACTTTGCTAGTTTAATGCATTTCTGATAAAATTTGAAATTAATATATTTGTTTCTTTATTGGTGGAAACTATTAGTTTAAATCTGTTTCCTTTTTTACCTCTATTTCGTAATGAGACTAATAGAAAACAAATTTTTTAAGGAAATCATGCTTCAAATGATAGAAACATAATATGAAATTTTTGTTAGTGGTAAAGTAATAGATCTTATTATAGAAAAAAAAAACGTAATCGAAAAGTCTTACCTACGAAACTATCTGAACTATTTGTAGAGGAAGTAACGCAAGTTTGACAATCTTCTGGATAACATTTCTTGTACCTTTTTGTGCGTTTTGACAAGAAGCAGGTCTTTCCTGCTTAGAATTAGCGCTATATTTCTTTATTATCCTTCTCTTTAATAAATGTGCCACGGTTTCGTGATGTGCTTCGGAACGATGAAAATATATAAAACAGAATGCAGCCGACGCTTCACGTAAAACGGAACCCCAATATATATATACACAAAAATGCGCGCATGATATTGCAAGGTTTTGTTTTCTCGTCCTTCAGGGAAGATGCACAGCTCTTGAAATAAGATTAATAATTATTGCTTTGAAAGGAATGCTGCAAACTTTCCCATTCAGAGAAGGAAATAAATCTTATGTCTATTCCAGAGATCCTCGAAAACATTTCTAAGATCTTATTTTCAAATATCCGTCTTTTATTTATGGTCCTATAGAATTATATAAATTTTTTTAATAAACCAGAAATGCATGGCAACAAGATAAAGGTATTTATATGGATGATATAAGCACGGTAAGTTCTGTAAAGCTTGCATTATCCTCTTTATCTGGGTAAATGTAAATGTTTGAGATGAAAAATTATTTTTACCGTTGTTTTTTTATTAATAGAAGAGGCTGAATTCAAATTAGAATTATCTATTAAACGATTCTACTCCTCATTTTTGTTTCTGAGTCTAGAGTTTAATTTATGTGTTGTTGATATAGTTAAAATGGTTTAACTATCACAAAAAGGATTAAGGCCTGCATTTAAGTGGTTTAATTCCCAAGCATGAGGTAAACAAAAGGTTATTTATATGATAATTAATACAAAGGAATTATTTGGCTTAAGGATGATATTTTTAGCTATCTTTTATTCAGAGCTTTTGGTTTTTAACATACTTAAGGATTTAGCAAATTTCCTACGCTATTAAGCATTTTCTTTCTGTCTGTATCATTAATAATAAATATCTTTAGAGTTTCTTTTCACGTATTAAATAAATTTCAATGATTTCTTGAATTGCTATAATTATAGCAACCGGCAGTTAAACGAAAAACAAAGTCATTAACTTTTATAGTCTAAATTCATGAATACTTGTCAGATGAGCGTATTTTGTAAACCATTAATTTTTCATTCATAACTCATTCTCTTACAGTTGTCCGTATGTGCTATTAAATATTTCATCTACAATTACATTTTTTAGTTACTGTTCCTAATACCTATTGAATATCTGTCAGATGTAGTGTCACTGACTATCTGTAAAATTTAGGATTGTTCCCAAGGAGAATTGAGGAATAAGTTTAATGATCCCAGTCAGTCACATTTCGGGCGAAACCAAACTTATATATCTTTATGACATCAATCATCGGGGTATTAGCAGATTGTTTTGAATTGGCAACTTAGTAAAAGTTACTGGTTTCTAATGATCATTTTATTTTGCTAGTATTTAATCAATATTATTAATTTCGCACCTCTGCTAGAAGAGAGTTACATCTCAAAATAGCCATATTATAAAGATGATATGCCGGAATTTAATTTCTTGTTTTATGAATGCCTATGATAATTTTGGGAAAACGTATTGTTCGAATCTCTTCAGAAGGCCAAACTATACACTATTAAAGTTCTTTTCAATTTTTAGAACAGGATTTTGAATTTTAATTACAAGATATAACCCTCTTCTAGTAACCTTATTTTGTCAACATGGACTGAAAGGTTTGAGGGAATACTGTCATATCTCTATGCTAACGCAAAATCTATGTAAACCTTTCACAATACAAAGAAAGAATCTTGATAACATGAACAGCAGGTTAGAAAAAATACAAATTTATTTTCCAAATAAAAACATTTTGTAATGTTCGAAACGGGCCCGCCAGACATTCGGACAATGAAAGTTTTGTGCCGACGGGTGACAAAAGGACATCCAGGAGCCATGTGTTTTTCGCCGACAAAAGCTCTAAGCGTCACGGAATCCCCTTTTGTTCGAAGTACGGACTCTCAACTCTAAGCGGGACAATCGGAGTGGACAATAAATAACTCATCTATGGAAAGCTATCACGGGGCGTAGCGGCGTTAAGACGCCCGCGCGTTGGGGAAAAAATGTCTCAAAGCTCTGCAGTTGGTTTAGCTGTTCCGAACATGACTTGGGAGGATTTGCATTTTCACAAGAGAAGCATTGGACTCGTTATAATGAAAAAACTCTTTCAGTAGGACTGGATATTCTGGGGAGTTTCGAAGAAAAAAGGATTCCAGGTGCTGGATTGCAAGAGAAACTTCGGAATGACTGGGGGGGGGGGGGGGGGGAGCCCCCCCAGCGGGAGAAAAGTGGAGAACGAGTTATCGGATTAGACTCCACATTACTGAACTGGGAGCGTAAGAGAGAGGTTCTGACTTCTCCAGTTTGCTCGCGGAACATAGTCGTTTTAGTACTATGGACCTTTTTTATGTGAAATCGGAAGTGTGTTAATTCTTGCTTTTTTATATTAAATTTTTGTTTTTGTTATCTGAGAAAAGGATATAATATCATTTGATCACACCCTCAATGCATGTGGAACCCAGTAAGAAATATCGCCCCATTCAAGTAGCCGGGGGATATATACATCGACTGCTACACGATCGGAATTTTTAAGTAACCGCTCGGAAAGTTGTGATTCTGACATTCGTGCTGGACGTTACACATTTATTTTCCAAATAAAATTTAATGAACATTTTTATTACAGGGACATTTTAAAACAACAACATTAGGCACTGACAAAATTCTTATTTTCATTCTTCGCGCATGAGCAAGTTCCCGCTCCTAGTTGTGGAAGAGGGTAATAAGCGCCATCGAGGAGATTGTGTTGGTACTAGGCTTGTAACATTATTCGATAATGAGAAGCCCTGCTTATAGAGCATTGTGGTGCAATTTTCTCAAAATCAAAAATTTTGGAGATGTAACACTCTTCTAGCATATGTGCGATTTCATTCAATCTTCATATATTTTTACAATACCATCAGTACTGAACTCTTATAACATAAATTATTTTGCAATTATAAGAAATTATCTTGGAATGTCAATCAACGAAATTTTTTAAAAAGTCATCTTTATTTAACTAAAGTTCCGCTTAATATGCACAACAGACATGTTAAATTAATTTCGTTTATTCATAAGGTACAATAATATGTAATAATATTTTTCAACGAAGATTGAGGACACACCTATTTACTATGTGCGAAGTCAACTATTTATGAAATTTACTCTATATAAATAGTTGACTTCGTACATTATTCAAACTTTGTTACGCAGCGTATGATGAATATATTTTTTGCACTAAAACCTAACCAAATCTGTTTCCTGGCGAGTATCACTAGTTTGTAATAACAAAAAGCATAAAATTTTCCGAACGTGAATTTTACTCTGAATTATTAAGCAACATTCATAGGTCCGTCCGTGATACTTGTGGGTACTCTCTCTTTGAAAAATAAATCCCCACGAAGCTCCGATATAAGCTGCTTTCGTTACGGTTATCCCCGTTACAGATTTAGTCTCTCTAAAAGAAGCTTAGTTTGGACCAGAGTATAGTTTTTAGGAGAGTATTTTATATGCACACCTGGCACCCTTCAACTTACTTATGACGTGGAAACATTTGCCTCCCTTCGTTTCAGCAATTTTATATTTGTTCAATAGAATATTGTTACAATGATGAAATTTCTTTACTGTAACATACAGCATGTCCGAGAGAGATCTTTTATTTTTCAAAACATTAAACACAAAAATAAGAAACAGGTCAAAGTAAATGAAGTTTGCGGCAAAAGAATGAAGAAATATAACAGTTTTCTTTATCCAGTATCAATACTTGATAGACTGTTTCCCGAACGATGATTTGATCGTGGAGAAAAAATACCTTGGCCACCGCGATCGCAAAGACATGACTCCGCTGGATTTCTTTTTGTGGGGATACGTTAAAAGATATTGTTTATCGAACACCTGTTTCTGATATTTCCGTTTTAAAGGAAAGGATACAATACGCAATCCTCACTATTACACAGCGAATGTTAAAAGAAACTTAATCGACTACAGACTCAACATTCTTTTTGCTACTAACGGACTCACGTGGAGATACGTTCAAAGTACTGTAAAAAAAACCGCAAACTGCATTTCATTTGACCTGTTAGTATTTTTGTTATTAATAATTAGAATAATAAAGATCTTTCTCGGTCACGCTGAATTTCTAATTTTAGGAAATTTATGCAATTGGTGGGCTCTTAAATTCACATGAGAAGTTCCCTTTCAATTTCATTGAAAAAGTTATTAAAAGATCAATACGAATGAACATGGAACAGATAAAATTCGGCAACGGACTGACTGTAGTTAATAGTGTGACTAAACCTTGCTATCTCTAGACCTCCGTGGTAAAGAAAAATCTCGTCTTGAAAACAGTAGAAATTCTTTGAAAAATGAGTTTAATATTCAAAAACGTTGCTATAGAGTTTTGTGACTTTTTATAAAAAGATTGCTGATTTACGCTGATGTCATAAAGAAATGCGCCGCATTACAGATATAAAAAAATTCATTAACCTTTTCCTCACGGGGTGGGATAGCATGGAACCAAAAAATACGGGATTATATATATATATATATATATATATCCGACGAATCATTGTTCACATGGTTCCCTGCAGCAGGATGTGTGTATGTCTGGAGAACACTTACAAGCGTAAAATTCTGGCTGTCTCATCTCAACTGCCAATCATGGAGGTAGATTTATGAGGGTTTGGGATGGCATCTCATAGTTTTTTTCAGGCCCTATTGTAACCCTAAACGGAAGATTGAATGAGAAGGGCTATGTCGAAATTTTAGCTCACCAGTCCATCCTATGGTGCAAACTCTGTTTCTTGCAGGAGATGGCTTTCTCCAGGATGACAATTACCCTATACATACAGCTAAATCTATCAAGTATTGGTTTGGAGAGCATGAAAAAGAAGTTAAATATCTTATCTTGCCCTGTACAATCCCCTCGACTATATATCATCCAACCACTGTGATATGTATAAGCGGATAGACCCAGGTACAGATATCCACCACAGCATCTCTACAGGAACTTTCATGAATTTCCCCTGAAAAATGGTATAATATATTCATATATTCTTAACCAATATTCATGACTTGTATAATCCAATTCCAAGGTGAATCAGATGGTATTTCATGCCAAAGGTGATCCTGCACCGTATTTATAAAAGCTTTCATAATGTTTCTTAGTGTTTCCATTACTTTCATAACCACTTGTATATATATATATATATATAACCTCCTTAACTGCCGCTCTTACAAAGGGGGCAGGAAATTTCCCGTTCTAAAGAGGAAATCGGAAAAATGGCCCCCGTAAGCTAAAGGTTTAAAGGATTTTAGGTTAAATTACATTTAGGTTGGTAAAATGTACATTTTTAATCACCTTGTATAGCTGTTCGCAGACTTTGTACCTATTAAATTTGCTATATACGCATAAATCCTTGTATCTAACTATCTGATGGCATTCCATGCATAAAAAAGTTAGCATTAGAATCTGCTCAGGTAAATGTGATATAAGGTCCAAAATAATGGACAGCAGAGTAGGGATTTTTAGAGCTTTTTTTCAGTGTTTCATTAAAATAGTCGTGTCTTTGAGTGATACCAGTGAAAAGGATATAAGCACTTATTTCTACACACTATTTTGAAACATGAAAAAAATTGTATACTCCCCTTTCGTTACATGACAAAGGTTCTAAATAACAAGAACTTTAGGAAAAATTTCCCCCGAAGCTTTTAGAAATATTATAAGATGACAACGAACATAAAAAGCGAGGATAAACTTCGAAAGTTCGAGAGAAGCAAAGTGAACTAACCGAGGAAAAAAGATATGTGCACATGTTTTTGAATGCATTTATATTTTTATATCTTTAATTTTTATGTTAGATATGCCTTATAATTTTATGTCTTTAATATCATCGTGGTAACTAGTAAGGAGATTAATGTGCTACCACTGTGGACGCTAATTTGCATTTCAAAACTGCGGCAGAAACGTTAGCCTTATTTTCACCGTGGTGTTACTCTAGTGTAAGAAAATATTACAGAAGTGATTGAAGTTGTTGAGGATTAAAATTGCTATAAAATGATAACATTTTTCAAGTAGTTAATTTTTATTGATATTTTTTACGGAACTCATCTAAAACTTCAATTTTCTTAAAAAAATAGTGATCAAACAGTATAAGGAATCAAAAAATTTTCTGGAAAAAAATGTATTAATTAGGGCAGAGTATAGTGAATAGAAACACTACTGTATGCAGTACGAATTGGTAAAATGTGAAACACAAGCAAAATGCAAGAAAACAACGTTTGATAAACGTGTTTAAGATTTACATAAGATTCGATTCCCAATAATCAAACTTTTAGGGGAATAAAGTTAAAGAAACCGCTTAAGATATGCTAATTGCGGCATACGCGGTTGGTTTAAATAACAAGCAGCTAGATTAAAGAAACGAAGTTTTGAGGAAGGAGCTAGGGAGTGCGTTCGAAGCGAAAGGAAGTGAGAGGAAGTGAAAAGAGGAGTAGAGCTGACGAAACGAAGTATCGAGCTGGAGCTAGGCTTAGAGTCTGGTTTAATACTAGTTGAGTTTTGCGAGCAACCGCTCGAGGCATAGCTAGGCTGCTTCAAATCTACGCGAGTTCTTGTTAGGCCCAAAGTTTACATGGCAGCACTGCTGGTTGACATTCAAAGTATCTGTGAGTATTGCAAAGTGTATTTTTCTTGAATGAGTAGTTATACAAGTGAATATATTGAATTGTATTCCCCTTGCATGAATGCTATATATATCTCGTACTAGTAGTACGTATGCTTTATGTTGAAAAGCAAATTGACAGATGCAAATATTTAAATAAACATTGTTGTTATGTAAGAACTGTGTTTGAATGAAATTATTTATAGTGCCACTTCAAAATATACATACCCAAAGTTAGGGAGAAGGGCAATTCTCTATACGTGAGTGATAGAATCTATGGTCTACATGGTTCCTGTTGTTCTCTGAAAAGAATTGGAGACGTCACCTTCAACTTATGAAAATGAGCAACCGAATAAGACCTTTGATGACTTGAAAAATAACGCCGGATGAATCTAAGTTTTGATTATTCTTCTGTGACAAAATCAGGACATCTAAATGTGATCAGGGACCGAAATAGCTTACAGTACCCCATAAATGAGCTCCCGATTCAATGATGCAGATAATGCAGTGAGTGGTGGCAATGAAAATTTGTGGGAAATACTAGACTGTATTAGAAGGTCCTTATCTGCAGATGAAAGCTCCTGGATATTAAATATCTTTGGGGAAGATTTCTTTTTTTGATGTAGAGCCTAACACACTCCTTACTAGCTAGATAATTTTATTATGAAATGTTTTAACAAACATAAAATTAATATTAAATTACCTAAGGGTATGACCTCTTTTTACCGATCGCAAACCAGATGATAAATACTAGTGACAGGAACAAGAAAGTGGAAGTCTGATAATGTAGTTCATATATACCAAAACATTTATCTCTTTTGCAGAATTCTATACGACATACCTTATATGATACTTAGCGACAATATTTTGATATCTGTTTGTCCATACCTAAAATAATTAATCAGGACTGAGGTTCACAAATGGCTCTAACGCTCTTTAAGATCGGTGTACAATTAATATTTCCCCAGAGAGCACGAATTACGTGCAAGAAGTATCATAATCACAGAATGCAATTCAACAGACATTAAAAGTATATTTGAATTTCCTTTCACTTGGATTTTACGATGTACTTTAAATTTTACAGTATAGAAATTGCAAAGGTTCATAAATGAACGATCTTATTAGCAGATCTTATCAAACCTTCTGGTGAAAGAATGTTCATACTCTACGTTGGGGGAACAATGGCATTCTAATATGAAGCATTAAACTAGTGCAATTTGAATACTGTGATTCTAATGAAATGGCTGAACGTTTTGCTTAATGTGCTAATACACAAACTCATTTAACTAAAACAGGAAGTCTTTTGTGGTAGCCTTTTACTACATGACTCAATTAAGATTGCATTATACTTCGATTAAGGTACTGAGCTTCTAATGTGGAACAGGATACTATTTCAGCGATACGGCAAAAGTCTCATGTATATTCAGATTTCCCCCCGCAAAAACTCAAATCTAATTCAAAGTGAATCAGCCATTTCTTCCCTTAAAACCTATCAAGGAAAACTGACTTCATTATCCTAAAAGATCCTTTATTTCGGCATGCCTTCTGACGAAAACTTTAATTCCCGATTAAAAAGCTGGAGAAGAGGGCTACACTTTTATTTTAAAATTCAAGAATCCATTCGATGAAATTGCATAAGACAGAGATAATTAGCTTTTGTAGACCTTCCCTTTTCTTGCATATTTTCTCGCTCATTAATGGAAATCGAGCTATTTCTTATTCTTTCGACTTCCACTAAAGCCATTTTGAAACAGCTTTTCAATCTATCTAATCATTTTCGACTCATTACTTGTACTAGAGTGAGATAATTTGGTGTTTTCTCCTATCTTTGCTTCCTTTGAGTATGCGTAACGAGAAAGTATTTAAATAATAATGATGGAATGAGATATGCGCATTACACAAGAAAACTCTCATTTGAAAAAAAGAATTAATATTATAAAACCAATCTTATTAATAACTTAATAGCGTTTCTTGATTATACATACGGATTATTCACTGATAGACAAGCTTTCGCATGGAGATAGAGAGAGAGGTGATTAAATATCTGTCTTCCCTCAGCATCTTGATAATGGCGTTAGAAACCAACTTTATTCTACATTCTGCTTATTATTCAAAACCGTGGAGAATTAATGTAAAAGATAGGTAAATTGAGTTTCTTGGCAAGAGTGGTGATTATATCACGGTCGGAATTTCTCCGACAAAGATTTACTTCACATTATTTTTAAGGGCATGTTTTATTTCCAAATGAAAAGGTGAAAAGTGCGTAAATATTTTAAGTAGCTACCGTTCCATCCCGTTCAAAATAAAATTAAATATCAGTTAAAATTATTTCATTCATGTTATACCGCTTTACGTCAAAAATTACAATTTTTTTTCTTATTTCTTCCATATTGATAAAGGCATGCTCTAATCTAGGGGTATTCAAACTGCGGTCCGCGGGCCTCATGCTGCCCATCAAGCTTTTTTACGTTACCCGAAACACTCGCACTCATTACCATGCAGGTGCTTTTGTAAACATTGTTTTGGAAATGAGTGCTTAAAAATGCAAAATTATACAAAATTGTGCCACCTGCTGTTCCTGTTGTTCGTTTGAACTTATCTTTGTGAATCACCCAATTCCCAAAATGAACTATGCGATGAACGTATATAGAAATCGCCTTCCTGAATCTTACCTTGATGATGTATTGAGAGTAGCACATAACAAGCATAAATCCGATTTGTCTAAAATAGTCAAAAATTTGTCTCAACATAAATAAAAATCACACTCATTTTTAAAATAAACGTTTGAGATTTTGAGTTTTTTTTTTTTTTTAATCATATTATAAGGTATTTTTTATATTATAAGTGTACTATATTGCGGCCTGCGTAATGCAGCAAACTTATGCATGTGGCCCGAGAGAAATGAAAGGTTGAATATGGCTGCTCTAATCTGTATAATAAAAATAGCGCAGCAGTTTGTTACACTCGAGAAAGGTACCAAAAAAAAGGCTAATTCATTACAACTTTCCTTTTATAACCTGACTTCTCTTTTAATTTCGGTTTTGAGCAAACATATTCTTCTGACACGACTAATCAAGCAAGGGTGTGTCTCATTGAATCAAAATCTATCATTCTAAACTTCTCGCCTTGGTTCTGCTGTCACTTTTTTTCGTCTTTTAACAGGACACTATTGTCTAAATGTCCATTTGTTCAGTGTCGGTGTCGAGAACTCTTCTAATTGATCTAAGTGCATTTACAGAAATCTTTAGTGGGAGTCTTCAGGATGTGTGTTCTGCATTCTAATTGAATATTATAATTGCTCTGTAGAAAGGTGTTTGGAAGCTAGTAGGCCAATTGTTTAATTTCTAAATGCCTGGCATTTGAAAATAAATGATTTTTTATTCCTCTGATTCTAATTTCATTGAATTAAATCACACGAAATCTGTGATTTGGGGGCTTACCTGTCATACAATACAAGTAATCAATTACATAAAAAGTAAATTTAATTATATTATAAATCTATTAAATTTTCATGTCAGTAACAACAATGCATGATTCAGGCAATTTAAGGTCTCTTGAATAGAAATACATTTATTTTTTTAGCATAAGACCTCTTATACTAAGAATTAATAATATGAAAAAAAACTACTTACAATATGATTGGGCATTGTTTTCTATTATTAATTTTTTCTCGTGCTTCTTTTAAGTGATTTTCATCAAGTGTAGGTATGTCCCCTCTTCTTACCACATCAAATCTCTTTTTTAAAGTCTCACCCATCGATCTACATTTAAGCGGCTTGATAACTTTCAATCACCTTCTTTTGATTACCATACCTAGATTCCCTTTAGCCACAGGATTAGTTGACATCTGTAAGAGGTTTTACGGCGAATTTTGCCCAAAACAGGTTTTGGAAAGAGTTTTAAAGGCAGGACAAGCATTCCTAGTTGTTAAGTAGGAATTGGAGCAGAAATTTAAATTGAAGTCGGTTTGTTCCAGTTCTCAGTTAGAATATTACTTAGGAGATTTTCTGAACTTGAAGTTAAAACTTTAAGTTCGTGAAGTGTTATGGTTTCCTGTTTAGTATTAATATTTTGATTTGTTATTTTCGCTATATATTTCAGTTGTAATCTCAATAACCTTTAAATTGTCACTGTTGAATATATTAAAATTTACCGCAACAAATATCATGGAAGTCATATCCTTCCTACGTATTTAGGTATGGGTAACATTGGTTGTTTACGGATTTATAAATTGAAATTTTAAAGAGTTAACTAAAATGCTAGATACAGGGTGATCCAAAACTCCATGTACAAACTTTTAGGGGAGGTAGAAAACTCAAAAACAAAACAGAATCACATAGGACTGTATGACCGGAAACGTAAACCTGACGCTGGAGGACGCTGCTTACTTAATCGGACCATACCTCATATCAACTCCACTGGATAGCCGGAAATACAGCATTTTACTGGAGGAGGTAGAAAACTCAAAAGCAAAACAAAATCACATAGAAATGTATGACCGGAAACGCAAACCTGATGAGCTAGAGCATAAACAAAGATGCAGCATCATTTCTTCATCCTCTAATTGATCAGATTTGCGATTACGGTCATACATTCCTTTATGATTCTGTTTTGTGTTTGAGTTTTCTACCTCCTCCAGAAAAATGTGATATACCCGGCCGCATATTATGAAAGACTCACGGTTTGGGCACTCAATTGCCGGTTTGACGAAAGCATCAGTTTCGCCATCTGTTGACATATATAGGAATCTTTTTATTATAAGTTTTTTTTTTTACTTCTACGCAATTTGGTATGTTTTAAAATCTGAATTACATATATAACACAGAATTTAAAGAGATTTTAACAAAATAAATAAATGAATAAATTGAAATAATTATATTATTGAATTTTAAATTTACTTTCTTCAAATATCCACAATAATTTTAATTTTTAAAATTTTAATGTTAATTAGAAAATAAATGTATTTAATAAGCTTTAATTAAAAAAATTAAGTTGCATAAATTAAAAAATTTAAAGTTTTAAATTCCAAAAATATAAATTTATTTTAACATATAATTTTAAATTAATCAAGTTTTTAAAATATAAAAATTTATTTTGATTTGGTTACATTTTTATGCTAAATTATTGAAGAAATGAGGGAATGATGCTGAGTATGAAGGAATGACAAATCTTTTGATCTTTCTTTGCTGTAGATTTTTCAATTCCTACTATTAGTTCACACTCTCTCTATATATATCGTGTTCAAATTTTCAATCGTTAATAAAAGTACTTTTATTCATCCACTCAAGTTCAAATACATTTTTTTAAACTTGTAGTGGATGACACTTGATGTTAATACAGTTTTCACTTTCTTGCTTTCAGTGCAAGATTTTCAAATCGCTCTTATTTTCAATTAAATTCTGAAAATAAAACAAAAACAAGTAATATATTAAAAAAAATTTAAGTCAATTCCTACTTAGGTCAACAAAGAAAAAATTTGAGTGTGAACTAATAGTAGAAATTGAAAAAAAAGATTGCCTGCCAGAACCTTGCCTACTGTGCGAGATTAGGAGGGGGGGAAAGAGAGAGAAAAAGTTCGTCAGGTTAGGGATTCGATCTCGCAACCTACAGGACGGGAGAAATCCACGATACCACAGTGATACCGTTTACACAGTAACAAGAGGGAAATTACTATTCAAGAGCAAGAGACGCTCTAGGTCTAAAACTAAAATTGATTAATTGAATTTAATCAATGAATTAATATTTGAAAAAACTGTATTAACATCAAGTGTCATCCACTACAAGTTTAAAAAAATGTATTTGAGCTTGAGTGGATGAATAAAAGTACTTTTATTAACGATTGAAAATTTGAACAAGATATATATAGAGAGAGTGTGAACTAATAGTAGGAATTGAAAAATCTACAGCAAAGAAAGATCAAAAGATTTGTCATTCCTTCATACTCAGCATCATTCCCTCATTTCTTCAATAATTTAGCATAAAAATGTAACCAAATCAAAATAAATTTTTATATTTTAAAAATTTGATTAATTTAAAATTATATGTTAAAATAAATTTATATTTTTGGAATTTAAAACTTTAATTTTTTTAATTTATGCAACTTAATTTTTTTAATTAAAGCTTATTAAATACATTTATTTTCTAATTAACATTAAAATTTTAAAAATTAAAATTATTGTGGATATTTGAAGAAAGTAAATTTAAAATTCAATAATATACTTATTTCAATTTATTCATTTATTTATTTTGTTAAAATCTCTTTAAATTCTGTGTTATATATGTAATTCAGATTTTAAAACATACCAAATTGCGTAGAAGTAAAAAAAAAAACTTATAATAAAAAGATTCCTATATATGTCAACAGATGGCGAAACTGATGCTTTCGTCAAACCGGCAATTGAGTGCCCAAACCGTGAGTCTTTCATAATATGCTACCCGGCCATCCAGTGGGATTGGTCAAAGGTATGGTCCGATTAAGTACATAGTGCTCTCCAGCGTCAGGTTTGCGTTTCCGGTCATACATTCCTATGTGATTCTGTTTTGTTTGAGTTTTCTACCTCCCTTAAAAGTTAGTACATAGAGTTTTGAATTACTCTGTATTCCGATTCAAATAAAACGTTTCTAGATTTTAGTTCCATTCCCTGCAGTTGCAATTAACAATGGTATTAACAAGTTTTTTCCATTTTTAACATCATACGGTTACTATAGATCACCCGTTTTACGATAAGTTACCTATCGGTTATAGGTTATGAGGATGTCAATTTGACTATAAAACTGAAGTAAAGGTTTATTTTTAGATTATTTAATGAATAATTCAGTATTTCATTCTCTTAGAAATTTAAGGGTTGAAATTAATCATTCCTCATCATTTTTCAAAATAATTTAAGAAATAAATGGTCTGAGCTCAAGAAAAAATTTTGGGGGATATTTCCGGTAGATCTGCCCTATTGAAAAACGACAACCCCCCCCCCCCCCCCCCCCCAGAAATGTTCTCTTTTTATTATCCCTTGAGTACAGTCGACTCACTGGTTACTGAGAAAGTAAGAATCTCTGAAAGTAAAATAGTTTTGCACTGAATAAAAAATTACTCTTCCTCCCAGAGGGAAACAATGAAATTTGAGAAAGCAAACCTACATTTTATCTAAGCTAAAAACCTGATAAATGATACATAAAAATTTCAGGTAGTCTCTTCTAACGAAACTACCGCGGGTTATTAACGTAGGATTTCTTATCGTTACTTACTTCTTGTGTTTGAGTATATGTATGTATGTGTTATGTATATATATGCACGTATATATATGTCAAAATTTTAACGCATTTTGGTACTTTTCTGTTTAACTGTTTACTGCTTGTTGAAGTGATATAGACTGGGTTTGGCACGCACGGATGGACGGTTAGTTTTAGCGTCTGAAATTTTGCTTTCTGAATGACTGTTATAGAGGAACGTAATCCTACGTTAAAATTTCATTATTTCAGATTTCCTATTTTATTACTCAATTTTACAACTTTTTGGGCATTAAATCTGGCAAGTTTTGTATTTTCTTTTCAAGATGGTCAACATATTATACCATGTTATATACAGACACCAAGAATTTGCGAAAAAAAATGTCGAATGGAGCCTAATCGGAACAACAGCTTTAGAAATTCCTACAATTTGGCAAGTCCTGATGCAACTTATACAAGACATTATTTATTATATTTCTAGTCATTTAGTTTCCTATTTTATTACACCAGTGTATGTGTACTCATTGCACGCGCACGCGCACACACACACAAACTAAAATTTACAAATAATATACTCAGATAGGTTTAGAATAATATTTTATCGAGATAAGTAAAAATCGGGAAAAGAAATATATATACATATATGGAAATAGAAATTGAACAATCAAATAAATAAGTAAAATGAAAGTTAAATTAGAACCAAAAAAAGCCACCATGCTCCGTACAGAAGGTTGGGTATGAAGTTTCAACAGTAGAATCGGTGGCATTTTGCTGTGGATCTTCGTGGATGTGTTCCAGCGAGTGAGTTTAAGAGTTCGAGCCCAAATCCTGATTTGAAACAAAGGGGGGAAAAAGGATTATATATAGTGCATGCACATTGACTTGAAATTTTAAGAATTATTGAACACGTAGATCTTTTGATATTAAGTGTATTTAAAAATTTTATGGTTTAGGTGTAGACAAATATATTGTGAATAAGTATAAGTTCATTTGATAATTTAATAGTACAGTGTAAATATAGCTATTTAAGTCATGAATTTTTTAGTATCAAGTTAGTGTGTATGTATTGAATAGCACAGTGTAAATGTGATATCTAACATGAATTCAGATATGAATTCGATTATTTTCTTATGTATTAGCAAATGTATACAAGATTCATATAAAGAATAAAGCAATGTAATAAATTTATAGTACTGTGTAATTATATTCAATTTAGCTTTGAATTGTTTAGTATTGAATAATGTATGTTTTTTTTTTTTTTTTTTTTTTTTTTTTATCCAATGCGGAGGCACTTGTATTCAAACATTGGCCCTTACTACGCCGCAGTTTTACTGTCCATTTTATTGTGGGGGCACCATATAGGCGGACAACATTATCCCCTATGAAGGGACGACACGAACGGAGGCATTTTTCGTGGCGCAACGCTGGGACTCGATCTGAGCACCCTCAGCACCGAAAACCAGCGCGCTGTACCACTGGGCCGCCACAAGCCCTGAATAATGTATGTATTGATTAGTATCTTGTAATTCGATTTGTAAATTATTTCGATTGGCAAGTATAAAAGAAATAATGGAAGTTAAATAAATGTAAAGCAACGTCAATAAGTATATAAGTAGTGTAAAAGTTAAGAGTATTACATGATTATTGAATTAAATTATATATTGTTCTTTTGATGACATTTAAAGTTGCCAGTATTGTGAAAACTTGTATATAGTATGCATAACTATGTCATTTACTGAATCTATATAGCACTGAGAACTTTTAAAATGAAATGCAACAGTATGTAAATATAATTTATAAGTGTATTGCTTAAGAATATAATGTAATTGTACGAGTAATTATATTGAAATGTAAATGGGTTTATAAATTTCAGGAAAGTTGTTAGCATAGTTTATTCAACGGAAAAGTACGAAATAAAAGAATAGCTGTTTTAAACTTCGAAATTCTAGTACTGGGTAGTATTTGCACGATGGTGCTAAATCAATAACAGTAATGCATACAATATTTATTGATAAACTATATAGCATGAGGTAACCTTAAAATGAAGCATGCATAAGACACATATTTGTGTACAAGTTTTCAAAGTGTGTTAGTATAGTATATACATTAGTGTGGAGCGAAAAAGGGTGAATTTTTACTTTATTATTCCTGTATTATTATTTGTTGATACAATAATAGATCATCGTGTATGCCAAAAATCAGTTGTCTACGACTTAATTTTCAGGTGGCGCATGAAATGAGAGGGTAAAAAAAAAATAATTTTTTGTACTTCATTCTACCCTCAACTGAGAGTCTGCCTTGAAAAATGCCTAGAATATAAAGTGGTGACCTTTGAAACTGTAAGTTCAGAATTGCCGGATGTTAATGCTGAATTATTAAGCACCAATCAGAAATATTTATATGAAATGTACTCAGCTATTTCTTGGTGGCACAATCCCGCCTAGCTTAGCTAACAGAGATCCAGGAAAACTAGCACATTCCCGATGGCTTACTTTGTGTAAACAGGATTCTTCGTTTATATGTAGGAACAACGAAACCATCGGTCACCCTGAAAGAACTTGTTGATTTTATTATGAAAGTGTACGCACCAACCTGATTTGACATCAAGACTAAACCTTCTCGTAAATATGGGCCTATCCGCGTTTTTTTATATGGTTAGAAGATCTTCGTATATGCAAGACAAGCTGAAGATAATTGTATAAAAACTATTCAATGAAATTTATTCTTTGCGCACCTTAAAAATTTGTAGCTAGCTATGTTACAAGACAAGGAGTTGCATATCAGAGAACTAGCTCTTCTAACAAAATTAAAAGCAAGAGAACAGACCAAAGGCAGAAAAGTACGCGAGTTTCAGCTTCCCGAACTTCAGATCGGAGCATCATATTACGATTTGATAAATTGGAGGAAAGAAAATGTTACCAAACCACCAATGACGATGAAATACAGTGATATGTAAATAAATACTATGATTTCTTCAGGAGACAATTTCTTGTATTTTGAGAAGTTTCCTTGTGACACATAGGCAGTAGAACGGTGTGTAAAGCTAGTAACAGAGGCTGCATTAACTGTTTATGGTTCTTTGACAAGTGACGGTTATATAAGAACCAAGATAAAAGCTAGGCAAGACTTGCCACTTTGAGACAAAATCTCATAATTTTCACGAAAAACAAAGTCCCAAAAACTTCTGAAATTGATACTTAAACATTAAGGAGGAGTCTATTGCTTAAAGACTTTTTAATATAATATATTTAATTTGCGTAATAAATAAAAAGAAATAAAAATGTATAATCGAGTTTTATTACCACCATTTTAAATGTCGCCTGTTTATACTACTTTTCAAAGCTTCAATTCTAGTGCGCAACCTGAAGATGTTTTCAAATCAGGTTAAAATTTTGCACTTCTCCATCTTCGGCCATGGATCAATGAATGATGATACAGGAAAGATAAAAATTAAAATTTTTTTTTGCTCCACCCTAATATACATAGTGTGATATATAATCGTAAAACATACAATATATATGCTCAAATATCATAGTAAGCTGAAGTATATTTTACTTAAATGTTCGATATAAATTAGAACATGCTTTATAGTATAGAATGTAAATAATAGTGGTAAAAAAGAAAGAAAATAAGCAACATGATTACCAGTTTGGCACAGACATTACATAATGCAAATTATAATGATACGTCACCTTCTGATTTGAAGGGTTAAAACGTGCAATACTCGCTAAAGGCAAGTTGAAAGGAATGACGAAGCGCAAGCTAACTCGGAAGCGCACAAGTGTGGACATAGCTTTTCGTCTGTGGCCGATGCATCAGACGTGCTGTTTAGTTTTCCGACCGTTTACATGGCAGCTTGCACTTCCGTGCACGGTTACGAAGTGTGGAATGATACCGGCATAAGTCCTGTTGTCGTACCACTGAGGGTGATTGGGATCGACGTTTGAAAAAAAACTACGTTTTCTGCGTGTTTTTAAACGGGATCGCATTTTAATACTTTCGATAGCTTTTAGTTCTGCAATTTCTTTATGCAAACTATTAAAAGCTGAGTTTTGTTCACTCATCGCGGAAATGTGACTGTTCGTAATTTTTTCAGCAATACGTGCCAATTTAGCCAAATCTGAAAGTTCAGAGCAAACACTGAGAATTTTCTGAACATTATGTAGCCAGCGTTGCATCGAACGAGCTCTTAATGCACTTGTCTTTAGTTTGCATCTTTTAATCCTACCATTTTGCATAGCAATTGACAAGGGCGACGATGGCCCAAATGAAAGTCACTAAGCAATAACTTTTATTCTGAGCTTTTCGATTGAACAAACAAAAAAAAAAACAATAAAAAAACATGGTAACCAGAAAAATACGGTTTAATTTAATTGAATAATGACAATAACACTCATAGAATATTTACTAATTTTTTAAATTAAAAACACAAACTTTGAAAATAAAACTAGTGCAAACAATACTTTTAAAACAAAGAATAAAGAATACTAGTACAATATACAAAGTTTAAACCTAAATTAAAATAATCCCTTTCGAACTTTTTCTGCAAAATCGCGATAACTTCTTTCAGATCTAATTTATTACTAAATACATGTTCAATGATTAAAGCAGTTGAACATGTATTTATGAATTGAATATGTATTATACATGTATTTTTCAAACATGTATTTATTACTAAATACATGTTCAATGTTAGCAATGGCCAACATTGCTAACCCATTAAAACGATTTTCAGTAGACATGGTTCTTAAGGCTGCTATGTACTAAAAAAAATCTTATTTCCCTTTTCCTATTCTTGCAGACTTTCGTGTGGTGGGAGGTGTCCAGTTGACAGTTCAAGAATTCCACCCCCCTTAGGATTGACATTTTGAGGGATTGTAATGGCTCTCTATAGGGGGGTTAAGCACTGCCCCCAAATTTTTTATTTAAAATACACTCATGGACAAAAAAATTAGCGCACCAAGAAGGAGTCGTCAAAATGAAACGAAATTTTACATACGTAATGACTACTTTGATATAAGTAAATGATAAGAAAATCAAATAAAAAGATAATTTATTTCAGAGAAAAAGGCAAAAGAACGGAGGAGTTAATACTCCGTTGGACCCCCTCTAGCGCGAATGCACTATGCGATACGATAGGGCATTGAGTCATACAAGTTCTGTATGATGTCTTGGGACATTTCGTTCCATATTTGCTGTAGTTCGTTCAAACTCGTGGGATGCCCAACTCGTCGTCCCAAATGATCCCAGATATGCTTGATTGGAGACAAATTTGGGGATCGGGCAGGCCAAGGAAGGGTAGTAACAGTGCGGAGAGAGTCTTGTGACACCCTTGCCGTATGAGGCCGAGCATTGTCTTGTTGAAAAATGGCTCCTGGGAGCCGTTGCATGAGTGGCAACACATGTGGTTGCAGGATTTCATGAACATACCGATGGGCTGTCATGGTGCGACGGGACAATACTAGGGGTGACCGTGTAGGCAATGGCACCCCATAAGATCACACCAGCTGTGGGAACGATGTGTCGCTGTACAGCAAAGACAGGATTGAAGCGTTCACCACGGGCTCTCCACACACGAACACGATTGTCATCACTGCCGAGATTGAATCTGGATTCGTCGCTAAAGACGACCTGGTTCCATTCCGCTGCAGTCCAGTTTCCTCGTGTGCGGCAAAACTCCAAACGGAGGCGTCGATGGGTGGTCGTCAAGGGCAGCACACGTAATGGGCGCCGCGATACCAACTGTCCTTCAGCCAGGCGCCTTCGTATGGTTCGAGAAGACACAGAGGCCCCTAGTGAATTTGCTACCTGTGCCTGGATGGCGGCCGATGAAGCAGTTGACTGTAATCGTGCATTTCTTACGATGTGGCGGTCTTCTCGACGACTAGTCTGTCGAGGGCGTCCTGAGCCTGGTCTTCGTGTACATGACATCTCTCGGGTCCACTGGTCCCAACACCTCCTCACAACACAATCAGAGCGGCCTAATTGACGAGCTACTCGCCTAGCTGACCACCCAGCTTCCATCATCCCGACGATTCTCCCCGTCTCAAACTGCGACAACTGCTTATATTGTCTTCGAACACGGCGTAATGGCATGTCTATCTTAGCTCTTCCTTTGTAAATGATTCAGCACACTCAAACAAGCTTTAGTTACCTGTTTTATACTCCACAGAGTACGATGTTCAACGCCATCTACCGGCTATACGTAATGCGCAATCACGCTGCATTTCTAATCATTTGCATATCTCCCCGACATGTACCTTCATTGCAAGTTTCGTTACGATCCCGCGATTATTTCTTGGTGCGCTAATTTTTTTGTCCATGAGTGTATATTTTGTCAACTATTTACAGGTACATAAATGCTGGTAATCAAATAAAATTGTATTGTCAGATAGCTTGAACTTTTCTGCAAAGCGCTACAGGATTCATTTTATAAATTTCGTCCACCGAAGGAATTTATGAGCGTTAAAATCACTATACTAGATTTTTCCCCGAATAATTTAAATTTTTAAATATTAATTGCATTTTTAAAAAAAGCGAAAAATGTACACAAATGTAAAATTTTTCTCTATGACGGAGTACAATTAAAAAAAAAAATCTTTGAATCCAAGTCGGCAATCCGTTTAGAAAATTTCTTCATAGGTTAACATTGCGGTGAGCAAATCCAATGGGGTTAGTACATAGCAGCCTTAAGTAATTTTTTTATTATTTTTAGTTTAGAAAAAGATCTTTCGTTGGTAGCAACAGTTATGGGCAGGGTTAGCAAAATTTAGAGCAATGCTTAAATTTGGCACAATGTTAAGGGAGGTAATGAATTTAAGAACATCAACTGGACTTCTTTTCTAAAAGTGAAGAAACAAGGAATACGCCTGGTAACATGGAAAGTATTCGATTGTTCATTTCTTGTACATCTTCATTTTTATCAGCAATGGTCCTCTCTCGCAACCACTTCAAATTGAGATAGTTTTGGAAAATAGCCGGACAGACTGCATCTATATACTTCATAAACATGTCATCAGCCCCCTAGTTAAATTATGTTTTTAGAGCCTCTTTCTATTTTTAATATGTAGTTCTATTTAGCTATTCCAAAATTGTGGAATTTTTTTTTTCAATTTGTGGTATAATAAAAACAAGATATTGTATAAAATGATAAAAAAAATTTGGTATAGGTTTGAGGATAAAAATTTAATGAAAAATATTAATTTGTTAAGATATTCTGCGCGCAATGCTACAATATCACATATGGATAAAAACAATTTTAAATTTCTCGGAAATTTAGACAAAATATAATGAAATAAATATATGACATACAATATAAATAATTATCCATACAATTGTGGGAAAAATTATTTTAATTTATGCCCTGATAAAAACATTGTAGGAAACGATAAAATTTTGGTATAGGCTTTAGGTTAAAAATTTCATGAAAAAATATTAGTAAGATGATATTTTGAGCGGCTTACAGCAACTTAGGCAAAATAAAAAGAAATAAACATAATACAATACAGTTAATTATGCCAACATAGATAATTATAAAATATTTTTCATATATTTCCATAAATTGCAATCTATATGTAATATTAGAACAAAACTTTTTCAATTTTAACAGAAAAAAATTGTAAAAATAATATTGCTTACCTATGTTTTGTTGATGCGAGCACGCTGTAAAAGTATGAACTCTGAGTTAAAAAACTATTCCTTTTTTTCCCGCGTCGAAATAAATCTTGCAAAGATAAGCAACGAGGCGTTTCGTTTGGTTCTCTCGCGTCCGGTCATAAAACTCACCCCTGTAGCAAAATGCATGTATACCTATATTTATACACCTCTTATTATATTTAACAACCTCTGAGTGTCCTTGGACCCACCGGGAATATTTCCCCTAAACTGTGTAAATATGTGCTTAATTATCTTTTTGCATTAGCGGTACTTTAAACCGCTTATGTTCCGGATATAGTTGAAGCGGTCCAATTTAAACTTTAAAGATAATCCTCAGTGACCGGAAGTGGTTTAACTCCGTGGGAACAGGAGGCTTCTTTGTGCAAAATACAGGTTGAGGGGTACTGCCCAAGATGCCCAGGGCTGTAAATAAGACCAAAAATAAAAACTAAGTCACAAGATACTTAAGCGGCTTTTATTTGGAAAAATGAAAGGAAAGCGAAGTGTGTAAGCTGATTCTTAAAATCGGTAGAATGATTCTTATAAACGGTTGATTCTTATAACCACTGATCACTATAAGCGGTGGTTACTTTATTTGTATTACGGTGAAAACAAAAATCTAAATCTGATCACCATTTTGGTCTCTAAATAGAACCGCGAGCTTTCCAAAAAGCAAAGCGATGTATGTGTATACATTTAAATGGTAGGCTAATTGTTAAATAAACCTTATACTAAAAAATATACCTTTAGTCACACCGTAATGAAAAGCTTTAATGAGCTTTTTTTACCTCAGTTAATAAATTATATACCTAAATTTGTATGATTTAAACAGACTTTTCGCAATGAAAAAAAAATTCTGTTTTTCATACGGTTGAAAAGTTTCTGGTGTATTTCCATCGATCAACCTAGTTTCAAAGCAACATTCTATATTTTATATCTCATTTCAAAATATGTTAACGAATATAATTTAACTGCGGATGAAATTCATTAAAATCTTTTACACGCAAGATGGCTGTAGGTGTTTTTATTCGAAAATAGATCTACTGAAATGACACTGATTTATGTATATACGTTATGAATAATTGCCATAAAAGCTGAGTTTAATTTTACGATAACTGGAAAAGAGCTTATGAATTAAAATACCTCAATTGCATGGAAAAGAAATTCATGGAACATTTTAAGCTGACTTAAGAATATGCTTTCAAGTCCAATTTACTCCAAATTTTTAAGATCTATATATTTAAGTTGCTAAGCCGATTTTACGGACAGTCCGTGGGAGGAAACTACTGCATCAGTTTACTTCATTTTGGTCTTAAGCGAAAGATTGTAATCTGCAGATTCTAACAGCAAATTCTATAAATTAGCGATAAATTTACAATTAAAATTTGCTTTCTGTGAATGATCAGTGACATGTTTAAAACTGCCTTTATATACTCACTTAGCACGAGGCCGCATAAACGTATTAATTTGTTTCTGCGCATGCTCAGTTACATGTTTAAATCTAGCTTTACCAACTAAGACCGAGGACGCATAAAGCACGTGAATTTGTTTATTCCGAGGAAACTCTCTAGCTCTAATTTTATTGAGTTCAGTAGAATTTTTTAAAGTGCACATTTCTCTTTCCATAATGTTATGATTTTCAACATTTGGCAATGATGTGTTGGGTATAATTTGTCTATTAGTACATTTATTTACTATCCAGCCGTCATGTTTTAACGGGTACCAACTAGGGGTTGTTGAAGCTGATTGCTAGTTATTCAAACTAGTGTCATCCGAATCTATTGAATATTAATTTTTTTTAAAAGCTGCAATGTACCCTAAAATTCAGCAATGAAGCTGATAGTACAGATATTCCTCGACTTACGACCGAGATAGGGACGAAGACATTGGTTGTAAGTTGAGTTCTAAACAATATATTTTTGGTATATGTAACTACATATATTTTTACTTTTATGCATACATAATTTAAATTCATTGTATTTAGAAGACATAAATTATCCTTCGCCATCATTACTTATTATGTGAGTACAATCCATTGTTTCAGAATTTACAACAGAAGATACTTTGCAAGTTTTTTTTAACAAAGTTGTCCAAGATAGTTTGAACAGTTTGCGTCTCCCTTTCCTTGTATACTGTCTGGTAGCAAGCCAGATTTTCCTGAATACGACGTTTTACACTTGTGAACCTTTCTTCATTTGAATCCATTGCTTTTAATTGTTATAGTCCTTTATCAGTATAATGGAAAGCTGAAGCCATTTCTGAAGCCAATGATGGTTTATTTGATTTATCGTGTATATCGAAATATATCGTGCGTATCGTGTATATCGAAAGTATGGCATCATAACATTTTTATTATTGTGTCATAAATTTTTGCAGTATTGCGGAATATTACAAATTTTTTAACAATTATGTAATGCATATAGATACGTACTGTACATTCAAGGAAAATTATTTTTGAGAAAAATGTAATTTATTTTTTTATTTAAAAATTTCGGTCATAAGTGCGTGCGGTCGTAAGTCGAGGAATACCTGTAGACCAGTAGTACCCTTAATTTCGATATACAGCTTTCGACTTGAGGGAACCTAGTGGTAGCGCGTTGGACTTCGGAAGGAGGGAGTTCAGTTCGAATCCAGACAGGTGGTAATGAATACATTTGTGTCAACGCCCATATGAGCATGTTAAATCTGCAGGCCAGAAAGTCTTTCTATGGGGTATATATATATATATATATATATATATATATATATATATTAAAGGGGTTTGGTTTGCCTGCTCTCACCTTTTCTTGAAATTGCAGTCATCTTCCTTAAAGTATTAGTGTCGAGTGGAAGGTAGTCTAAATCCAGTAAACAAACATAGTTCCAATGAAATAAAGTTTATTTCACTATCTTCTAGCAACCACTGATCCAAGTAGCGCATATCTTTTGCCATTTTCTTTTTGGAGACGTTGCGAACACATGTCCGTCGTCATTGAATTTTATCCCGCGCTCTGCGAATTTCACGGTCAACTCCGCACGTGCACTCTCTCGGCACATGCGCAGAGCCCAAACTAGAAGCTTCCCGAAGGTCTCTTTGCGCCCAAATCCTGTACCTGATCTAAAAATAAATCCCTCTACGCGACTCCCTTTCACCGCAAACCGAAGGTCAATCTCAAACCGGGGAAAAAAAACCAACTAATTCTATCCGCGCGTCTGGAAATATGAATTACTGTGGTTTTCTCGCGCCATGAAAATAAATTAATCCCAAAGCCCCCTTTAAATTTAACTTAAATATTCCTTTCCCAACTAAATTCTGATATATATATATATATATATATATATATATATATATATATATGTGTGTGTGTGTGTGTGTGTGTGTCGAACTCGTTCTTCACGCCCATAATTTTAACGACGTAGTCCGAGATCCTGATAGATTTACAACTGCAGTCGGCTCCCGACATCTCCATTTTCTTCTATCAGCAGTCAGGGTGTTGACACGATTAGCCAGAAAACCAGTCTAGTTGATTTTCCAAAATATCTTTATTAACTTATAATTAATTACTAGGGTGGGTCGTTTTTTATTTCTTTTAAAAATCGAAATCGCCTGTGGTGGGAAAAGCAGTGTATTGCTATCAAATGTTTGTAAAATTTTTTTTAAAATTAAATTATATTTAGGCCCCCCCCGGCCCGGCCCTTGAAGTTTCTCCAAAAATGTAAAAAATGCATTTTTTATTTATTTTTAAATTTTTTTGCGTATCAAAAATTTTAACAGCCTGTAGTGGAAATTGTTTCATAGCAAGACCCTTGGTTTGTGAAAAAAAATATTTTGATATCGTATCATATTTAAAGCCCCCGCTAGGCCGGCGAAATTTTGATATTTTAACCCTATGAAGCAGAATTTTTAATAAACATATTTTAAAAATTAAAGTCATTATTAAACTCAATGCTCCACCTGTGTCAAAGGGTTAAAAAAAGCTCTTTGCTTATTTTGCCAAAATTATGGCAGAATAACCCAGAATTGACCACGAGGAGGTGGCTGCATTCGAATTCCTCCCGCACCCACCCACCCTTCCAACCAAGTATGGGCTCATTTTTTTTTCCTGTTTAGTGATATAGCAATATTACACTTTATATTTTGCCTTATTTTCGAAGTTTGGCATCATCTTTCGAGATGCCAATGTTGTATGTATAAAGTCATCGCGACTTTTTGTTCCACAGACAGATGAGGATGCCTCTGACACTATCTTGACTGCCCTCTCGACATCTTGTGTACGCATGGGAGAGTCCACAGCTTACTTTCAATAAAGCCACCTATTTCAGGCATTTTCTCAATTTCTGCACTGGGTATATGTTTAGTCAGTGGAGGTTCTGTAAGTGAACATTTCTTCCAATTGATCAGTTCTGCACAGTCGTTTGCGTGAAATTTGAGAGGCGGAATGACAAAATCACAAGTTGTTTCATTGGGAAGTGTTCGGGCCTTCATGATTCTTCTGAAGCCTAATTTTCTCACATAAGATCGTTTGTCGTTGATCATGGCAATCAGCAGGTTTCCTGGGTGACCATAAAATCATTCATTTGCCTTACAGGATCCACTACTATTTTCAGCTCATTGCTCAGATATCTTGAGTAGTGTATAACTTCCCGAAGATTCTGTGTACCAGCTGTGCATGAAGGCTCATTTTTAGTGAGAAACCAAACTTTAGCATACATTTTTGGAGCTGCCCACTTCTTTTTAAGATGTAGCAACTTGCTTAAAATCCTCATCAAAATAAAAATTATCTTCACTTTAAGAAGCAGAGCTACCATCCATAATATTTTCACATTGTTGAAGTTGGCTATTTATCTCAGTTTCAGATTTTTGATTATTCACACCTTCAGCATTAATTCCTTTCCTTGACACTCTACGTTTTAGCCCTCTAGTGATTTTAGCTTCCAAATTTCACATATACATTTTCGTCCAAGATCTCTGGTCCTTCAAATATTCTTGTTAAAAAAACCGGCACTTTTCTTGACTTCTCACATGTGCACAATGAAAATTCATGACACTTACATGTTGAAATATCAAACAGTATAGATTTTGCATTATTTTGATACCTTCTTAATTTAATTTTCCAGATTCACTTGTTTATCTAGTAGACGTCTTATATTCATGAATTTTCTATGAAACTTTTTTATGAAACCTTTCTTATGAAACTTTTTAAGAAACCGCGCAGTACAATCACACCATCTATCGGGGAAATTCAAAACAAATTTCGCTGGCCTAGCGGGGGCTTTAAATATGATACAATATGAAAATAAATTTTTTTACAGTAAAAGAGACTTGCTATGTAACAATTTCCACAGGCGGTTAAAATTTTTGGTACGTAAAAAAATTAAAAAAATAAGCAAAAAAATGGGTTTTTTTTACCTTTTTGGAGAAACTTTAATGGCGGGGCGGCCTAAATATATTTTAATTAAAAAATTTTTTTTTTCACAAACAAGGGGTCTTGCTATGCAATATTTTCCACTACAGGCAGTTAAAATTTTTGGTACTCAAGAAATTAAAAAAATAAATAAAAAATGCTTTTTTTTATGTTTTTGGAAAAACTTCAAGGGCTTGGTGGGGGACCTAAATATATTTTAATTTAAAAAAAAATTTTTTACAAACATTTGATAGCAATACGCAGCTTTTCCCACCACAGGCAATTTCGATGTTTAAAAAAAGTAAAAATCGACCCACCCTATTAATTACTCAGCTCCATTTCCTAATTATTATTTCCATCCCTTTCTAAAATGCGTGCCTGCCAAGCGGCACGACTTTCCTAGTCAGTCATCCCATTGTCTCTGAAGATTTCAACCCTTTGGGTCCAGCTTCTAGAAATACCGCGCAAGCCCTCAAGACCTATTACGTATACACCGAAAATGAGGAATGGGCGGAGTGAGCTGTCAATCAACTCCAACCGTTTTATCTATTTTCTCTGCAATGCCCCCTTTCCGATACTTTGTAAATTAGTAGAATTTAATTGATAATTTCCATTTTTTCGAGCAAAACCCCCTTTTAAAGTTTCTTACGGTTAGCCCCCCATAATAATTCCTTATATATATATATATATATATATATATATATATATATATATATATATATATATATATGTGTGTGTGTGTGTGTGTGTGTGTGTGTGTGTGTGTGTGTGTGTGGGTAGAAGGAGGGTGCGAGCTGCCCACCAGATTTCACTCCTAGGAGTGATCTGTAAATATTATGGGGCCACCTGGGTAAGTCGAAGTCCGACGCTTGTGGTGCCATTAAAAAATGGAACCGCATTCCTCTGCCTGCTGCAATCTATGGATCTGGTCATCAGTGTCCTGGCCAGGGGACCTAAGTGGCAATAACAACAAATATACATTTAATAGAAACTTAAATTCCTCTTAAGTCATTGAGATAAAAGCTCAATATTTGTAACTTCAAAATTCAAAGTTTGTGTATAATTAGATTGTAAGATCGAAAGATAATCAGGTTTCTAATAATCTCTGAATATCTCATAATTATCCTAATTAATGGAAACCCTAGATTCTCTCAATTTCTAAACCTGGAGTATTTTTAAGGCAATTTTTATATCATTCTAATAATTTCTAACAAATTATTCTCCTAATTATTTGCGTGAAGGCGAGATGTGAATTAATGTGCTCTAGTCTCAAATTTATATGAATATAGCAAATTAGATAGTTTTAAAACGGAAGATGGTTGTGTAATATGAAACTGTAACATCAAATCCAGTTTCAAACGAAATTTAATTTACACTAGTGCTAATTACTTTTATCTGTGTACAAGTCGATTGTTCTGTTATACAATGAAATAAGCCCAATTTACCAAAGTTCAGATTTGCCCTGTCTTCGTAATGGGGCTGTAAAGGGAATCTAATTCATTTGCCGCTTGTTGTTCAGAACCTCGGAATATTAATGCGGAAATTAGTGAATCAGTATTTTCGCTAGCTAGGAGATTTCTTGCGTCTGGCGTTTGTTGCCACCTCGAGGGATCTGACAAGTACCGCCAGATGGAAAACATTTTTTCTTATAATGATAAGCATTTTTATACTGTAATGTCTATCCGTTCCTTGTTGGGAATTTGCATTTTAAGTCTCGTTACCTAGGATTGAAATTTTTCGTGACCGGCAGTCTTTAAAAGGTGTTTATGTGGAATTTTGAATAGCGTTCGGTTCTCCTTTCACCATACTATCTTCAAGATTTCGGATTTATAGAAAAACTTTTCGAGACGAATAAAAAAATTTCTAAAAAGATTTTTTTCTTCTCTAAAGAAGTGTATAAAAATTTTAAATTAAATTTTAAATACAATATTTTAAATATATTACTTTAAACATAGTATAATAAACTGGGCAGCGTGACCTCCCTGCCTAGTCTATTAGATAAAGTACCAGAAAAAATTGACCAAAAATCAGAAAATAGAGGTAAAGATTCTCAAAAGATTTCATTTTAAAAAAAATTATTTATTCCCTGCCTAGTCTATCCGAACTACAGTCAAGTCCTAGTCGTTATGTTCCCTCAGAAATTTCTGAGAATACGCTGGGTTAATGAAAGTTAAAAAATATATGTATTACCATGTTTTTATTAACTTGCTTTGTTGTGTGTTGTGTGTTTGTGTGTGTGTTCGTCAAGTACAAATCTTGCAATCGATTTTTAACTAACTTCCTGACTAGCTAGACATTTGAAACTTTTAGAATAGCTCAGAACACGATGACAATGCATTATTTTAAGATTTTTAGCCATCTTTAAGCAGAATTAAATTAATTTCCAGTTATTTTCAGTTAATTTTATTTTGTAGACTGGTGCAGCCATCAATTGGCCGGAACGAGAACGAAAAGTTAAACGCAAGTTAAAATCCAATTAACTTCATTTTCTTTCAAGTTGATGGTTTAATTCCTCAAAAAAATTTTAAAAAAGCATTTATTAATACATAGAATTGTCAAGTTTATATGATTCAACAGAAAATTTAAAAACATGGTATATAAAAAGTTCTTTTTATCTTGTAATTATTCCACTAGTGTATTTACAAAATGTTTGCATTATCTCATTGAGTATTGCACCTCCAGTGCATTGATGGCCTCCAGTCAAATCTACAATCACAAGTATAAGGCACCCCTGCCAAAATCACAATCATTTAGTACGCGGCTTTACGGCCAGCGAAAACAATCTCTTTCAACCGACGCACCGGTGCCCAATGACCAGCCGGTACGAGAAAAGTCGACCTCAGTCAACGTCGAACTCCGTCTCTCTCTCTCTGGCGACCTCTTTCTGTCCAGCTCAGCCGATTGTCCAGTCCAAATCGGTTCTCCTTAGACAGCATAACTTGGAATAAACCCCCTTTGTCAAAATTCTGTGCAATCTAGTCCTCCGGGTTCCTCTTTGTTCGTCGCTTGCCTGGGCAGCACCCTGGCATCCTCGAGTTTACTGTTCGTAGACAGCGGCACGCCTCTTGATAGATTGATCGTCAAGTACGCGCCTCACATCGCCTCTGGTATTCAAAACTTTGCCTACTTCAAATGTTGGGCGGGAGCACTGGATCTTCCTCTGGAAAATATTCATTCACCGCTGTAAAGGAACTTCAAACTGGAAAAATAGATAGTTATTCACAGTCTTTCGGAAAACAACACATAAAACTGCTTCCTTCCAAACGCAGCCCTCTGTATCACATTTCACATATAATACCGGGGGCTAAGTAGAAAGTCCGCCGACATCACAATAGTTTTAGTTATAATTTAATATAAATTTTATAAATGATTCTGAAGACAGATATATTATATTGAAACATATCTGTGGCGTTATGGCAGATGTTGATATATCCAAAAAATTCAATTTTCCGTTTAAAGTTGATATGTCACACTTAAAATTGATTCTTTAATGTGGCAAAAGCTGATAGTGGAATTATGAAATAATACTAAGTTATTCGTAAATAATCCAACAGATATAGATAAAAAATTATACTAAAATAAACAAAAAACAAACAGAAATCAAGCACTCTGGGCATCCAAGCACCAACGGCAAGATTCTGTATAAGTGCCAGAACTGAACCATAAAACGACAGAGGTAATCGACAGGTCTCGTCATCAGGGAGCCTAACCATGTCAATTACCTCAAGGGGAAATTTCTGAATAGGATGCAGGTTAGCCCAAAACACATCCCAAGGCCCCGAGTCCCCCAAAGAAGCAATTAGTCAAGAAGAAAATGAAAAGACAAACACAACTTACTGTATGGGCTCAACGCACCTTACAAGCAAGCACACAAAAATCCTAATGCAAAGTAATCGGTGCCTACACACCCTAATTCCGCAAGTGACGGTTATGGCGAATTGCTTCTTTGGGGGACTCGGGGCCTTGGGATGTCTTTTGGGCTAACCTGCATCCTATTCAGAAAGTTCCCCTTGAGGTAATTGACATGGTTAGGCTCCCTGATGACGAGACCTGTCGATTACCTCTGTCGTTTTATGGTTCAGTTCCGGCACTTATACATAATCTTGCCGTTGGTGCGTGGATGCCCAGAGTGCTTGATTTCTGTTTGTTTTTTGTCTATTTTAGTAAAATTTTTTATCGATATCTGTTGGATTATTTATTTGTTTTTTCATTAAGGGGATATGAAGCTTCTGCGCTATCCTTTATTGAAAATGTTTTCTTTGCAGGTTATGTTTTATGTTATAGTGATTTAGCAGTCTATGCTTGAATTTTAATTTTGTTTATTTCTATTGTTTACTTTTTAAGTTATTCGTATTGGCAAATGCTGTTATGTATAAGAGAGGTAATAGTTGGTCCCTCTTTGAATATTTTAGTCCCTAATTGAAAATTTTTTATTGAAGACCAGCCATATGCTTGAGGTTGAATATGAGTATTAACTAACGAATATTTGGATTGAAAAACTCAATTGAGCGATTTTATATTTCACAACAAAAATTACTTTTTTTATTTGCCAAAAACATTGAAAAATGACATATCAACATCTGCCATAATTCCACAGAAACTTCTATGCAGAAGAGAAATCTTTACTATAATAGTTTTATTAGTCCATTAGTAAAATAATGTTTAACATGAAGACAGTTGAGAAGAAAAAAATATGTTAAAACATAAAAATGAAAGATATAATATTTTGTATCCCTCAGCCCTCTAAGATATACCCCAAGTTATTTGTATACCAATTTACAAATATTTATTTTTTTCCCTGCGATGCTGAATTTATTTCCCCCGCAGTTATTTGTCATATGTTTCCTTAAGGTCGTTCATCATCTCTCCATGATCGGGCGCTACTGGGACACCCTCTCCTGGGTATTTTATCAACCCTCCCGATGATGGACGAAACTCTCTGATTTTTCGAACATTATTTCCTTCCAACTGCTTTTTAAAAGGTCGAACCTGTCCTGAACACGTAATCTTTTTCTTTAAATACATACCAATTCTGTAAAACTGACATTAAAACTATCCTTTCACTCGTCTTAACTCGAGAAATCTTCAAGTTAATTTCCGTTAAATAATGTTTGTACAATTATATCACAGAAAATAATTTCCATTTACTGAAACATATCTCTTTGAAAGAATTGTTAGCAAAATATTTTAATGAATGTGGAAAGCTTTTGATTTTTAGAGTTATACATTAGTGGGTGGGCTACCTTACCTTTCATTAAGTAGTTCAGTGTTTTCTCCATTTCTTCAAAGAACAAATCACCCATTAAGACTTTATTTGATGTCATCTCAAGCAAAAGTTCTCAAAAGTGTATTTCCTGTAAGCTAATACTGCACCTTATGACCTTTCTCCTCGATTTTTACGTATGATATGATTACTTTGAAATGATTAATTCCAAATACTTTCTAAAATTACTAACTTCTTGACAATTAAAATCCGTTTCTGTCAGATCTCTGAATGTTATCAATTCCTCAATCTCAGTTAAAAAAAAAAGCTACTTGAGGAAGTTTAATTGCATGACACAAAATATTTTGAACTGCTGAAATAAATTGGTACTAGCTAGAAATTTCAAAGAGGTTCGATGGCAAATCAATAATTTCCTTTAATCTCCTAAAGAAATAAACGTCAAAGGCATTCATTCTGAGATTGCTTTAAATAATGAATTATTTATCAGAGCATTGAAGTCTGAGAGTACGATAGAAAAGTCTTCACAGCATTCATTTAATTATGGAGGAGTGAAATATACTTCATTTCCTGTCCCTTAAGTTTCAGTTTGTATAAAATCATTTACTGTGATGTAATGTGTTTGTAAATCAAGCAATGATGCACGTTGCTTTAAAATAATTAATGTTTCAGATTTTTAAATATTCCCTGCATTCGTTATTCCGGAGGTTGCTTAATAGGCATTTCAACGAAGAGAGAATTTTCAATATTTTTTAGTTGAAGTTCAGCTGAAAGTTAACGTCTCAATCTTTTTTGTTTTTTCATGGGACAAAAAATATTAAACGATTTTCCTTTGAAAAATTATGAGAACAAAGAAGCTGTATACCTATGTTTAATAGAGGATTTTTCGAATACAGCATATCAGCCTTTGTAAAATCTTTTTTCTTGATTTTTAAAGGATGTAAAACTTCATTTGAAAATTAATTAGTGTTGAGGTTTCTTAGGAAAGTTTAGAAGCGTTAAAATGATGGGCACCTTTAGTAAAACTGCCTAAAGAGGAATAAATCGACGGCTTAAGCAATATATGTGTAAATATTAACACTGTATCTTTACTGTTTTCATGAAAAATTGAATTAAAAAACATATTCTATGTAAACACAGTTTCTGCAAAGAACACCTATCCTATGTAGAAATTATATATATATATATATATATATATATATATATATATATATATATATATATATATATATATATATATATATATATGTATATATATGTATATATATGTATATATATGTATATATATATATATGTATGTATATATATTTATATATATATATATATATATATATATATATATATATATATATATATCGAATAACGATTGGAAATAACGATTATTTGTGCAATTAAAGGTCAGTTTATAAAGATCAGGTCTCAAATGTGTTAGGAAGCTAAAATATTTTCACTGGTTAATTTTGAAACATGTTTCAGGCGAATTCAAATCAAAGCAAGAAAACCAAAGTATTATTTAGCGTTTTATGATCAATACTACAAATCGTGTCAACTCATCAATTAATTTTCGGTCACGAGAGTTCTTCTTTTGGCAATCTCAGAGGATCGTTTGTGGGTTGCCACATGATTGAGTGACAAAAAAATATCTTTTGCTGAAAATATAGGGGTAGTTTTTTTTTTGTAGAAAGCTAGAGTTTAAAAGAATTTATTGAAATAATTTCGTAAAATCTCCAGTTTGTCATAAAATTAGCAAAAAATTTTGGACTCATGTATCCATTTTCCTCAGGGCAGTGATCATTAATCTTTAAGGTCATCGGACATAAGAGCTCATCATCAACTATTTCAATCGAGTGTTTGTGGGTATTTGACCGTCTACAAGGCAGGAAGTCATCTGTTGCTGAATATCTAACAAAGTATGCTTTCTACAAAGCCTCTGCAGAGTTTAATGCATAAGTTATAAACCTTAGTTTCGTAAAATCATCAATTGGGTATGAAATTGAAAACAAATTTTGGATTAATTAAGCATCTTCTCAGGGTAGAGTGCATTCATCTATACGGTCGAATTTAGAATGTTTTGTGGCAATGGAATTTCGTGTTCTTAGGTTTAGTGAAGGGCACTGAAGTTCGTCAGAAACTTACTACTCATAGGCATGTTTCGTTGTTTAATTACTTATTTCTAAATTGTTCATTTTCCACAAGCTCCATGGGAGTATCCTTATAGTAAGCGGTTTAATAATTTAATATTTTTTATAAAGGTTGCAATATTTAACGTCACCGTATTTTGAGCAGTAATGGGAATATAAGCTACCATGAATCTTATGTAGTATGAGGAAAAGTCATTAACAATAATGTTGCATAACTTCTCTAGAATGGTTCAGTTGCTCTAACTCTGGTATAGATGTTAAGAACTCTGGTTATATCTGGCTTTTAGCAGACTGTCATTACAATAAGTAAAGAGGAAAAATGATTCCATCCATGATGGTAATGATTCTTTACGTAACTTATTAAAAATAAATATTCTAATTTTTAAGGGAAGGGTTTTTACACCGTGAATCAATTATCTTTGCTTTCTTTACTTTCATGCAATTTCTTCAGGACAGTATTCCGAATTTTATGCACTGTTTCTTTATAAAAACTCAGCCATTTTTCTGACAATACACAGTTTATGACTATAAGAGAAAAATCAGAAAAGATTAGAGGATTCTATATTTTAATGCTGGAAAAAACAATTATTTTCTACCCATTTCTTCTGGGGGCATGTCCTCCAACCCATTGAGGCTAATCAAAAGGGAACCTGCTAAGTTGAGTTTCATTTCTCATTTAAAGGATATTTCTTCGAATTCAAAAATATTTTTAAAGAATTTTAATAGTGCAGATAGTAGTGCCTTTAAAATTTTTGTTCCATATTTGATCTATAATTTTACTTTCGTAATTTAATTATTTTAAAATGTAATCTAAAATAACAAAGTCCCACGTGATTTTTAAATCTATTTAAAAAATTGTGGGAGTTTTCTGCAATCTAAGTCTTTACCATTGATTTCTTAAACTACGATATTTCTACACAAAATATAAAGAATAAAGTCAAAACTTTTCGGCAAAATATTTTTACGTAGTTTAAAAATACTAAAGGAAATCCTAAAATCAGGTATCAGATATTTGAAAAAAGCTAAATTAAAAATCGGTAAACAAAATTTGGAAAACAAGTTCAAAAAGTCTGTAGCACGCTATATGTCAATACTAAATATTAAGTAAATTTCCAATTTTCCAAAATTTTTCCTTCTATAACTTTTGCGACCAATAAACGTAGAGAAACATATCCTCTGACATATTTACTAACCTCAGTTTAAATTCAGCAGTATTTTTCCCGCAAGAAAAATATTTATAAAAAGTCGGAAATAAACAAGAAAATTTAAATGTGTTGTAAGTCCAAACTTTCGTGAAAAAGGTAAATATTTCAATATTTATCAGATAGGTAAATCCTAGAATGTAGCTGAAAACCGTATTTCTATAAAATTTCGAACACTGGATTGTTAGCGACGAAATGAGAGGAAGATGTTACCAGAACTAAATGTTGGTTTCGAATTCATGACTGAATGGATTGCGTATGGTTCTAACTCTCGGTGTTAAAAATAGAGAAAGTGACTGGTTGTTATGGTGTTAAAGCAACTGACTCCAAACTAGACCATCTAAATCAGACAAAAATGCAAACAATTGTGTTATAAATTGCACAGTACACATCTCCAGCGTATTAGGCAGCCTTAGACCTAGGTTTCGGCCTCGTAATGTTGTTACGGCTTGCCTCAGCAATGCATAACAACGTAACATCAGAGCGATGAATACATTCCAGCAGTGGCAGTCAACCTGGTCCCTAAAGCCCATTAGTGGGCGATTGAAGCTTTCATGGTTAGCGGTGGGAAATTTTGTCTGTTGTTACAAATTTTGTTCTTCCTCCATATATAGAATACACTGCTAACACATTCGCGAGTTGGACTTTTTAAAATATGCTTTTGCAATTTCTTTTGAATTCCATCTCTAAACTAGGATTACAGGTAATAATTCACCGGACACTTCTCGAAGTATACCCGTGGGCGAGAGAACAACGAATTAGCTCCGTAGCCATCCGTAACTATATATATATATATATATATATATATATATATATATATATATATATATATATATATATATATATATATATATATATATATAGTTTAAATGAAAAGGTAAAATTAAGTACATATTTTTTGCAAACCCTTCCCTCTAAAATTCATTTCGCACTTTCGCTAAGTTGAGGCACTACGGATATGCACCGGTGAGCGGTAAAGAAAATTTGACACCAAGAAAGATACAAACGTGGGAGGTAGAAATTAAAAGGTTGACCACCCCTGCATTCCAGGAAAATGAATTTCAAATGTAGAATTTTTCCAAATTTTTCTGGGGCTAAACTAGTGGGGCAAAGTGCTCCCTTAGGAAAGAATCATCGTCTATCCCAAACTATGGTACAAACTTTAGAGTGATTGGAGATGACAAAATGCATAGAGACCTGCAAATGACAAAATACATAAAATCAACAAAATTTCCAATAGACTAAATGTATGCTCTGCTGAGAGGACTCAATTGCAAAAATATAGGCCTCAGCATACCAGGTAGTCTTGGAAATATCTAGGTCTAAGGACGTAGATTTCTTCCTTGTTAGTGGCTCTATAACATGGTACAGTAAATGATTTCGCTCGTGGGAAAGGAATTCCAAATGTGGAATTTCTCTAATTTTTACCCTAAATCTAGAGATAATCTAAAATTTCCCTTAATTTATACTGGTGACTGAAAAAGTACGGAAAAAGGCATAGTTCGGAAAGAACCAACGTCTATCATGAACCGTGGAACAACATTTAGATTGCTTGAAGAGGACAAACTGCATAGAGCAAGCCCGACTGGGAGTAGAGCCAATGCCAGATATTGTGCTATGATTCTTTTATGTTATAACCAATTTCAAAATTTTGAAGTACATTTTTTTTGTTTTTTGTTGTAAGACATAAAAAATGATTTTTATATTTATGTATCCATTATCTTTCTAGACCAGGGATACTCAAACTGCTGCTAGCGTCCCACAAAGATTTTATGGGCGGCACACCAAGCTTAAAAGGCAGGTGCTTTTGTAAACACAATTTTGGAAATGAGTGACTGAAAAATGAAATATTACAGAAAAATGTGCCACCGGTTGTTCACGTTATTTGCATCAACGTATCATTGGAGAATCATCCAATTCCAAAATGAAATGCGCGAAGAACGTATATGGAAATCGACTTAATGACTCTTACCTTTTTGGCCTATTAAGAGAAGAATGTAGCAAGCATAAAGTTGATGTCACGGACGACATAAATTTTTTTCATTAGGTTGAAGAAATCCACGGGAAAATTCGAGAAACGGATAGTGGTCAGGGGGACAAGGTGAAGGTATCGTGAGAAATGGAGTCCGGGTACTTAGAGACCGGAATCCTCAAAGGGAGTAAACAGAAGAGAAGATTGAAAGAAGAAGTACAATCTGGAACGGGACGATTAGAAGTGTTGCAATGATAGCTAAGACTAGCAAAAACAGGAAGCATATGGTGCACCATGTTGTGGCTCGCGTAACGTAGCAAACATATGCATGTGGATCGAGAGAAAAAAAACTGAGTATGGCTGTTCTATAATTATTAAAAAATTTTCCCTTTTGAGGAAACTCAAAAGTTAAGGCAAAATCTTGATATGGGATATATTATCAAGAGCAGGTTAAATTTCCAGGCCCTAATCGTAAGAATCAATCCACATTTTGACACTTTTTTTTTGCCAATGCGGTGGCACTTATCGAGAAGACATTCGATTATAATTCCCCGCAGATTTGTTGGCCATTTTATTATCGGGGCACTATATAGGCAGACCAGACTTTCCCCTATCAAGGGACGACACGAACGCAGGGAATTTAGTGGCGCTTCGCCGGGTTCCGAACCGAGCACCCTCTGCACCGAAAGCCACTGCGCTGTACCACAAGGCCACCACGGCCACTTTTACGATTTAAAGTAATCTATATATATAAAACAATTCCGTAACTGACTGACTGACTGACTGACATACAACGCACAGACCAAACAGCTGGACCTAAAGGGCTGAAATTGTGTATGGCGATTCTTCTTATAGTGTAGGGGTACACTAAGAAAGATTTTTGAAAAATTCTTCTTAGATTTTTCTAAATTAAATTTTTAAGCTGTTTTAGTAGCTTTTTTTAAGTTTGCATTTAAGATAATAATTTGAGGGTTATAAAATTTTCATCCCGAGAAAGATCATAAAAATTCCTTTAAAATGAAATCTTTTGAGAATATTTACCTCTATTTTCTGATTTTTGGTCAATTTTTAAAGATTAATTTTTAGAAATTAATTTATTAAATGCTGATCACGAGATTTCTTTTTATGGTACTTTAAATAAATTTATCCTCACATGCATAACAACGAAATAGACAAAAAAAAATTTTTTCTTGCTAATGCGGCAGACGATCGGACATTATCCAAAAAAATATTAAAATACAGTAAAAGAAATGTTCCTCAAACTGTACTATATTAACTGTACTATATTCTTCAGTATGTCCTATTATATTTAATTTAAAAATTTTCTTCTACATTATTTTGCGTATAAAAATATCCCTTACGATTTTTTTTATAAATATATATTTTTGTTTTTTTTACATCAATTGTATACATTGATCGTCGTATTTATTATAAATATATATATACTAGCTGAAAACTTGTACTTCGCTATGGAGTACATTCAAATTAAATACAATGGTCAATGTATGTAATTAATGCCAAAAAGATGTATAAATATATTTATAATAAATACAACGAGCAATGTATGCAATTGATGTAAAAAAACGAAAACATATATTTATGAAAAATCGTAATGGATATTTCTATAGACAAAATAATGTAGAAGAAAATATTCAAATTAAATCGAATAGATCATAGTAACGAATATAGTACAGTTAAAATAGTACAGTTTGGAGAACATATCTTTTACTGTATTTTAACATTTTTTGGATAATTTCTAATCGTCTGCCATATTAGCAAGAAAAAAAATATTTTTTTGTCTATTTCTTTATTATGCACGTGACGATAAATTAATTTATAGTACCAGAAAAAGAATTCACGTGATCATCAGCATTTAATAAATTAAATTCTAAAAATTAATCTTTAAAAATTCCCTAAAAATGAGAAAATGCAGCTAAAGATTCGAAAAAGATTTCATTTTAAAGGAATTTTTATGATCTTTATCGTGATATACATTTTATAACAATCAAATTATTATTTTAAATGCAAACTTAAAAAAAGTTACTAAAACAGTTTAAAAATTTAATTTTAAAAATTCTAAGAAGAATTTTTCAAAAATCTTTCTTAGTGTACCCCTACACTGTAAAAAAAATCGCCATGCAAAATTTCAGCCCTTTAGGTCCAGCGGTTTGGCCTGTGCGTTGTCTGTCAGTCAGTCAGACAGTCAGTCAGTTACGGAACTGTTATATATATATATATATATATATATATATATATATATATATATATATATTGCATTAATTGCATACATTGACCGTTGTATTTAATTTGAATGTACTCCGCAGCGAAGTGCGATTTTCAGCTAGTTAAACGTATGTCTCATAAAATTGTTTGAAATTTCTTACGCTCTCGTGATATTTAAATTTACTATGTCACTAAGTGAGCTTTATTCCCTATGCTTATTTCGCCACGTACGTGTATTTTTTTTGTTTGATGTAGAAAAGAGAGGAGGGAAGAATTTAAATGAACAATGAAACTCAATATGGATTCAATAATTTGTTGTTGTTGTTTATACATTTGGCAATTTTTTTGGAACTTAATCCATTACACTTTGCAACCGAGACTGCTGGCCATTTATTTAAGGGAACACCGTATAGAGATGAACTGAATAATTTAGTAACATACTGTTAGCTTTCCTTAAGTCGTGTTAATGGGAGTTTGAAGCTCACGAATTTCTGAATAATACGTAATTGGTAATTTGGTACTCTAGAACTTTTTTTTACCGTCAAATTTCTTAATAAACAAGATAGTTTATTATAAAGCATGTAAAAAAATCCTTAAGGGTTGTTCGGGATTTTTTATTGGCATACTTCATTTTTGTATTTCTTTAAAATAGAGAAAAGACGGCAGGGCTTAAACCGAAAGCTTTTGAAAGAATGCCGAAATGTTGGATCTAACAAGCAGTAATGGAAAGAAAATAGACGAAGATTATCGGCTTAGGAGATTTTGATAGGAGATAAAGGAATAAATGCAAACATATAAAAATCTTTGCAGTATTTATTTTTATTATTTATTTTTCATTTCTTCCATATAAAATGGAAAATTATTTTCTGCGCTCCATGTTTAAGAATCTCCCGGAAATTAATTCTCAATAAATTCCTGAAAACTATTCATTGTTCTCTTGAGAACACTTGTTTAACAATTTATTCACTGAATGGTTTGAATTCTACAGAATCGAGTTCAAACTAATCGTTTTAGAGAAGAACTAATTTAAATGCTAATACCTATTCAATAAGCCCCAATACTTATAAATAACAAAAGTTAATATGTTTATCACACTCGTTTTCATTCAATTCTGTCTAATTTAAAACTTCAATTGTATGCTAAATATTAGCATCCAGTATAATTTTAAATATTTTACACCTCTATGTCGATATAATCTTTATTTCTGAAATGACGTATTACACACACACACACACACACACACACACACACACACACACACACACACGTTGTTGTTGTTCCTATGGCCCTCTGACCAGAAGTTCCAGACCATGTCCCTATAGAATTCGGGCTGGGTAGTGCGGCTCCAGTTTATAATAGCACGACAAGGGTTGGAGTCCGACTTGGGTAGGTGCCACCATAATTTTGACCAAGCACCCCTAGGGGTTGCATGTTGGGGTATAGTACCATCCCCACCCACTGACATCATAAAGATATTTAAAACTTCATATATATATATATATATATATATATATATATATATATATATATATATAGGGTAGGTGTTCCAAATATCACCTACTCTTTTTTTCGACTTTTTTAAACTTTTTTTCGACATTTCATCAACTTTTTAGTTTTTGATTAGGCTGGAAACTCAAAGAACATCCCTAAGAACTATTTCCTTTGGTATCCTGAGATCAATCAGCTCCAAAACCAGTGCCAGGTTAAGTTATGTAGATAAATTGGAAAAATTGAAATTCCCAGTGTATCCTATAGTGGTTCCTAATATCGCCTACCTCAGTTCCTTTTACCTCCTACCAGGCGAAATTAGAATTACCTGTTAAAAGGCGTTGCTAGCAAAGTCTCTGTTTAATGCACTATGGTATACGCAAAATTAGAATTTGGATGCACTTACCTGGTAATTCACTGGATTCTGATTCTTTGGAGCCAATTTTTTTTTTTTCCAATGCGGAGGCACTTGTCGTCAAACATTCGCCTATACTACGCCGCAATTTTTACTGCCCATTTTATTGCGGGGGCACCATATAGGCGGACAGCATTACCCCCTATGAAGGGACGACACGAACAGAGGCATTTTTCGTGGCGCGACGCCAGGATTCGATCTGAGCACCCTCAGCACCAGCGCGCTGTACCACTGGGCCGCCACAAGCCCTGGAGCCAAAACTTACGAAGACAACAACCAAAACAACTTCAGATGCCATATAGTTTCTGTTGTCAGTGATAAGAGCGTTGTCGCTATCGCCGCTGTTAGTACAAACCCAGAAATAAGAAGTTATTGCATTTTCTCATACATAGCACGAATCATACTTTGGAAACACGAGTAGGCGATACTAGGCACAGGGCACGGGGGCGATATTTGGGACACCAACCGTATATATATATATATATATATATGTGTGTGTGTGTGTGTGTGTGAGTGTATGCATGTATGTATATAGGTGGGATTTTCACGTATATTTAAAAGTTTGAATTGGCAGGCAGTATCTATGAATTTTGCAAGAAATGTAAAACATTCCTAAAATCCTATATTATAGTAATATTAAAAGGAATAAATAAGTGATAACAGAGTAAATAAACGAATTTATTGGTAAATTATTATATTGGATGAATCCTTTTATACATATGATAATTAACATATTCGTATGCGTGCGAATAAATAAGCAAATATGTGTTTATTTATGAATGTATATATAATTTCCCTAGAAAAACATAGCACGTTTATTAATAATTCAGAATTATTTTTAATGAGAGTCATTTCTAACACAATAGAAAGTGAGCATATATATTTATACATACACACACACATACACACACACACACACACACACACACACACATATATATATATATATATATATATATATATATATATATATATATATATATATATATATATATATATGTGTGTGTAACATGGGGACCCTCCCAGGAAAGGACGAATTAAAAAGAAGTTTGGGTTCCCGATGTCAGATCGAAGATATGAAAATTAAGGTAGTCTTGGTTGACAAATAAACAACGACACATATTATTCTCGAAATACATTTTATTTTATGAGGCACGGATGAATAACCTCTCGGGGCGTCGTACAAATGAGGAGAGTGCTACATCTACATGTGCAAGGTCTTATATAGACAATCTCGACATGTGATGTTTGTAGTAGTGTCTAATTGGTTATTGCTTAAAACTGACGTGATATTGCTCAGTAGTGTTTAATTTAGGTACCCACGCTACGCAGATTGAAAAAAGGACGCCATCTTTAGGTTTTTTGCCCAAGGGAATTTAGAACTTAGAATCAAAAGCGAAAATATCTCGAACGCCCAAGGGAATTTAGAATAAATTAGAATTTAAAAGAGTTATGGAATTTTTAATGTTATAATTATATATCCATATATATATGAAATAAATTATAACCTTTTCCGTCATTAACTTAACGCAACAAAGCATCCTTCATTTAAATTTGACCTAGGAATAACCAAAGTAATCTATTAGTTTCCCCTTAAACAAGCCACGCGCCTACATGTTATATAAGTCGAATGTCGTGGAATATTCGAAAATGATCATGCCATATGACGCGTTATAGTCAGGTGCTAATTCTGACCAATTAAAGTTCAGTGCGCCTGTGCATTTTTCGCAGGAAACCGCGTTTCTTGAATTTTCCCTATGAACTTGTGTTTTCGCTCCCAAACCAGCAACATGCAATTTTTAGCTGTCCGTATTGCCACAGCGCTCTGCGCTGTCGGGACCTTTTCCCCGGTATCTGTGGAGTTAAGATGTTTGTAATCCTGTCCAAATAATGTCCATCCATTGAAATAAAGACTATGTTATGACCAGCTGCCTCTTCCTTCCACGGCGTCGAACTTAACTACTCTCTCCATTTGCCAGCCACTTGTTTAACGGATGGAACTACGACTACACCCCGGTCTGTTTTCCACTCGCCACGCCTGATTTATTTTATGACACACACACACACATCCACACACACACACACACATATATATATATATATATATATATATCTATATCTATATATATATATATATATATATATATATATATATATATAATTTTTATAAAGTTAAGTTCCTAAACGTAAGTATTTGTCTGAAATTTAAACCCTACCTATGCGTGATATGATATATTCATAGTCATGAAAATGGTTGGGAGTTCTCAAGAACAATATTCATGTACCTTGTAAACAGGAAAATTGAAATTTCTTACCTAGGGCATAAACAGGGGGATTTCGATCAACAGCATCCATATAAAAATATTTTCCATTTTGTATATATCTAAAAGTATTAACCTTTACATTTATTTAAAATATGAATTATATTTTTTTTGGTGATTATATAATTTTAGCAATAACGAAAAATATATGGAAAAATCTAAATTTCTAAATGTTTTTGTTTACAGTTATATTTTCTTTGACTTTGCTCCCTTTTCACGAAACAACAAGGAAAGTATAAATTAATAGCGACATGCAGTTTATAGACATTAAAAATTAGTATTACTCAGTCACATAGGGTAACATAAAATACCTCTAACATAAAATATGCACACTTTAGCTAGTTTAACTACCATTTCTTTCACTTAAAGATTTTTGAGCTCATTACTTAAAGTTTTCATAGTAACATTTCAGCTTTATTCTCCCCTGCACTTAATTAATGTAAAATTTCCCAAATAGAAAAATCATTATCTATTCTTTCCCTTTTGAATTCCTCACAAGAATTTTTAAAATGAAATAGCCTCTGGGAAAGTTTTCAAAACTCCCAAGTGCTTGGAACGTTCTGTTTTCATTTGGTGTTTTATCTCTGCTGAGTAATTGCTTTTTATAATATTCTTAAAAAGGTTTCGAAATCTGACTTGTCTCAGGAAAAATTTAGAATGTTAAATTTTTCAGTTTTGTGCTCTAAACACTGGCAGCAGGAAGTGAGCTGTCGTATTAAATCAAAAGTGTTTTATTTTTAATAGAATGTGTTTAATTAAGATATTTGATATTATTTAAAAATCACAGATATATTTTCTTTTTCTTGTTTATCTTGCTTCTGTTACTCCCTATTCGGTGTTTCTTAGGGAGCAATGCTTTTACGTCTACAGTTATCAGAAAATACATTCTACCGCACCCTTACCTGAATACGTAAACCTTAACATGATATGAGATTGAAATTTCTCCCGGCGAAATATTATTTTGAAAGAAAACCTGACGTACTACGCAAGTGGAGGTTTCTGTTAGTTCTGCCTCTACGGTTCACATTGTGAAAATCTTATTGAAAAGTTATATCGATTGTATCTCGCAATATCTTAAAAATTTTTGAGTGTGTACCCGATATAGGCTCGCAAACTGCGCATCAGAAATAAAAGAAGCTGAAGAGTTTTATCGACCCGGGTTTCTTGTTTCTGTTTCTTAAAGTTTGTAAATGCATAAAAAAGATTATGCTAAAAAAAACGTTTTTTTGTATATGTGTCATAGTATCCTTGCATTTTTTAATATACTTTTCAGGTTTGAATAAATTGACTTAAGGTGTGTAAATTAATAAAGTTTATATACTTCTAATTATGAAATTCCCTTTTCTCATAAGAATCATACTTTTCATGGATCGCAGAAAAACTTGAAAAAACAAATTTGTGATAGAAGGTTACTGAATATAAAAAAAACTCTTTATAAAATTAATGATAAACTAGCTTATGAATTATACAAAAAGGCATACCTCCGTATATAGTAATAAGCTTTATCAAATTCTTTTAAATAAATCAGTGAAGATTTTTTAAACCAAGCTATTGGTATATAATAATAGAGACATAAATTTATACAAAATTATTTTTGGAAAATTGTATTCGCAAAAAATAAAATAGAAATGACATGCAACAAATGTTGTCAAATAAACAACAAACAAATTCTTAAACGACACAGTTTTAAGAACAGTAACTTAAAAATATATACAGTTGGCTCTCTGTTTAAGGACGATCTCTATTTAAAGACGATATATCCCAGTCCAGGCCCCTCCGAAGTAAAAAAATTCTATTTAAAGACTACATTGTTTCTGTTTAACGACGATTTGTTTTACTTGATAAACTTTTTCTTCAACATTTTATCTGCAGGTGGGGAACCTTCTGTGAGGGAAAACAAGTTTGGTTTTAATGACCCGGAATTTCCTTGATGTTTACAATGTTGCAATCATAGACTTATTGCAGTGGGAAAAATGGGGGGGGGGATCTCGGAAGATCGAATATTCTTTCATGGAGCTCTTAGTGCGGGAGCTGAATCACTATTGTCACTACCATCTGTTGTCATGTGACTTACTAACTGTCCGATAGCAGCCCTCTCTCCCTCCTTCCGGGAAGAAGGTGTTCATGTTTAGAGAATTTATGGTTGTGTGTAGGAGCTCATTCCAGTATGAATACGAGGTGAGCAGATCAAAATTGTATCAAAGCGAAATCATCTTACGCTACTTGAAAAGGTGAAAATATTGAAGACTGGGAAGAAAGTGTTGGAATAACATAAGTCCAATTCGCAAGACAATTTCAGCTACCCGAGTCTACTCTCAAAAGGCATTTTAGCAAGCAAAGAGAACATTCTTGAAGCAGCACAAAAATTTGGTTTGGGATCCAAATCCAAACAGCTGAAAATTTAATGTGGCCGATCAGAAGAGTTCGATAAGGCAGTCCTGCAATGATTTCATGAATCAAGAGCATCCATTAATAAACAATGTGGCTGACAGTATGAAAATTAGAAAATTTACTATCTTGGAAGCAATGCACATGATAACATCATCATGGAAAGAAGTTTCTTCATCCACAATAAAAAACTGCTTTCGCCTTGCTGAAATTCACAAAGAACTTGTAGTGGAACTGCAAAGTACGGATGTAGAAATCAACGAAGATGACATTACCCGTGAAGAATGGAGAAGTCTTGTTGAAGATGAGAGTGTTTCAATTCAAGATTGTAATGAATCTGTTTTAACAACAGATTACACAAATTTAGAACAAATTTATGAAGATATAGTAAACGAAAACACAGTGTCAGACGAAGAAGGTGAAGTTCAAGACACGGAAAACGAGACAATGCCACCGTCTTATACAGATGCAACTTCTGCTCTAGATGTTCTACGTCGTTGTATTACATCGAATATGGAAAATGACACATTTAACATTCTATAAAATCTGGAAAAGGGAATAGTGAAAGCAAGGCGAAAAATGAAGCAATCAACACTTTTTAACCTTTTTAAAACCTAATTTATTGTATTGTTTGTACTCTTTTTTCAATGTAATTTAAAATAAATTATTAATAAAATAATAATGATAATAAAAATAACTTTTTTAAACACGTCAGTATATTAAGAAATATATTGACAGTCCTAAGCCTGTAAAGAGTGAAGAAAAATGATATTTTTTCCCAAATTCTGTCTAAGGACGATCTCTACTTAAGGACGATTTTTCAAGGTCCCTTGAAAGTCGTTAAACAGAGAGCCAACTGTACATCATATATGCATGTCTTTACATACGACTTCAGATATTATGAGAACGAAGCATAATAGCTAGATCGTAAACGTTTCAAACTGAACATTTACGATCTGGATTTCTTTAGATATTATTATTGTATTAAAAATCCTTTGTCTACAATGGATTTTATAAAACAGTAATTCATAAGGAAAGAGTTTATATTCAAGAGTTTATATTAGTAAAATGGCAGTCTAGAAGATCTGAAAAACATTAGCAAGCAACCAAATGAGTAAATAACCAACGTGATGCTAAATTATCCTTGGACAAGTTTCTAATCTGGATAATTTAAGAAATTGATGCTGTTCATGATACCATGCAGTACTTCTCTAGGCAGTGTGAGAAATTAAATTATAAACAGGAAATAATAATTTATCCGGAAAAAGTGGTTGCTATAAATTTAAAATCAAGTACACGAAGTACAGGGTGGTCGAAAAAAACTTTGCCGATATATGCGCCTCTAGCGGCCGTTCCCTTTAACCGATCGAGATGATATTTCAGATATAGTTATTCAGAGGTATGAGCTCGGGGTTCTGTGAACGGGAACCAAGTGGCGCTCACGGATACCGTTATATGTATAGAAACTCGAAATTTTCGAATGGCAACATTCACTCTTTCCCGTCGCAAAATGCTCAGCTCATACGAAAACCCTAAAGAGTGTTGGAACGGTGTGTGTATCATAAAAAACGTATGCGTTATGCACGCACAAAAAACAGTTCTGCGAACGGCCAATAAAAATACGATGATGGCCCCCATGTGGAATATGTGTAATCGAAATAAAAGTTTTCTTTTGTCCGATCTGTGTTGTCATCAGTGATTAGTGTCTTGCCTCTGTCATATACAAATTTCCTCCGTGCGCCCCGATCGTGTTTTTGTACGCCGTTCGCAGAGCTATTTTTTTTGCGTGCATAACGCGTCCGTTTTTTGTGATACACGTACCGTTCTAACGCTGTTTTGGATTGTCGTATGAGCTGAGCATTTTGCGACGGGAAACAGTGGGCGTTACCATTCGAAAATTTCGAGTTTCTGTACCTATAACCGTAAACGTGAGGGCCACTTGATTGCAGTTCACAGAATTCCGAGCTCATACCTCTGAATAACTATATCTGAAATATCATCTCGATCGGTTAAAGGGAACGGCCGCTAGAGGTCTATATATGTTTTTTTATGACCACCTTGTAAAATACACTGTCACAAAAAATATATGCACCCAGAAGGAAACGAGCTACTATCACGAAACTTACATGTATGTAGTGTATGAGGAGATAAGCAAATGATTACAAATTCAGAAGACCAGACCGTTAAGAAGGTATGGCATGAAAAATGTTACAAATCAGTAAGTAGTAAATCGGCTTCTGGCAGCTTTACAAGCCGAAACACGGCGTGGCATTGAATCAATGAGGTCACCTATGAGCTCCTGTGGAAGATCATGCTATAAGCTTTGCAACTGGGCAGTTAATTACCCAGTATTACGGGACTGCTGTAGTTACCTTCCAAGCACGTCCCAGACGTGCTCTATTGGCGAGAGGTCTGGTGACCTGGCAGGTCATGGGAGTACGTCATATCCTGGAAGACATTGTTGGGAGAGTCGCGCAGTATGTGGACGAGGGTTGTCTTGCTGATAAATGGAACCTGGGCGACTTGATAGCATAGGCATTACAACTGGCGTTAAAATCTCGTCCACATAACTGCATACCGTCAAAGTGCGTTGAAGGACGAGTAGAGGTGATCGTGTGTCCCAACAAATCGCTCTCCACACTGTCACATATTGTGTAATCGCCGTATTCCTCTCGACAACAAATGCCAAAACGGACAGGTTGTCTGGCCGCCTCCACACGTGTATGCACTGGTCATTAGCAATGAGAATGAATTGGGATTCATCGCTGAAGATCACACGCCTACAGTCGGTCACACTCCAGCTTGTCCGAGGTCGGCAAAAATCCAATCGACACTGTCTATGATGTGGGGTTCAGTGGTAGGCGTCTTAATGGATGTCGGCTCCTTATACCTGCGTCGTCCAGTCGTCTCCGAATGGTTTCTCTTGATACCAACGGATGTCTGAAAGGTGGTAAATGGTGTCGAACCAATTCTAGCGACGTTGTTTGTGCGGACGTGGCCGCTCTTATGATTGCACGATCCTAGCGCGCATTTGTGTTCCTGGGATGCCCTGACCCTCCGCGACGGTAGATTATCCCTTCCGTGATCCATTGTCGCCAACACCGAGCAACTACCATATCACTCCGACCGAGGTGGCGGCCGATACGCCTGTTCGACCAACCTTCTACTCTCAGGCATACTATACACCCCCTCTCAAAGTCCGACGATTGTTCGTACTGTCACCGGTTGCGTGTCAGAGGCATCTCTAGTCGGAATACCGTCCATCCAAGTCGACAGATTTGTTTGAATAACCCTATGGCACAAGTAATCATGCTTTTAAACTCTCCCAGCTGCGCATCTCATATGCGAATAGCGCGCTTACCCTTTTCTCATTGGCGTCGAAATTTTAATCATTTGAATATCTCTTACCAGTCTACATTCCTGCCAAGTTTCGTGATAGTAGCTCGATTTCTTCTCGGTGCATATATTTTTTGTGACAGAGTGTAAAAATGTAATAATTCTCCATGCAAAGAGCAATTAGGTTCATTGCTTAGAATGGTACATGGGTAAGAAAGGACATATTGACGCTAATACTGATTGCGCTGACAGATCAAATATAAAAATCTTTGATCAGGACTTGTACTACATTTGATTGTAATATTTTTAAGTGTACTGATTTTGTTTTCACTGACTTCCGTGATCTCCAATTTTTACGACAGCATCGTCAACTTCCTACTTCAAAGGGATATCCGGTTTAATCTTAAGTTGGTGTCAAAACTTTGATAAACTAATTTAACAAAAACAGTGATCTTTTCAGTTCTGAATATTTTTTATTTTAGTTGCTTACGAAAATTCTCAAATAACTGACTTATTATTGATTGTGCCCAGACATTGCCCAGATCTGCCTAATTCAAAATACAGACAACTCACAAACAAAATCATTTGATTATTAATAATATTCTTATATGCATTCCAAAAACTCTATAATCTAAAGAGATTTTTAACTTTTTTCTTAGAGAAAAAAGAGAAAGCACTTTACGATAACTTATCATGATTCTTGAGTGAGCAAAAGACTCTTCTCCTCTCTCCACAGTGTGCCTTTACCCTTGAGATTGTCTTATGTTATGATTTTATTTAGCAATATAGAAAGAGAAAAAAAGTATTAAAATTATAAAAATAAATATATATTCTAAAATATGGTGATAAAATACTGCGCCGTAATAGAGAATTTATCTGCTACAGGTTTTGTTGTATATTTTATAAAATTAAAGAAATGGGTAATGAATACTTCGGTGTTCTTTCATTATTCAAAGTATTAACGGGCTATTAATTACAGTTTAAAGTAAGATTCACACGACTGCCAACATCGGAACTAGAACCTGACGATTCTTAAAACGAAGTTATATATAAATTATAAGGTTTACTGCAAAAAGGACTTAGCTCCATCCTAAGGGGGTTTGGCATTAAATGTACTATCTTATGACTAAAAAATGAAACAAACTCTTTCGTTTGAGGCCAGAAAGAGGTAGCTCCAATCGTTAGTCCTCGTGTTACTCAAGAGAAGGATCTTCCTGACTCGTTAGTTACCTCTTTTTTCCTCAAATGACTGACATGGTTTGTTTATAGGAGGGTTGCACAATACTGTTACGGATTTTACGAGTCTATGGTAATCTAGCAAAATATGAGTGTTATCGCCAAATTGGCGATGGATTTGGTGACTTATTTTGGTTGCCAAATATGGTGATATTTCGCCACATTTGGCGATATGATGTCAAAGGGTTGCCAACGTGCCGTCTAGACCTTTCTGGAAGCTTCTAGAGATATCTTGTTGACTGACCGAAAGGGAGCGCTTTGGAAGTCTATAAATATACCTGACATTGGCATTGGAACTCAGTTCTTTTCTACTGAGAATTGAATGTGTTGAAAGTGCATTAGGTGTGTATTGTATTGAAGATTCTGCTATCCTGACATGTGTTTTTAGGAGTTTTCTGCTGTGTAGATCACAGTTGTTGCGTGTTTTCTGTTTGAATTTGTGCATGTACCCGAAGAATTTACAGAATAATGAATTTTATTTTGTATGCAGTTTCTGAAGAGATTTTATTCAATCCCAACGAACCCAGAAAAAGCGGAACAATACTTATCAACAGTGTAGTTTTTTGTTCTAATAGACATAACACTGTATATTGTTTAACATCAAAATACAAAAATGTTATGGAACCAGCCCTCAAATACGTCGCACAAATAGATATGTGGTTTTACGATCGACTACAACCAGACAACGCACCAGATGAGCCAGACATTACAGATGGAGGAATGCGACGATTGAAATATATAATTTTCTCTTTGTGAAGCAACAATATATACTGTATTTAAATTGAACTTTTCTTTAAATTAAAAATTATGATAGTAGATTGTATTTTTTTTCGAAAACTGTTTCCTAGAAAGAGATAGAATAACCATTTGGTGGTAAGAAAGAGATAGCTCCAAAAACTGCACATGGGCCACGTCATCTAGAAGATATAATTTTGAGTGAAAATACTGTCCTAATATGTAAGAACAGTTAACGAAATTTATCAAAAAGAATATTTTCCCACAACTTTGAATTTTGAATTTTCGAATGTTTTTTACGGTTTTCCGACAACTTGAAAAATTAGAGTCACCTCAATTTTGCCCCATCCCATCAATTGTAGAAGCAATTTTTGGAATATAAAAGGTTAAAAATACAGAAATATGATATAAATTGTAACTTTGATAGCAATTGATGAATGGTGACATTCACGAGAAATTTTAAGTCTCTAATACATTCGGCGCCAAATAGCTGTCCGCGGGATAAGAAAATTCAGTTTAGATATCCGATCTCTTCCAGTTAGATCAAAGTGAATTTTCTTGACGGGTTCTCTTGACAGAGGCGAAACAGGCCCTGATGACTTAGGAGACTGTAAAAAAACGATGAAATGTGCTCTTAACAATTGCTATTTAAAACTGTGTATTGGAAACTTAACATTTCTTAACAAAGTTTTAGTACAACCATTAGGGCGTTTAATATTTCGAAGATGCTTACCATGGGCCTTATGCTTTCATAATGATAATTATTTCTTCGCTTGAATTGTGCATCTTTTATCATTGTATAGAATATCACATTATCAGTTGCAACATTTTTAAAGTTTATCTGTATGTCTGCTCATGGGGTGAGTAGGTCCTCAGGCATATATATATATATATATATATATATATATATATATTCTGCTTAGGTAACCAGGGAATTTATTCTCAGCAATTTTCAAAATTAGTTACAAAGTTTGTCAACAGATGGCGATCTGACTGGGAAAAACTACAAAACAATGTTTTCAAAGCAAGAAGCATACGCAAAGTGGCATAGATTGGCCTCCCTATTCGCCAGATTTGACGCCAAGCGTATTTTTTCTTTGGGGGTACTTGTAAGACGAGGTGTATCGTCACAATCCACAAACTGTAGATGAACGGGAACAATACATCTCTGCTGCTTGTCAGATCATTCAAACTGAAATGTTTGCACGGGCGTCTGCGAATTTTGACCTCAGACTGTGCCACGTTGTTGCTGCAAACGGTGGTTATTTTTAAAATATTGTTTTATAGATTTCCCTCTTACCCGAACCATCTGTTGACGAACTTTGTACCTAATTTTGAAAATTGGTGACAATAAATTCCCTGGTTACCTAAGCAGAAGGCAGCAAACCGTACATTTCTATCGCTTTCCGTTTTTCTTTAATTGATTTTTCAAATCGTCGGTCATTTTTGGGACACCTGGTATATATATATATATATATATATATATATATATATATATATATATATATAATCTTTTTTACATCCCATACCTAAACGAGATCTGCCACTATCAACCTACCACATCGACCACAGTAGTCCTCTTCAATCAACAATCAAGAACTACAACCATATTTTTACTGTCGTTGACGCTTTTTTCCCAAATTTACGTGGCTTTACCCGGTGTCCACAACATCAAACGATGCTATTTCGAATCTCCGAAATCAACAGAACATCGTTGGAAATCCCCAGAAGTTTATTGCAGAGAAAGGTCGTGCATTTACACCGAGAGATTTTAAAGAATATTGTACTGAAGAAAACATTGCGTTGGTTCAAATCACGACTGGAATTTCTCGTAGAAATGGACAAGTTGAGCGTGTACCTGCCCCACTCATCCCAAGTTTGTTGAAGTTATTGAAAATCTTGTGAAGTTGTACTCCCACGTTCCTGCACTTCAACGACTACTAAACGCCACTGCTCCACGATCCACAAAAATAACTTTTAATTAGTGCAACGCTGCGAAATAAAATTGGCAAAAGAATTACAGAATTTCGCCAGCAAGATCATGAAAAAACAGTCATAAACAAATGTGAAGCATACCTCACAGACGCAATGAAAAACACCTTACGAATCCAGGCCTAGAACGAGCGTACTTACAATGAGAAGAAAAAACCCGCAACCCATTACCAGCCAGGCGACTTAGTTGCCATTCAAAGAACTCAATTCGGAGGTGTATTTAAACTTCGCCCTAAATTTCATGGACCCTATCGCATTGTAAATGTGAAACAAAACGAACGATACGACCTTCAAAAAGTATGTGATCACGAAGGCCCAAACCATATTTCCACAGTCGCTAATAACATGAAGCCGCGATTTGCTGTCAAGTAGCAATGTTGTTATCTGTATACACATTTTTTCACTGTTAATTACCATGTACTTATATATCTTTTTAGTTATGGCATTTTGTGTAAAAGTTATTTGCCATCCCCGTGGCCGTCGATATGTCAGTCAAACCACCTGTGGTAATCGAGATACACATCATGGACAGAAACAGCAAGGATGCCGGAGAGCGGCGTGAGGTGAATCTGCTACTCACCTGGCCAATGAGAAAGCAGCGAGGAGAACATTTGAACTTCGAACTCTAGTGCACCGCTTTCGGTGCAGTTGAGAGATAATCTTCACAGTGACTGCATGCACTAAAAGAGCCGGATATGTTCGGCCGTTCTAAATCCGAGCCACTAAGCCTTTTGTATATATTTTACTACATAGGTTAATTAAATGATAGTATCATACTTTACGTATTGTTATTTCGTAATTACTCTTCGAATGACTAACTATCCCCCCCATATATATATATATATATATATATATATATATATATATATATATATAAATGTGTGTGTGTGTATATATATACTGAAGAGTCAAAAAGCTGATATAGGCTTGTGTATGCAAATAATGGAGTTATGCAACTAATCAGAGCAACGTGATGCGGTCGGCAGTGCCAATATATGACAACATGTGTCTGGCGAAGCTGTTTGATCGTCTCTTGCAGCTACAATGGCAGGTTATCTCGATTTATTTGACTTTGAACGTGGCGTTATAGTCGGCGCACGAGAGATGGGATATTGCATCTCCAAGGTAACGATGTAATTTGGGTATAACCGCACGACCATTTCACGAGTGTACCGTGAATATCAGGTATCCGGTAAAACATGAAATCTCCGACAGCGGTGCGGCCGGAAAACGATGTTGAAAGAATCGGACCGTCGACGACTGATGAGAATCTTTAAATGTGATAGACGTGGAACACTTCCTCAAACTGCTGCGGATTTTACTGTTGGGGCATCAACAAGTGTCAGTGTGCGAACTGTTCAACGAACTGCAATTGATATGGGATTTCGGAGCTTCAGACCCATTCCTTTACCACTGTTGACTGCACGGCACAAAGCTTTACGCCTTGCCTTGGACCGCCAACACCACCATTGGACTGTTGATGACTGGAAACAAATTGCCTGGTCTGACGAGTCTCGTTTCCAATTGTATCGGGCGGGTGGATGTGTACGCGTGTGGAGATAACCTCATGAATCCATGGACAATACATGTCAACCGGGAACTGTTTAAGCAGATGGAGTTTCTGTGATGGTATGAGGCGTATGCAGTTGACACGATATGGAGCCCCTGATACGGATCTGACAGATGTCGGGTACATATGCATCCTGTACAATTATCTACACCCATTCATGTCCATTGTACATTCCGACGGACTTGGACAATTGCAGCAGGAGAAAACGACATCCCCCACGTCCAAAATTGCTACTGAGGGGCTCCAGGTTCACTCTTCTGACTTTAGACACTTCCATGGTCCTCCTAAATTCTCAGACATTAACATTATTGAACATATCTAGGATGCCTTGCAACGTGCTGTTCAGAAGAGATTTCCACCCACTCTCACTCCTATGGATTAGTGGACTGGTCTGAAGGATTCATGGTGTGAATTGCCTCCAGGATACCTTCAAATATTAGTCGAGTCCATGCCATGTCGTGTTCTGGCAGTTGTGCATGTTAGTGGGGGCCCTCCACGATATTAGGCAGGTGAATCCTTTTTTGACTATTCAGTATGTATACACTGCTGCCCACCCAAATTGCAACACCAAGAAAGACAAGAGATATCACAACAAAATTTATTTTGTAGATAACATGGTGACCAAGTATCAAATGATTAAATTTATAGACTTCTGTGAAGTATGGTTCCTGCCAAAATCAGTAGCCAGAGTAGCCACCATTGTTGGAGATCACCGCTGCCCCACGCCTCGGCATTGATTCAAAGAGACTTTGGATAAGTTCTTGAGGTACAGCAGACCAAGCAGCTTCCACACGTTGCCAAAGTTGATCTGCTGTGGCAGCTGGGGATGGAATCTGGGTCAATCGTAGAGCAACAATGAACCACATGTTTTCTATCGTCGAAAGATGCGGAGAGCGAGGCGGCCAGGGAAGCAATTCAATCTGGCGATTGACGAAGAACCGTTGGACAATGCGTGCCACGTGTGGTCGCGCATTATCCTGTTGAAATATGGCTGTGGGCAAGCCCTGAAGGTAAGGAAGGACAATTGGCTCCAACACCTCGGAGATGTAGCGCTGGCTGTTTAAAGTACCGGCAATGCGTACTAGAGGTGTGCGAGAGTGATATCCAATACCGCCCCATACCATAATACCCGGTACAGGACCAGTGTGGCGGTGCATAACGCAGCTGTTCAGCATCCTCTCTTCACGGTGTCTCCAGACTCGAATGCGACCATCGTGGTGTTGCAGACAGAAGCGTGACTCGTCAGTAAAGACAATTTCATTCCATTCTGCCGTCCACATCCTTCTGTCATCGCACCATTGGCGGCGGAGACGTCTGTGGTTCTGCGTCAAGGGTAGACAAAGCAATGGACGTCTTGCGGACAGACCACTCTGCTGTAAACGGCGTCGAATGGTACGCGCAGACACTGGATGATGCGTTACAGACTGCATGTGCTGTGCTATGGTTCGTGATGTGACTGAGCGATCCGTCACTGCCATGCACACAATTTGCCTGTCATCACGTGAAGTGTTGCGCTGAGGTGGATGCGATCGAACACGCCGGTCCGTCGTATCCTCCTGCATCCAACGATCACATATCCGCATTACAGTTGTTTGGTTTCGTCCACCACGAGTACCGATTTCTCTGAAACCTAATCCACAATCTCGGTAGGCCACTATCCTTCCTCTGTCGAACTCGGATACTTGATCAAAAGATGATCGCTGTTTTCGACGAGGCATAATTGATCGTTTTTTTGAAAAAACCACAAGAAAAACACAATTGCCGAACTTGAAATTGTCGAAATCTCCAAGCCTTAAATGCGCTTTGAAGTGACGCCACAGACGCACGTGATGTGCGTTTGCGCTGAAATTCTAATCATTTGCATATCTCACCTCCGCTAATGCATGTTGTAAATTTCATGTTATTTGCATGTTTCCTTCAGAGTGTAGCATTTACAGTGGCCAGCAGTGTATATACAGAGGCTGTTCACACATTTTTTAGACGATGTATATTCTATTCACAAAAGTAAATTACATAAAATTCTTGTATTTTAAATGGTCTATTTGACATCCCTTATTATGAACTATCTTTCGACACCTCAAGTTCCAGGGTAATAATGTCTTTTGAAGTGTCAGAAGAGGTATTCTATCCCATTCCTCCTGAACAGCTTTCCAGAGTCCTGTAAGGGTTTTGGGACGACGTTTGGATAATGAAGATTTTAAAAGTCCGAAAGCACAAAAATCCATAGGTGATACATCGGGAGATTTAATAGGGATATCAGTGAAGGGCATGGCCTTGATACCAGTGTTTTGTTCCATTTCTTTTAGGAAATTTACAGTGGATTTTGATGTGTGACTGCTAGCTTTGCCCTGATGGAGTCTCACAGATTGATGGCACTGTGAGATGGTATTTAATCCAGAAAATTTGCTATAAAATATGTTCCTGATAGTATTTGGAGTTAATCTTGACATTTTTTCCACTCTCTTTATTTTTAACTTGCCATTATAAGAAAAACCAGCAACAATCATGAATCCCTTAGAAAAGCTTTCTTTCGATTCTTTGAACCATGTATTTAAATTTTTTTCTCCCCTTTTATGATAATAAATGGCTCTTTTTTTGTTGCAATCATTTAAATACACCCATGATTCATCTATTGTGACAATTGTTTTCCATTTTTCTTTGGATAAGTGTTTCTCATAAAGAATTCTGCAGCGTGTCCTGCGTTCAGCGGTATGATTTGGAAGAAGACGATGCACATTGCGTTTTTTCGCTTTCTTAAGATTTAAATCAACGATTATCATTTTGTTTACAGTGGACACCGAGCATTTTAATGATTTTGCAACTGTTCTTTGACTAGGGGGACTTTCTTTTAACATTCAACAACGTACCTTTGCAATAGTCGAAGATGTCCGCTTTTTCCTTGGATACTTGTTTGGAATTTTTGTCCCACTTGAGGCTCCAATTTGATGTTTTTTTTCCTTTCTTGTTGACGATATTACCTATCGACGCTTTAGATATCAGAAAACCATGACTATCACATCGTTTTTGGATAACGGAGTATGCATATTTCTCTTCAGAAAGAGCATAAATGTAGCCTTTGAATCACTGCTTTGTTAAAAACGTCATTTTGAATAAAAACAAAACTTTCAAGCCGCAGACGATAATTTTGACTTTTAAAAACATAGTACAATTGCAATTATTTCTTTTGCAGCAAACGTTTTTTTATTACCGCTTACCAAAATCGTCTAAAAAATGTGCGAACAGCCTCTGTATATACATACACGCACAGGGCTTTTTTTCTGGGGGAACACGGGAATACGGCGTTCCCCCACCTTTTATTAAAGTATTATTTCGGCTTAACTTAACCGAAATTTTAAGAAACTTACGAATCAATTGTTAATATACAACAAAAAGTATTTTATTTTTTTTTAATTTCGAGTTTTTTGTTTCCCTGTGACGGGACGTGTGAAAACTGGGTACTAAAAACACGTACCTTTATATGAGAAAACACAGTATATCCGCTTATTTCTTTGCAAAAAAGCACTGTATATACATATATATATATATATATATATATATATATATATATATATATATATATATATATATATATATATATATATATATATATATACATTTATATATATATGTGTGTGTGTGTAAGTAACGGAAATACGGAAAACAAACAATAGAAACTAAAACATAACTCAGCGTACTTTACTCTATTGTTCTACCCATCTCTTTAGCATTTAAATTCAACAGTCTCTTTAGAATTTAATTGTTTTCAACAGTTTAGTACGTTTTTCGCGGTTTGACAGTATTTAGGAATGAAGTCAAATGTTGGTAATAGAATTGAGACAATCTCCGAAGTTACATCTGGAAATATCTGGAACAACTTTCTAAAAATACACTTAAAAGAAAAAATGAACTCTAATACAGAAAGTGTTCTTTTTGTCAAATGTGACATTAAAAAACAAAACTGTTGACTACCGGCTTTATGGACCGGTCCTAGATATCATTAAAATAAGACGGACTTGTAGAAAAACTCTAAATTTAGTAGTGAATAATCTGTTAGGTTTTAGTGTGGAATGAATGAAATTTTTTCTATATGCACGGAATACATTTGAACAGTAATGTCTCCAAAAAATAAAAACAATTTTCCCTTTTGTATTGAAAATGCTTTTCTGTATCCTATTAGTGTTTTGAGTGGCATTCAAAACCTCTCGCTAAAAAGGTGGGTGTGTGACAGAAGCATCAGCTGTCTCGATGTGGCGAGAACAGTCCTTTTTTTATCTCACCTAAAAATGACACCGCCATCCATTTTGTTTCATTTATACTTTGATGTTGGTGTATAATGATCTGTGAATATTAGTTTCGAAAATAAATGTATGCATATTTTTTTGGCTTTTAAACTTATTAGTAAAAAACTATAGAAAATGAATCTGTTCTTATGGTTTAAATTTATAGTAAGTTTTGAACATTAAGAAGTATTAATATAAAATATCTTGGTTATTTTTACGGTCTTGACATGAATTTGAAATTCAGTTTAAGTAGTGGATAGCCTACTCGAATTCGTTGCTTAATTAGCTACGCAATTTCTTCCTAATAATTAAATGCGAATTCAAATTTTGCTAGGTCGTATGCGATTGAAAATGAGATCGCCTTAGATCGCTAGTTAGAATGTATCTGTGCTCAGATAACAAAATGTTATAAGAAATTTGCGTGACAGCAATTCTAAGATTCAAGATGTCATGAAAAAGCAGAAATTTGTTTTACATGATCAAATGTAGTACCAATGTTTCAGTAAAATAGTTGGCTATTACTTACAGTAGTTAGAGTAAATAGAAAATATCGGCGAATGAGAATCAGTAATGTGAAAAACTCATTTTTTTTTTTAGGAGAAACGTTTGATAACATTTTGTCATCTGAGCTCAGATATTAACTAGAGTAGAAACATCTAACTACGAGGAGCTTCTTTCTGTCTTGAGAGGAAAATATCGGAGATTCAAATCCTGACAATGACACAATTATGTTTTCTGGTGGCTAGAAATTATTTTTCTTCTAAATTTGAATCTGTTTCTTTTGTAATATTTATGAGTTGAAAATGTACGTAGATGAGATAACTCACACTCGTTTGTCTTGCACAGCGAAACAAAAATTTATAAAATTGAAATTTTTTTGAAACAGTTCATATAGAGCTGTATAAACATGAAAACGGCAAAGAAAATTTATTCAGCCATTTTGATCTGCTTTAGTTGCGTGTACTTGTTGAATTTTATAACTTTTCGTCGAAACCCATTCACGCTTGTTTCTTCAAGATCCTATTTTCATAATCATCTCTACTTGAACTCTCATTGTAACATACTTCTGAAATTTATGTATAAACGCTTACATTTCGTGTTTCCTTGTAGTGTGGCTTCTATAATTTAAACAGATTGGTTATGTGGTGCCATGATGTTGGTGCCTCGGTGGGTTAATAACGGTTTGGATTGTTGAATATGATTTTGGGAGTTGCGATTCTTTTTTTTTTATCGAGGTACCGATATTGGTGAAAAGACTATGTTGAGAGATACAAGGTAGCTCGTGTAACAATGGTCAAGTTAAATCGTCAGCAGTGATATGTATGCTTATCCTGAATTATCTAAAAGTATTACGTTTATCTTTACCGTGCAGGGCTGAAAGTAATCTGCCTTTTCGACAAGATTCTATTAACCACCGTCTAGAAAGTAATTTGAGCTGTTTACAATGTTGTGACAAATTTTGTCTGCTGTAGAAAGGTTATATATGCCCTTGTAGTACCTTCTTCTGCCCCTCTCTGTAATCCATTTTCGGGAATGGCTTTGTCGCATTGTGTGGTGACTGAGAGGCAATCGCCACCTGTCTGGAACATCTACTGCCGTCTTGGGGGGGGGGGGCATCCTTAATTTTTCTTGACGGATCCCGCTGGTGGATGGAGGTTCTTGGGGAATGGCTTCTACCTTGACGGGGTCAGCACTTCCGATCATTATGTCTCAGTCCCTAGGGGTATGGGAATTGGCCCACTTTTCTTGGCGAGCTTTGTTTTGTTGGCGGTTTTCTGGAAGCACACATTTTCTAGCAACCCCTACCTGAGAGCTGACCATCAACCGAATGATGATTTTTTGGAGATGTCCATTCTCTCACAGACTAAGGTAGTCTGTTCGTTGTATTAGATGTGCGAAAAAGTTGCTTGAAAACTACTTCAACTGGGTGCTTTTGTGACTCCGGAATTTTGATTGTTCGGGAGAACTGGTTTTCTAACCTCTAAACACAGTGCAATGTAAAACGCTAGAGAAGATGAATGTCGTTGTAACAAAGATAATGTAATGTGGATCAGTTGATGATGACATTTTCTAGTTACTGCAATGAAATATCATAATATGGTGACATATTCATCAGAAAAATTTAATGTATGCTCATGTTTCTGAAAATGTTTCTTATTTACTCAATTAAATTTGCGTATATTTGTGAAACTGTACAAAAATTTCAATCGTGGAGGGTTAATTAAATTTACCAACATTTTAAAACGAAATAAAATAAGAATTTAATTGTAATACTACTTAATGCTACTAGTATTTCCACTTTTCAGTCTTAAAAAATTAAAGGCGTATTTAAGATTACATCTTACGTGATTTCAAAATAAAAGTCATAATATATTCCTAAAATTTTCATTAGCCCATAAAAGCGATCAGATGTATGAAACCTGCCAGCCAAACAAGCTTACATGCTTATAACAGTTTGTTAAATGTCGTCACAATATGCATAGAATTTAGGGAAGAAAGTATTCATTGGCATGCAATCACGGAAAACTTGTATTTTGCTATGATATTCTATAATTACGGAGAATAGTTGCATAGACCACTTTTCGTATAGGAATTGAAAATATCTTCTTAAATATACTCTGTAAAATACATTAATTTCCGTTTGTGACTTCCCAAATTGTTAAAGAATATTTTTCACTAACGTAAAGCTCTGGAAATTCCTTCCGGACATTCTACAAGAAAATGTCTCAGAGCTGTCAAAATATTTGAATATTTGACTGAAATATTTAAGTTCAACAAAGCTCGTGAGAAAAGCTATATGCTAACAAGTTCGAGTGAAACGAAATTTAATTACCGATGAAGGTAAAATATTCTTAACGGTGCATCACAAATGTTGGAGTCGTAAGGTCGGGAATCTATTAAGGTAATCATTTGAAATTGTTTCCAAAATCCTTTATGAAATAGAAATATTTTGATAGAAGAAAAAACTAGAAGGCTTTCACATACAAGAGAGGATTATACTGTATATGTGTGGGGTGAACAGCTTATGAAGTGAGCAGATTTTTAGGGTTGATTCAAATCTATTCCCAGATTTTGATTTTTAGATATTTTTGAAATATATAACTTTATTAAAGGATAACGAGAGCTATCTTCCTTAACTACTCTCTTTCTACTACTTTTAACTACTTTCTTTTATAGGATACAATCTGCTCTCGAAAAAGACAAGACAATTTTCCATTACGATCTAAATTCGGCTGGGAGTACTTACAAATCAAATGATCTTGTTCGTAGAATAGAACAAAAGTTTTTGCTTTTCGTTTCAACATATGTTTAAAAAATTATATTTTAACATAAAGATGGATTTTGAAATTGTCTGCTTTCCTTTTTTGTTTCAAATGAGAAGGCGCTTGTCTTGAGATATTCACCTTTTGTTATTCAACGCGAACTCTAGCTGCCTACTTTATTATTGGAGCACCATTTAGGTGGGCCAGCATTGCTCCTTATGAGAGGACAACACGGTAATGATCAAGATTCATTCGGAATTTGAACTCAAGTCCACAGAGTGGAAACGCACGACGCTAACCACTATAGCATGTGGGAGGCATCCCAGCGATATAAATAAACCAATTAATTGGATAGCAAGAAACGTTTCTACATATTATAGATGACATGAACTTTAGAATTCTTTTATCATGGTGATAAGAAGAGGATATGCTATTCATGCATCAATTTTAACGATATCTGCAATAGTTTTGGCTCAGCAAGAAAAAAAAATATGTTCAACATAGACAATGAACGGCTCTTAGTTCATCACGGCTCTTCTCCATCCCAACAAGTTGCAAGAGAGTTACCTACTATGAAAAACCACAATCTACTCGTAATATGGGAAATTAATGTTTCCCTTTGATTGGTGGCTTCATCACTGCAGTTAAAATTTTCATGGTAAGAACACTTTTAAGATTTGTAAAGAATTTTTCGGTGTTTTGTTCATGTTCTTATGTAAAACTTTGTCACTTTGGACACATTAATCGAAGTTCGATAAAGAATTATGAAACAGAGCGACTTTCAATTTTACTATGTGTGAAAATTAATATAGATATTAATATCAATAAGATTTTAGATTTAAACTTTTAATTAGAGAAACAATATATAGAACTGGTTGGTTCTCGGACATACAGCTCTTGGGCAGTACAGCTCTTGGGCAGGAGGCCTTACTTACAATACATAATAGAAAACTGAACTATAAAATCATAACTAAAATTAATACAAAATTAACACGCATACAGACAAATATATACTTCATAAAACTAATAAATACGTACAAGGAACGTCTAATTACTTTAAACAACATTAATAAAACAAAACTTACTTAAGGATTATTTACACTAAATAAAATGTTATACACAAAAAGAGAACGATCATGGTCTGTACATTTCTTTAATCTATTAACTATGTCCATAGTAAGGGGATAGCCTATCATAATACACTGATCTAGGCTTAGAATTAGATGATTTTCTCATACGAACCACGACGTCATTGAGTCTTTTAAGGACTGTATACGGACCATCCCAAGACGACGGTAACTTGGGAGAGAGTCCTTTACGTCAAACCGGGTTCCATAACCATACCTTGTCACCTTCATGGAATTCATGTCTTGTTGCTTTCGTGTCGTACCGGGTCTTCATCTTCTCGATGTTGTTCCGTTCACGGGCGAAGTTAAGGACGTCTTCAAAACGGGTCTCGAGTGCATTGCTGTACCCTTCAGGCGATGAAGGCGTGTCTGGAGGGCGTCCGGACTGGCGATCACATGGCAGACGGAGGTCACGACCTGGAGGCATCTGGGATGGTGTATAGCCAGTAGTTTCGTGAACAGCTATAGACTTTAGTTCAAGATCTTCCAGTTGATCTTTTCGAACCTCGTTTCCCCTCCATGGATCTGGTTCTGGGGACGTAGAAGCTGTACTTTGTCTTGCTACGGCATTTATAACATCGTATTTCTTTTCCACTCACAATAATGGCAGCTTTGAATAATAATGGGGACAATTTTCTTTTATAACCCCAAATTTTTCCTTCATATTTTCAAATTTGTTGTCAATTTTTTCAAATTTTTCTTCTAAACTTTTTATATAATGCCAATATTTATTTCAAAAACATTAAATTTATGGTCCACATTCTGGAATTTTTCTTCAAATTTGTCTTCCATTTCCGTCACTCTTTCATTCACGGTACTTATAATTTCACACTTTAATTCTTCCCTACTAGCCGATATTTCCTTCTTTATCTCTTCTTGACCTGCAGACATTTCTCTCTTTATATCTTCTTGACCTGCAGATATTTCTTTTATCCCTGTCGAATGCTGTTTCGCATAGCCGTCATTGCAGCAATAATCTGTTGGAATTTAGTTTCCGTAGCTTGAGATGTACCAGGCTGTTCAGCTATCGATCTTGTAATAGGCATTCAATCCCTACACCACTGACACCAAAATGTTCCGTTGTCTGGGTTCGATGGGATTGAATAAATTGTTTTCAGAAAGTACACACAGAATAAAATTTATTATTCTGTAAATTCTTCAGGCGCATACACAAATACTAACAGAAAACATATAACAACTGTCTTCTAAACAACAGAAAACTCTAAAAACACAAGGCAGGATAACAGAGTCTTCAATACAATATAGGCCGAACGAACTTTTAATGCATTCAATACGCAGCAGAAAAGAACACTGACTTCCAATGCCAATTTCAGGTATATTTATAAACTTCCAACACGCGCCCTATCTGCCGCCAGCTAAAATGTCCAGAAAGTACGAGAAAGATCTAGAAGGTTGGCGACCATTTGGCACCATATCGCCAAATTTGGCGATATATCACCAAATTCGGCCACCAAAATAAGTCTCCAAATCTATCTCTAATTTGGCGATGGCTCTTATATTTGGCGAGATTACCATGACTCCAAAAATTCGGAACAATATATTTATGTTTTTTTCAATAATATGTATTTTCTCTAATTTTCTGATACATAATTAATATGGGACATTTAAAATATTTTTAAGTTTAAAAAATATTGCTTATTTGAAATGGTAATAATCTCTATTTTTAAGGAGGTACAAAAGTCGGTCAAATATATTTCTAGAGCACGTTTTTTAATTACACATTTGTGATTGCCCTGCATATAGTCTCATGGGATGAAATACTAATACATTTCTCCCCTCAACAAGAATTCGGAGCATTTGTGTTTTTAAAGTGTACTAATATTCGCATGTGTTTTGAATCTATCTTTCGATTTACTCTGCCAAATCCGCGATATTCTTTTGATTCTTGGAAAAATTTCGAAACAATTATGAGTGGCATGCCGTGTTCTTTAGAAATTTTTAAAGCCACTATTGGGACCTCTGATTACTTTTAGTTTGCCCTGAATGGAAATAGTTTTCTGATGGGCTATTTAAAATTCTACAAGAACTTTTACAAAAAAAAGGTCATACGTGTCAATTGAAAAGGATTCTGGTAAGTAAGCAAATTTAGCCGACTGTGTTTCAATCACATAAAGTGGATAAAATAGTTAAGGAATTGGACCGGTTTAAGGTTAAAATAAATAATTATTTGAGTAAATAATTATTCAGGAAAACAATGAGAAGGAAAAAACTTAATATCTTCCAATCATATAATCAGCTCTGGTTTTGTATAAAATATTCTTCAGCAATAATATATTCTCAAATATTACATTATTTTGAAAAGTCGTGGTCAGAAAACAGATGGCCAAAAAATCAAGTAAAACTATTATATATATATATATATATATATATATATATATATATATATATATATATATATATATATATATATATATATATATATATATATATATACATACATATATATATATATATATATATATATATATATATATATATATATATATATATATATATATATATATAATAGTTTTACTTACTTGATTTTATGGCCATCTGTTTTCTGACCACGACTTTTGTGTGGAGTGAGATGTACTATTTATTATTCTTACTTTGTCTGCAACGTAAATATTTTCTTACTTTCTTTTGTGCTCCACCTCTGGAGAAAGGGACATCATTTAGCTCCATGAAAAGCAATGCAGTAAATGATAAGTCAGATGAAAAATCTATTGAAATGAGTGGTACTATATCTTGTTGAAAATTAATAATTAGGCTATTTCCTACCCTGCTTGTTGAATTTGTTACTCTGGCGTGATGTTTGAAGTGGTCAAGATTTCTTCTTAAAGTAAGAATTATTGTCCGGTAACGATTCTGTGAATTTCGTGCAAGTTACCGGTGGAATGTATAAAGTTCGTATTTAGATATCAGGAAATTTACTGAACGAAATTAGAGATGCTTGTGTATTTCCGTAGCAACATGTTTGATTCCATCAGTGAAGTTAATAAAATATATGAAAGTTTTTCCAACACCAAATTTGTAACTGAACACGTAAGAAACTGTGATAATTAATAATAGAATCAAGGGTTTTAAGTTTCTCTTACGTAAATTTACGTATAGACTGGAAGTTCTACCAAGTAGAATAAAAGTAAAATAAAATACTACAAAGTAGTGGAGCAAAGAAAATGTCTCACAAAAACATTGAAAATGGTCTAAAAGTTTTTAAGCTAGTTTCAAGTACTTCCAAATAAAAAGCCTTTCCAAACAAAACAATCCTCCATTCGCCAAATAAAAGAAATGCAATTATCATGGCATATTAAACAGCAAAAAATGAAAGCATATATAAAAAAGAAACTATTTGAAATATTACAAATCATAATACAGGTTTCACATGCAACAGGAAAGTCGTAAAACCTTTATTCTCATGACATTTTCCGGATTTACGATGATTTGTATTCATAAGCCGTTCTCTAGCGCGTTAGTATATGTATCTTCATTTTTCATTTTGTACCTGAGTGATTTATGTTTTCCCAACTAGCAATTGTTTCATTAATTTAGTTGTCGTGCCAATAGAAACTTAACGAAGAAACTGTAAACCTTTTACCCGTTAGTGTTATTGGAAAGAAATGGTTATGCATAAATATAGGTTTATTTATCGTATTCATAGTTAAAGCTTTCTATTACTTTGAAGAGAAAAGATTAAGGTAGACTTTTCTTCTATGAATTTCTAGCAACGTTAAAGTTTAGAAATCCAAATAAAAGAAGACATTTTCCATACTTACTCTTTGTGTTTTGATGTATATTTGTTAACTTATTTAAGAACGTTTAACGAAAATTTCTACATCCACATATTTGTGTGAGTTTTAAGTATAGAGAGTAAACTCTCCTTCCCACTATTATTATTTCGTTTCAGTTTAGATTTTATTTTAAGCTTTTATTTTGTAAATTTTGGTCTCAGTGATAGTTTGTTTCATAGAAACGTTTTGCAGTTTTACAATTACTTTCCTGTTGGAACCGTTCCTAAATTTCTCAAATCTTAAATAATTTAAAGTTGTAACGCCTGCAGAAGCTTTCCTCTCCCTCAAGTATCATTGCTAATCAATGGTAAATAAATAAATAACTTTGCCAAATCCATAATAGAGGTCTTTTGAATGTAGGTTCTTAATCATAGATTTTTAGTCTAGTCAAGAAAGATGTCCAATTCAATTTTAATTCGCTAGTTCAAAGGAATAAAATCTTACCCTTTTAAAATAGTGGTGGCTTAATTCGGCTGCTACGTAGTTACAAAAGCGATGAAGTCTGCAAAAGCAATAAGTCTAGGTCTTAAGCTTGTTGGTTAAACTGCAAAAGGACGAATTACATTTAAAAAATCTGAATTACCTGCGAGGTAATATGGGAAATTCCTAGGTTTTCTTCACTAACGTACAGGTCACTAAAATTTAATAGTTAAGCTATTCAAGAATTTGTTCCCTCGTTGGTTTCTTAATTTTACAGATTATGGTTGCTTTCTCACATATTTGTGTAAATTTGACTGGAATAGATAACTATGAGGGATGAACAAACTCCAGTTTACTATCTTTTTAGCAGTGGGCCGTTCCATTATCTAAGATAACTAAGGAAACTGATATCAGTGGGACTCTCTGATGTTTGTTGTTGGTGTTTGCGAATGCAGGGAACTTATCAGTGAAGACGTTCGCACTTTTATCAGCTAGAATTGGTGGCTGCTTTCAGTGGAGGCACCTATAGGCGAACGAACACCACCTCCAGTATCTGCTATTAGTAAAGAAACACTGGAAAATTTTAATAATTTTTCTTTGTTTTGTCATTTGTAAAATTTTGCAATATTTTGCAAAGTTGTATTCCTGGTTGGGACTATTTAATGTCTATCTATTCAAATGCTCATTGAGCCTTAATTACTTCAAATTCCTTACCAATAAAACACAGATGTGTTTATGCGTTTATGGGCAAGTTTGTTTTTGTATTTAGAGACATTGTGTCCATTATTTAAACCCTTATTTATTTAAGTCAATGTATAAATTTATGTAAAATTGAAAAAATAAAATTAATAATAACCGAGGGTAGATTTTTAGTTGTGAGAAATGCAGTTAATGCAGTCAAGCAGGGTTAAGAACTAACTCGTACTGTAAAAGCAAAAAAAATAATAATAATAATAATTAGGCATTTAATATCCGTTATTAAAATAACAAATAGATTTTAGCTGCATGCAAATATCCTAGAACCTTTGATTGATCTGTACTAGTTTGTTTTGTTCAGTATTCGTTTCTCTTTCATTCAAAATTAAAAGTTTGATATTAGAGTCATGTAAGGACTTCGCCTAAAACCGAGACTGACAGCCTTTAATATTTACAAAATGCTTTATTTGCATCCAGATTAAATATAGGCTTTATACAATAATTACAAAAAAATAAGCACTATCTGAGGCTATTTTGCGGGGTTCAGGATATCATAATGGAACACGGCAGGCTCTCCTTCTCTGGCACGCGTTCGACGACGAGGGTTCTTCACACCTGTAAAACGAAGTCAACTGCCCCCATTTACATCAAGGTGGCGAATATATATCCTCGCCCATCTCTGTGGGTGGTTGAAGCGAGCTCCCTTTGAACCCTTTTTTGTAGACCGTCTTCAGACCATTCCGCGTCTTCCGCTAAAAGGCTAGGTGATTATCCTCTGGACAGGCTTTGTCTGCAAGCAGGGGGATTTCTTACAGAAGACGGCTTCCTAATTGTCCGATGGCGACGCGGCGTCTGCCACAATTTGGTGACAAAGCGACTGTCACCGATGAATACGGTATATTGATAATGGACGTCTTGCCGTTAGGCTCTCTCAGGAATTCCGAGTGTGAAAGGGGCGTAAGTCATTACAGACTAAATTCCTCCCCTCCCCAGATGTTTTTCTGCTGAAGTTTTTCACCTGCAAAAAACAGAACAAAAACATGGTCCTTCTCAGGACAATTTCAATTATAAAACTTTTTCCCGAAGGCAAATGCACGCCCAATTGACATTACGAGTAGACCGTTAATTTTGATCAAACTCTGGCTTTACCTTCATGAAAGAAAATTTTTAACTGTACTTCAAAGTATCATTTTAAAAGCACATCAAAAGGAATTTATAATTAAAATTTACGCACTTTAAAATCGCTAATAAGAGAACATGCCGTAGCAAAGAAATTATAAAAATTACACAATAATATAACAAGTCATGGCAAAAATTTTAAATAAAATCGTATACTAATACATGTCATATCAAAAAAACTTTAAATTCATAGAACACTAGTACATACACATGACACTACATAAAAAACATTATAACTAGTAAATCACTCAACTGGGATCCCATAATTTACCTTAATTGTGATCACATGACACAAATAAATTCTCAAATTGATATTAAACATAGTTACAATGAAACAACTTTACACAAATAAAATTAAATACAAATCCAAAATGGATACCTAAACTTCCTACAGAACATATCATCACGGTTACTAATACACATGAAAATTTTAAATTTCTTACTTATCTTTTAATACATTTAACACTTATCGTCATAAAACAATTTAATACTCGGCTTTCCGTAAATCCTGGATCAGGGAACTTAATTCGTTCACGATTACCTGTGATCCAATCTTTTCCATTTAAGTGGACAGTCATCAGTGACCTAAATTTAAATATTCATTTTATCCTACTATAGGATTCACAATCGATTTAGGGTCTAATTTTTCAGTACTGATTGACATAAAATTATAACATAATAGCTCATTGGCTCATTCCTTATCCAAAAAAAAATTCACAAACCTCACATTCCTTGTAATCACTTGGATTCTTTGACAACACTTACATTTATCTGTTGTCGTAACAACTCTTCAGACAAAACTTATCGATTTCACAATAAATCATACAATTGCGGTATTCAAACACCGTACGGAGTGCATTTTGACTCCAATTACTACCTTCTTAGGTATACACAAAAACATACACATTTGCATTTAAAAGTTAGCCAATACCTTTCTGAGGCATTCTACTGGCTTATGCAACAAGCAAAACAGAACATAAAATGTTACAATTGAACATTAACTAAAGCCTATCTGAGGCATTCCAACACGGCATACATAAAACCGTCATATGGCGTTTGCCACTATAAAACCGTTATATTATGATAACGTCAAAGGAATTTACCCTGAATTTTCCTTTAAAGCAAAACTCAACTTCTATGGTCGAGTCGCTCAAATTTACAAACAATTACATGTTACAATTCATAAAAAAACATTACTCAAACGAATACACATTAATTTTTGGTCACATTTTTACACTGAAACTACAATTAATCAACATACTTATAATATACATTTAAACTTTTACGACTAAACTTCGGCTTAGCCTGGTGTTCGGCGGGAATTAACATGGTTAAGACGTTTCACAGTATTCTTAACATTAGGACATTTCCCCTTTTGACATTTGTCACAAGCCGACACGTAATCATTTATGTCTAAGTGACAATATGGCCAGTAAAAATACTGAGTTAATGATTCTTTCATCTTAGCAACGCCTAAATGAACATTAGTTTGTCCGAGGCAGAGTCTTTTTAATTTCTCTCGATACTTTCGAGGCACAATAAGCAGTTTTCTAGTGGTTCCATCGTTATTTTTTTTCTGGTAAAATAACATCTCTTTTACCACTACGTACTTATTTTCTTCGTGCGTCTTCTTTTTCGCCCTATCAAAAATTACTTTTAATTCTTCGTCCTCACTTTGTGCAACTCTAAATTCTTCGGGTGAAGTCTTTAATAAGTCGGGAGTAATTATTTGTTTCTCCTGGAGAGGCAAGATAGTCGCGCTCTCTTCCGAAGTGATTTCTTCTACCGCTTCTGATCCGGGGATCACTTGCTCTATTTTCGTTATTTCATCTCCCGTGTCTAGTCTTTCTCTATCAAATTTTAGTTTTTCGGCCCGAGTTTGCACAGTATTTTTCACCGGAACTTCTACATTCCTGTTGATCTTCTCAAGCAAGGCTGCCGTTTTATTTCCTAACAAATAGTGTTTCTGCTCGAATTCCGTATTGCTGACAGCTGCTCTAGTTCTGGTGTGGCCCCATTCATATTTTAAATCGACCTCTGCTATAGGTAAGCAAACGGATGAATCTAACACAGGTGCACTGACATAAACGTGCTCTCCTGTGTACATATGGGGTTGTACCAAATTTTTAGAAATCAGATCAATGCTCGCTCCTGTGTCTCTCAGAATAGACGTAGGTTTTCCATTAACGACTCCCTGACTGATATAAGGAGTCATCACGCCACTCGAGTCTCCTCCACTAGTTTCTGTTGCCGCGATAATTTCCGTCTCTTTAAGTTTAGGGCACTGTGGTCTCAGATGGTCATAAGAACCACACTCGTAACAACGGAGCTGTTTTCTTTTCTCAAAAATTCTTTCCTTGTTTTGTCCACTAGAAGCTTCTTTTTCCACATCTTTTTTTTCTTTCTTCTCTTCCTTAAATTTATGGTTATTGCTAAAGGGCTTATTAAATTTATCTTTGGACTTTTGATTCTTTGGGAATTCTCTTGTTCGGAAACTGTCTTGTAAGCTTTCATACTTATCGATTTTTTCCGCTAATTCTAAAGGAGTATTAATCTGTATCCACTGCTCCAAAAATGATCTTTTATATCGGCAGGTACCCGTCTCTTCATCTGTTCCGTTATGTGTAGGTCTCTCAGTTTCTTAAATGTAGTGATTTCTAAATCTGCTATCCATTCATCATAATAGCCACTAAGCTCATGGGCATAATTCCTCCATGACTTATCTGCGAGTTTAGGATGGCGATAAAACAGTTGTTTTAATTTTTCTGTATTCATCCTAAATCTCTGGAGAATCATCTCTTTGACGTAGTCATAATCTTTTGCCTGTTCTGGCGATTCTCTGGCCATCATGTTGGAAATTTCTGGGGTTAGTACCCCTAACAAATATGGCACCCAATCTTCTTTAGGGACTCCCGCCATCTCTGCTCTCCTCTCGAAATTTATTAGGTACAGGCCCATTTCGTCCCGTTTCTCGTCAAATTTCTGTATGGTTTTAAGGAGCTGAATGTTCTGAGTTGCGTCTGCATCTCTGTCCCTCCCATTTCGGGCTCTATTGTCTCCATTAATTCCTAATTCCAGTCTCCTTATTTCGAGAGTAAGTTGCTCTTGACGAATTTTGTCTTCTCTTTCTCTCTCTCTCTCTTCTCGTTTCGCTTCTTCTTGGCGAAGTCTCTCTTCTCGTTTCGCTTCTTCTTGGCGAAGTCTCTCTTCACGTTCCTTTCTATCTTCAATAATACGCTCTAGTGCGAGTCTAGCGTCTTCTTCGACGTAATTTTCGTTTTCTGTAACGATCTTCTTAATTTCGAAGACTCTAAGCATATCGTCAGCTTGTCCTCCTAACTCTTCTAAAAGTTCTAAAAGATCCTCTTTCTTACCCTTATTTAAAAAGGACATTTTTCTAACTTTAGGGTAACTAACTGTATGATAAACAATAAAATTATCCCTCAGCTACTAGCTATACCTTCCGACGGTATGTGTCCTAACCGGAACTAACAAGTTCAAAACTGATCAATTTTAGACCGAACTATAATTTTAGCCCTTATGAACACCAAACTAGCACCGCACAATATAAACATTCACAATTTACTCAATACCTATCAAATCAAAATACCGAACTCTTATACAGAATACACATAAACAGAATTCTCAAATTAATCAACACTCTATATAGATTTCCCACACAGTAATACACAAATACTAAATTATCACTGTTAATATCAAAGCATAAGAAACTTAAATATATCTGTTACTATTAAAAGAAAAAAAAATACTAAATAAACACTGTTATTATCAAAAGCAAAAAAAAATTCACTTTCTTTAAAAATAGAGAAAATCATACAGTATTTGCAATTAACAAAACGCAGAAATTTGCTAAACTTATTGCAATTCCTAACAAACAAAAATTGGTTCTTTACTTGAACACTAACTGGTTACTCATTCATATACCATAAAAACACACAGAAATTGGTTTTACTTATCACAATTCCTAAAACAATAGTTCCTACTTAGAACTTCAAATGGTTAACTCATACACTATTAAAACACAGAAATTGATTTAAATCATCCAAATTTCTAATATAAAATATCAGTTCTTAATACAAACTCTAAATGGCTACTTATACATATACCATTTAAAAAAACACAGAAATTGATTTAATTCATCAAAATTTCTAAAATATCAGTTCTTAATACGAACTCTAAATGGTTAACTTGTACATATACCATTTAAAAAAAACACAGAAATTGATTTAATTCATCAAAATTTCTAAAATATCAGTTCTTAATACGAACTCTAAATGGCTACTTATAAATATACCATTTAAAAACACAATAAAATAATTTTTACTTATTGCATTTATATAAAACCATTATTTAGTTTTTAAATCAAAGCCAGAATCTGATAAAAGAATCGGCCTACCTGTAATCCTTTCGTTCATCACTGATATCCTATGACTCTTCTGACACCATTTAATAACAGTCTGTAAGGACTTCGCCTAAAACCAAGACTGACAGCCTTTAATATTTACAAAATGCTTTATTTGCATCCAGATTAAATATAGGCTTTATACAATAATTACAAAAAAATAAGCACTATCTGAGGCTATTTCGCGGGGTTCAGGATATCATAATGGAACACGGCAGGCTCTCCTTCTCTGGCACGCGTTCGACGACGAGGGTTCTTCACACCTGTAAAACGAAGTCAACTGCCCCCATTTACATCAAGGTGGCGAATATATATCCTCGCCCATCTCTGTGGGTGGTTGAAGCGAGCTCCCTTTGAACCCTTTTTTGTAGACCGTCTTCAGACCATTCCGCGTCTTCCGCTAAAAGGCTAGGTGATTATCCTCTGGACAGGCTTTGTCTGCAAGCAGGGGGATTTCTTACAGAAGACGGCTTCCTAATTGTCCGATGGCGACGCGGCGTCTGCCACAATTTGGTGACAAAGCGACTGTCACCGATGAATACGGTAGATTGATAATGGACGTCTTGCCGTTAGGCTCTCTCAGGAATTCCGAGTGTGAAAGGGGCGTAAGTCATTACAGTCACAATCTGAATCCACCATATGCGTAATTTATGGTTGTTCGGCATTATTACCGTGTTTTTTTCCCAGGTCACTTTCAAATTTTTTTTATTTTTTTTCCAATGACAAGTATTACAGGATAACAAATATCAAAAAGACAAAAATAGAAGAACTAAATAAAAAAATGACATTCGTTAATCCATCAACTTATGTCTGGCAATCCAATAGCGCTCCCATAAAGAAACGGGAGGTAGAGCAGGGCAAGAAACACGGTGAAGCAGGTCCATTTCTTCCTGGTTATTATACAGGAGACAAAGATGGTCGGAAGTCAAGTTAATTTTGTGGAGGTGCTTGCGAAGGCAATAATGGCCAGAAAAAAGCCGTAGCCTTGCCACAGATTTTCCTCTAGGTCACTCAGGGATATCATGGACATGGGCATACCAGGGGTTGTGATCGCTTCTAGCAGCAACAACCTGTGAGAAGGAACACCTGAGGGTCTTTTTGACTATTGTCTTGATGGAATCGTAGGCCAAGTCCTGGTTGTTTAGCTGTAAAACAGAAGCCCCCTTTTTCGTTAGGAAGTCAGTAGCCTCGTTCCCTCGATTCCGCAGTGGGCCAGGAACCACTGTAAGACAACTGTTTTATTATGGTTCGACAACCGTTACAGAAGGTTAACACAGTCATCAATATCTTTGGATCGAGAGACACATGGGGAGTCAATAGCCTGAAGATCTGCTCTTGAATCTGAGAGAATCACCACTCTTGAGAAACGCTCTAATTGGCTCTGAAGCTGGAAAAGAGCCAAATGGATAACTGAGATTTCACCATCAAAAGCTGACACATGAGTACCAACAGGAGAGTAGAATGCGAACAGCTCACAATGAACACCAGCTCGAACGTTTACACAATCACTTGTTCTAGAGCCATACGTATAGACCCTGAGCCAATTTGAAACGGGTTTGAGGGTATTTATAGTTTCGTATGCGACTGATCTCAGGATTTTATCACTGTCCTCCGCTTTTAACACACTTTGGCTCAAGCCAAGACGGATAGAAAAGGTCTTGGCTTTGATGGGGTTACGAGGTAATAAAAATTGTTGAGCTCCAAAATCGATGTTTAGGTGAGAAATAAGTGCGGTAACCCCCTGTACAAAGCCACTCCGGCTCTTTAAATTTCGCTAGGTCTCAGTAAAGACATGATCCTACAAATTTCTTTTTTTAGTTCAATGTAGATCTACATCCTCGTGGTGCACTCTGGGCAACGGCTAGTACGTCAAAATGATCTACAAAACCGGCATTCAGTCTGGCTTTCAATGTGAGTTTCTTAGGATTCTACAGTGGAACGCAGGTGGCTTGTCCCAAATTTTTTTTTTGATAAAAAGCTTGATTTTCAGGGCTACAGACATACACAAATGTTTCCTGTAATGTGTATATATCGCTCACAGATATATATAAAAAAACTTGTTCAAAACGTAATCTTTTTCCACTATATAGGGTATAAGTGAAGTACATAGGCATAGAGTTCACAATTCTTCATAATAAACAGGCTCTCCATGTATGAACGTTTTGTCCGGTGGGGAATTTTCAACTCGTGATGTCTCGTCGAAGCTAAACTTGTTTCGGGTATTAGAGCGGATTTATCCTTACAGGGATGATATGTATCATGAATAATTCTTCAAAAAGACTACTGCATTGTTTTATTGACTTATCGATATCAATCTTCCTACCGACCATCATTGATTAAATTAAGTACATTGATTAAATTAAGTATTATTTTTTTCACTACTATTTCATTGGCTGCTAAAATTATCAGAATTTGTTTCTTTGAGTCATTTTAACAATACGCTATGCTAAAAATGCAGTTCTTTCTTCCTTGGACAGAGTCTTTTATGGATTAGCTGAGTTATTAGCCTAGATATAACGTTCGTGCAGAAGTAAAATAATATATATTGTTTAGATATTGACTGCGACGCAAGTGAACATTCTGTTGAATAAATAGTTGACAATTAAAGACAAGATTATTTAACGTCATTATTTCATGAGACTTTACAGAGCACTTTACAGAGAAAAAAAAAAAACTCAAACAACAACAGACATTAGAAAAAATGACAATCAAGTGATATGTGCCTGGCGCGCCAACTCTTGGAGCGAATATCAGTGAGAGCAAACACATAGATTTTGATTGGTAACACAAAATTTCATTTCCTTTTTACATAAAAATGGGGAATATAAGCCGCCAAAACGTGCATTATATCCATGCCTAACGGAAAATTTCAAATTTTTATTGTTTTTATTATTCAGTGTTACTTTTTCTCTGTTATCTGTAGGTTGCGTAATGGCTCTGGAAAGAAGTTTAAACTTATTCAGATGAAATTGGAGAGAAAATTGTCCGTGTCTTTACTACCTAATCCGTTTAATTGGGCTCGTCGAGGAACTCATTAACGACGGCTCTTAAGGTAAAATTGTTTCCAAAACGGGACGTGTTTAAAGGCTTAAGGGCGTCATTTTGCTGGTTAATGATAGAGTTTTTCCTGTTCGCATACATTCTGCCGTGTCTTTGTCATTAAATACGGGATTTAGACTAAGAAAGCTAAAAGCGAAATAACTCGTTACGAATGAAAAATCATAGAAGATGTGATATATGTCTCATAAAGCCGTGATAAAGCGGCAAAAAGTAATCGTTAAAGCAGTAGTTGAAGCCTGTGCATTAAGGACTAAAGAGTACAAGTGACACTTAATAGATATTTAACAGCAGAATAGGGAAAATGTAGGGTAAAACCCGGAATTAATTTTACGGCCAAAAGAAAACACGCAGAATGAAACTGCTAAAATGTAAAATTTAGTTATGTAAGATAATAAATGCTGAACTGTATGGAGAATGTTGCAATCGAGAATTTCAAACAGTTGCTCTAAAATTAGAAATCAGGAGAGCAGGATCTTAAATGCTTCAGAATAAAAGGCCTTATGAAATGGACTAATAAATAAACTACAATATGAAATATACTACTTAGTTATAACGCGTGAAAAAACAATTAACTTATTTCATATCCACTAAATAACACGGTCAAGACAAATTTCATACAACAGAATCTCAATATAGTTTAACCTGAACTCTTCATTTTTAAAGAAATGCTAGTTGAATTCAACACATACTTAATTTAGTTATAATTATCAATATAGAGGCTCCACATAACAATGAGAAAGAATTTTAGCAATCAGTTAGAAATACCTAAAACAATCAGTTTTTCAGGCAAGTTTCAGTCATTGAAATGTCAACAATTTAATTTAGAGAATTTTCCAGTGCTCGAACATTCCTGCGGCCTTTATAATTGTATTGGAAATCAATTAGTTTAAGAATAATTCGTTTGTTACCAGCTAATAAATTAGACAACTGGATTAGTGTCTAATTAAGTCCTCTGAAAAATGTTTTAAATATTTATTACAGTAAAAATGCGCCTAAACTGTAAAAAATATTTATATATATAATTTTTAGCATTGGCTACGATATTAAATAAACTTTTATTAACAAAAAGAAGCTGGTAAGTAATTTGAATTTACCTTAAAATAAAGGCCATTTGCAGAGAATTTCCGAAATATTTAAGTTATAAAACATTATTAAGAATTTAAATTTAAATAATATGTTTCACAACGAGACTTACATGAAAGGGATATTTTAAAACCTTTTCATTATATTTTATGATATACTGAGGTGCTACAGCTTAAGTTTCATTAAAAGAATATATTTTTGAAGACGAGATTTGAAGTATCTTTTGAACTCATTTATTAACGAATATCTGGAAGAGAGCTACTGTCAAGCCCATGAGGAAGCCAGTTATAGACTTATATGTAGCTCTGACCTGTGTATCATGTAAAGAAATGGGAGAAATGGTATGGACATGATTTACAAGAAGTAATATCTGGACTTATACAGAGGCTTTTCACACATATTTTAGACGATGTATATTGTATTCACAAAACTAAATTACATAAAATTCTTGTGTTTTAAATGTTCTATTTGACATCCCTTATTCTGAACTATCTTTCGGCACCGCAATTTCCAGGATAATAATTCTATCCCATTCCTCCTGAACAGCTTTCCAGAGTCCTGTAAGGGTTTTGGGACGACGTTTGGATAATGCAGATTTTAAAATTCCGAAAGCACAAAAATCGGTGATACATCGGGAAAGCACAAAAATAGGTGATACATCGGGAGATTTAGTAGGGATATCAGTCAAGGGTATGGCCTTGATACCAGTTTTTGTTCCATTTCTTTTAGGAAATTTACAGTGGATTTTGATGTGTGTCTGCTAGCTTTGTCCTGATGGAGTCTCACAGATTGATGGCACTGTGGGTAAAGCGATGGTATTTCATTCAGAAAAATTGGTAATAAAATATGTTCCTGATAGTATTTGGAGTTAATCTTGACATTTTTTTCCACTCTCTTTATTTTTAACTTGCCATTATAAGAAAAACCAGCATCAATCATGAATCCGTTAGAAAAATTTTCTTTCGATTCTTTGAACCATGTACTTAAATTTTTTCTCCCCTTTTATGATAATAAATGGCTTTTTTTTTGTTGCAATCATTTAAATACACCCATTATTCATCTATTGTGACAATTGTTTTCCATTTTTCTTTGGATAAGTGTTTCTCATATAGAATTCTGCAGCGTGTCCTGCGTTCAACGATATGATTTGGAAGAAGACGATGCACATTGCGTTTTTTCGCTTTCTTAAGATTTAAATCAACGTTTATCATTTTGTTTACAGTGAACACCGAGCATTTTAATGATTTTGCAACTGTCCTTTGACTAGGGGTATTTTCTTTTAACATTAAACAACGTACCTTTGCAATAGTCGAATATGTCCGTTTTTTCCTTGGATACTTGTTTGGAATTTCTGTCCCACTTGAGGCTCCAATTTGACGTTTTTTTTCCTTTCTTGTTGAGGATATTACCTATCGACGCTTTAGATATCACAAAACCATGACTCTCATATCGTTTTTGGATAACGGAGTATGCATATTTCTCTTCGGAAAGAGCATAAATGTAGCCTTCGAACCACTGCTTTGTTAAAAACGCCATTTTGAATAAAAACAAAACTTTCAAGCCGCAGACGATAATTTTGACTTTTAAAAACATAGTACAATTGGAATTATTTCTTTTGCAGCAAACTATTTTTTATTACCGCTTACCAAATTCGTCTAAAAATGTGCGAACAGCCTCTGTAGAACATAATGCCATTTTAACAATTTGGCTTCCGAGGAGGGAATAACATTACTGACCAGGTCTTGTATTTTTGCAGACGATTAGAGACGCTAATAATTTAAAAACCTCCCATCATACTGTGGCTGTACTTTTAGATTTGTCTAAAGCTTTCGACAGAGTTTGGAAACATAAACTTATTATAAAACTGCACAATGATTTTAATATTAGAGGTAATGTCTTAGCTTGTATCTCGGACTTTCTGCAGTGCAGAACTGACAGAGTCAAAAGAAATAAAACCATCTCCTATACCTTCACGCTTAGTCGGAGAGTCCCCCAGGGATCGATCCTGAGCCCTACTCTCTTTTATATGTTTATAGCTGAAGTTAAGAGAGCTATTCCCAAAAATGTTGATATCGGCATATTTGGAGAAGGCATTGTCGTTTGGAGCTCATACACTTATGTTATCGAGTCAACGCTAGTAGCCCCTTTCGTAGCTTTGTTAAAATTTGCAGCTTAACATAAAACGTCTTTTAATCAAATAAATCTATTGTCATCCTTTTTACAACCAATAAACATTTCTACAATTATCGGCAGAAGTTTTTCATCTATGACAGAAACCTTACTTATGATAAGCATCCAAAGTACTTGGGATATTTCCTCGACCCTGAATTCACTAGCAGCAAACATATTGAGCAACTAATATTGAAAGGCCGAAGAAGCCTCAATAGACTTAAATACATAGCGGGTAAGGACTGCGTTGCTGTCCCTTAGAACTCAGTATGCATCACTTATTAGACCTATCCTTGAATACGGGTTCCCAATTTATTACTGTGCTTCTGACACCAACTTCCAGAAACTGGAGCAAGTTTAGTTGAGTGGTGCCCGTATCATTAGTGGACCTAGGAATAGCAGCCCTACAGATATTGTCCTATCGAAGCTAACTTACATCCTCTACAAGTCAGAAGACATGCTAGCCTTCTCTAGGCTAGCCATTGCCAGGCTAGGCGTACCTCTACGCCTCTTCTTAATTGATGCAACGACCAAAGATTGCAGATAAAAGCGTCCCATTCAGTCAAGCTGCCCACCAGAACTTAATTTCTTAGGAAGTTGAGTCCCACTTTTTATTAAATGTTGTATTGATTCCTCGGAGGGCCTCGCGAGGTTATTTTCACTACGATCTTTATTTACCTGTTTCTAAGAATCGTTCATTCCTTTCCGTAATTATTAAATAAACCTTGCATTTACATTTCAGTTTATGCTTGTCCCCACCTTTTTTGTACTTGTGGCGTATGGCTGTCGCTTTAGAATATCACCTCATATACTGTACGTGCATCATCGGCTGTCAAAAGGAAACTAACTTTCCTTTGTCTTTGTGTGGGAGTCTAACTGGGCGTCACTGTAACAGCTTAAACTACTCGAGTCAGACAACCTCTCTTCTCTTAATGTATATAGCTTTGATAAATATTCTTCAACTCTTAATATTTCTTATAAATGTTAAACTGAGTACCAGTATTACCTATAATGTTCACGAATAAATAAAGTGATTATTCTCATCAACTGCACTGTATATATATATATATATATGACAGACTTCAGATCACGCCCGTACTAATTAAATGATGTTGCAGTCAACTCTTAATTCTGGTGGCGAGTGGTAAATAATATAGTCCGATACATAATGCATAGTTCGAAGGTAATCCACTTTATTTCTTCAATGTCGAAATAACCACCGTTCCAAGCGAAATATAATTGTTGTTCGCCATTTCTTTCTGGCGACTGAGCATACCATTACGCGCCCAGTGTCATCAAAAAACTCCCGCGATCTGCGTACTTTTTCATGGTCAAGCTCCACACGTACTCTTTTTGCACCTGCGTAGAGATTCAAAATAGATGTTTGAAGGCCGCCACGCGCTAATTCCCTGTACCCCGTTCTAAAAATAATTCCTCTAAGTTGGGAAAACACACATTTTCGCTCTCAGAGGATCTGATTCTATCGCATTTCCTGCGCTTTATGATAATAGATAAAACTCGAATCCCCCTTTGATTTTAAGGTAATTATTTCGTTCCCGCTTAAGTCCGACAACTTTCCCCCCCCCTGAAGGCGTGCACACAAGGAGTAGCTAATTCCCTGTGGCAACAACCCCCACGATAAAAAAACATTACATCAGTAGACTGAAAAACATGCTGAGTAGGGACGTCTCTCTACACAACAGGTTCCAGTGAAAACCCCCTTAATTAAAATCAACCGTTCCCTTAACAACCCCTGGATTAATTCTTTCTGTTCTGTAAGACTTGGAGCAGTGGTTTAAAAATACACAGTTTACAATTTTTCAAGTTACATAAAAATTCTTGAGTTGTACAATATTACATCACTGATGACTTGAAGCAAAATAGGAAAATATTACAACATTATCTCAAAATATATCACTATAAATTCAAAATATCACCTTAATTATACCAATATATACTCTCAATAGGACATCACCTGAAAAATAATGTCACTTCAAAAACTCACCTAGGAACAAATTAATTGAAAATCACAAAATAACTATTACCCATTAACGTGGAATGTTAGTAGTATTTTACAATCTAAAGTCCAGGCTTTAATACTTTCATCAACCTCGTTGAGTGGTAATGTAATCAACAGTCCTGTGAGCTGTCCACTCATCGTATAATTTTATAACAGTTCCAGTTTAAAATTCTACAAGCATGAATTTATTTACACAGATTATGGTAATGTGAAAATGGACGTACATGAAAAAATATTTAAATATATGAAAGACAAAACTAAATGCGGTCGACCGGCTTGTTTGGAGGCCTCCTGGAATCACCTGTCCCTGTAAACTCAAAAACAAAACATATTAATCATTGAAAGGAATATAAACATTTTATCTTTTTTCCCATGGGATTTTCTCATTTACCTCTATTTACTGAATATCACAAAATTGTTTACATCAATTCAACTATAACTTATTTTCATTTAGAGCTCTTTTATACCTTTGACTTAGATTACATATGAAATTCAAAATATTCTACATATTATTTATACTTCACAATAGTTTCTATAACACAAAGACTCTGATTCAAATTTATCACAATTCAAATTTATCAAAACATTTTATAATTTACACTTCATTTGATTTAATATTTTCACAATGATGGACTCATTGTGTCAAAACATCTTGTACATTTTGAGTAGTTGTGCATAGTTGGGTGAGAGGAGAGCAGGTTCAGAAATTTCCCACCGTCAAAACCTCAACAATGGCTTGAAAAGATGTGGAGAGTGTTCGTGTGTTGGAGTGTGTGTTCCTTACACTGCCCTAGGTTCAAATTCTCAATAACTTTACTACTAAAGAGTGAAAAGGGTGTGAAGTTGTTTGTGTATAGTGTTTTTGGCCGTACAGTGGACCAACCGTAATTCTCCCCCTGGACATGACCGCCAAAACAACACCTTGTCAAGAACCAAGATGGAGAAACAGGAAAAGTGGGCGTTTGTCATGCCTGAGGAAGTGTTAAGTAAGAATTGGGAGGGCAAAAGGAGCGATCAACCCGAGGCCTGTCTTTAGTCATTCTTATTTAAGTAATATTTTTCAGTACATTATGACTGAGCATGTGAAGTAAAATCTATTTGTAAAGCTACAAAGAGGTTGGGACGACTTCCAACGCGTGGTTAGTTGTTGGGGAGAGGACAGAGCATTCAAGAAAGAGAAAATTTACTGACAGATGAAAGAAGTAGGAGTGTCACAGTCGATTATTAGCCCAGGAGATCCAGAAAATCACATACAAAAGTTTTCTAGTAGAAAGTTTAACAGTCCAGTAGAAAGATAGTTTTCTCTTTTTTTTATATCTTTAATTTAAGACAGCACACAACGTTTAACCACATAAGTGGAGTCAAGAGGGTGTTAGGCACCCAACATATAAAATCAATTAAGAGATGGATCTCTGGGATAGGCAATTTGGTCATATTCGGGAAAATGTAGATACAGCTCAACACATTAATGTAACAAAACATTGCAAAGATGGTAACAAAATTTTCAAAATAATTTAGGTTTAGCCAAAGTTCTTTCATAAGTTACTAAATTTCAATTCAAAATACATAATTATTAACATCCAATAAATTCAATACAAATCATCTTCTAGTTTACTTTCACAATATTACTTCATCAGTTCCAATTTTATTATTTTATTTACTCATTAACAATCATAATTTTATAATTTCAATTTTTTACTTGTAACTCGTATCAACATTTTATCTTAATTTCCCCCCCCCTCCCCAAAATTGTGCATGAAACAACATTATTGTAATTTAAACTCACTATATGGATGAGAATGCCTTAATCTAGTTGAGTGCACAATTTCACTCTTTTTTCCAGTGTATTGGTTTGGTTTATCAATTTCGAAATTAACATTAGAAAGCTGGCTTAAAATTTTATAAGGGCCTGAATAGGGTGGATCTAATTTTCTTGAATTTGGGTATTTGAATTCTTCGTACATCACTAAGTCACCAATTTTGAAGTTTGACTGCATAAAATTTCTATCATATCTTTGCTTATTAATTTTATGGTGCTGAATTGTTCTTTGCACTGCAATCTTTCTTGCTTCTTCAACTGGCGGATAATGTAATGAAGTTATTTTAGGTAATGGTGAGTTATATGGTAAATTTACAAATAGGAGGTAATTCGGGGAAAATCCAGTTACTCTATAGGGTTGATTATTATATTCAGAAGTTACTTGTTCTAAAATTTTTGTCCATGGAATTTTTTTCGAAGAAGTATTAACTTTACACCTTAATTTGGATACAATCGTTTGATTACATCTCTCATTTTTGCCATTACACTGGGGTCTGTGGGCTGATGTGAGTAATTGTCTCATATTGTGGTGTTTTAGGAATTTCTTAAACCTTGAGGAAGTAAATGCAGCATTTCTGTCACTTAATATTTGTTTGGGAACTTTAATTTTGAAAATTTGTTTTAAACAGTTTGTGTATGTCTCACTTGTCACACTTTTTGAAGGAAAAGTCCAAATATATCTTGTTGCATGATCAATCACCAGATGAAGATATTTTTTGTCGAATTATAATAGTTAAAACCTCCAACTGTATCAACTGAGATTAGGTCAAATGGTTCATAAGCAATTGGCACTTGTTCCATCAGTCCATACTTTCTCTGAGTCGATTTCTTGTTTTTCTGACATGTTTCACAACAACGAACAAAATTTGAAATGTCTAATATTATGTCTTGCCAATAGTAAATAGGGGAAATTAATTGTAACATCTTTCTCACACCTGGGTGGCCAAATTTTTCATGTGCAGCGGTTATTAATTTTAGTCTTAATGATGGCGGGACTACAATTTTGATTAGATTTTTCTTTTTTACTGTTAGAACTCCACTATATTTTTTGTACTTTACATTATTAACATTATCGTTTAATTGTGCCTGAATAATTTCATCTGTGGTTAGAAAATAAGAATATTGTGATACAAAGTGGCTTATTGGGTTCCTTGATAGCATATCAGCTTCATAATTATATTTACCTTTAATGTGCACTATTTCATAATCATACATGGAAAGTTTTAAAGACCATCTAAACAGTCGTCCAGTTAAATTTTTAACATTTTTGAGCCATTGCAAGGCTGAATGATCCGAATGTATTGTGAATTTTTTTCCATGTAAGTAACAATGGAAACGGTCAATAGAATCAGCAATCGCCAAGCATTCAAGCTCAGTGACAGCATAGTTTCTTTCGTGTTTTTTCAGTTGTTTTGAGTGAAAAGCGATTGGGTGTAGTTGGCCATTAGGGTGCTTTTGCTTTAAGACAGCAGCAACTGCTTCTTGACTTGCATCGACAAAAAGGTGGCATGTGTAATTTGGGTTAAAAAGGGTTAAAATCGGTTTTGATATGAGTTCATCTTTTAGTCTTTGGTAGGAATTTTGACATTCTTGGGACCAATCCCATTTTACAGCCTTTTTAAGTAATTTGTTTAATGGAAGTCTCAATTTTGCATAGTCTTGTATAAACTTCTGATAGACATTTATGGATCCTAAAAATCTCTGCAATTCTTTAACATTTTTGGGTGGTAGTAATTTTTTTATTGTTTCAATGTTTACATTATGAGGTGAATATTGTCCTTTAGAAATCTCATATCCTAAAAATTTTATTTCTTTCTTAGCAAATTGGCATTTTGATTGGTTTAATTTGATACTTTCCTTTTCACAAATTTTAAAAATTTCTTCTAAATGTTTCATATGTTCATTAAAGGTTTGTGAAAATATTATTATATCATCAAAATAGTTCAAAGCATAATTGATTTGGTATTTATTTAGAATTTGCCTAATTGCTCTCTGGAAGACACTTGGTGCATTTTTCCAACCAAATGGTAGTCTTGTCCATTCATAAAGTCCAAAGTTTGTTGTGAATGCCAATTTTTCAGTGTCGCGGTCATGTATTTCTATGTGCCAATACCCTGAAGTTAAATCTAATGTTGAAAAAAATTTGGCATGGGCTAGTTGATCTAATAAGTCATCAATTCGTGGAATAGGTTCAGAATCAGTTTTAGTAATTACATTTAATTTTCTGTAGTCTATGCATAACCTAGTTTTTACTTGGCCTTTTTACATTGCTAATGTTACTGGGGCGCTAAATGGAGAATGTGAGGGCTTTATAAAACCTGCTTTTAACAATTCGTCTATTTGTTTTTGTATTTCAGCATTTTCAGTTTGAGATGTGCGATATGGTCGTTGTGCAATGGTCGTTGTACAATTGGGAGATCTGAAGTTAAGTGTATTTTTTGGGGTTCTAATTTTATTTTTCCAACGTCATATTTATTTTTTGAAAAGATATGGTCGAAAGTTTCTAGAATGTTTTCTAAATGGGGCCAGTCCTCGGGTATTTGCTCTGGTGCTTGGAAGTCCAAAGCATCACCGGGCTCTTTAAATAGAGTATTCAGTGTATCTTCGGGGATACCTGATATCTCCTTTAAATTTTGAACATTTTAATTATTACTTGCTATTTTGTCTGAACTCTTATAATTTATAACTGAATTTCTCATTCTTTGGTTATTATCAAAATTCAGGGTTTCAATGTCATTGGAAGAAACATTATACACATTATCTTTTACAGCATTATTGTAAACAGTCCTTTCATAGTACTCAGGGGAGTGATCACATCTTAAATAGTTTCTTTTTATAAAATTTCTACCTTTATGATACCTTCTGTTATTATTTTCAGCCCGATAATTAAAATATTTTCTACCTTCATATACACTTTTGTTTACATTTCTAAAGTTACACATATTTTTGTTTTCATAATACCTTTTACCATTATGCATGTTATCACAATAATTTTTACAACTTTCTCTTTGAACATTCAATGCATATGGATTAACAAAATTATTATTATTACATAGTATTATTTCTTTATTACATTGGAAGACCTTTAATTTTCTTAAATTTATTTCGAGGCGAAAAAGTCTCATATGTTCTAAACTTAGCAATACATAAGGTAGGTCACTCTCAATGACCCACATTTCAATTTCTCTTGTTAATTTACCAATTGTTACAGTTGTTTTAATTATTTTTGTTACAGGTACTTGACCATCAGTTTGATTTAGTACCATATTTTTTAAATTTAATGTTTTAAAACATTTTACTTCTTTAAGTAATGATTGTGAAATTATTGAAATTGTACTACCAGTACCTAATAAGCATTGAAATGTTTGTTCACTCACCCGAGCTTGGATTGTAAGTCATTTGTTATTTGCGTAGTATCCTCTATTGTCTCTGTCATATACTCTATGGTTATTTTGGTGTCCTCTGTTGTTATTTTCTGCACGTTGATAGTGTCTGTGTTCATCATATCTTGGCGTATTGCTGTAATTTCCTTCATTTTGTCTTCTGGGTTGATCATAATTAATCCACCTCCTTCTGTAGTTTGGCTCCTTGTCTCTGCGCGCTGTCTCACTGTCACCGAAGTTTCGACGATCGCCGGCGGTAAAGTCTCTTCTTCCTTCCGGAGCGATACGCGGTGCGGACCGTGGTACCGGCAGATGAATTTTTCTCGCTTTTTCCAGCCATTCGAAAGGGGTTCGTATCTCTTGCAACGAGAGCAGAGTTTGTATGTTTCCTGGCGCGTCTAATGACAGTGTTTCTATTATTTCACTGTCTGTTTTATGAAGTTGTTTTCCCAGTTCTAGTTTTTCCTGGAAATATTGGAAGAGGTCATCATTGTCATTTAATTTTAGTGTCCTAAACCTTGTAATTAATTCTTCTCTGCTCTTTGAAAAAATGGACAGCAGTTGTTTTTTAATATTATTGTAATCTTCTTTATATAGTTCCGTGGATATTATTACTTCTTGAATATCCGGGCTAACATACTTCATCAGGTTTTCTTTTTTCCATATCTCATTTACTTCGAATGCTTCGCAACGTTCTTCGAATAACTGGAACCACTGGTACATGTCCTTTATCTTATTATTGTCATAAAATGGAATCGCTAATGTTATATCAGTCTTGTTTTTTCTTTCGAACGGTTTTCCTTTCAATATTGCTTCTTGAATTTTTTCTGTGCAGCTTGGTAAGTTTTTTAAGGTAGGTTTCTTTTCATTATTCGCTTGATCGACATTTTCATTTCCGGTGTTCATTTGTTCTTGAATCCAATTGTCGTCGAGTGTTATTCCGTGGTATTCATCTTTCACTTCAGTCTTCGACGCCATGGTGTATTATTTTTTTTTTATCGTCGTTTCATAAATTTTCGCACTGTAGTGCTAATCCAAAAGTGAGGCGGGGTTTTTTTTTTCTTACTCCCTGCGTAGTTCTTTTTCAATCCTGCGCGGCTCTTGACAGACTTCAGATCACGCCCGTACTAATTAAATGATGTTGCAGTCAACTCTTAATTCTGGTGGCGACTGGTAAATAATATAGTCCGATACATAATGCATAGTTCGAAGGTAATCCACTTTATTTCTTCAATGTCGAAATAACCACCGTTCCAAGCGAAATATAATTGTTGTTCGCCATTTCTTTCTGGCGACTGAGCATACCATTACGCACCCAGTGTCATCGAAAAACTCCCGCGATCTGCGTACTTTTTCATGGTCAAGCTCCACACGTACTCTTTTTGCGCCTGCGTAGAGATTCAAAATAGATGTTTGAAGGCCGCCACGCGCTAATTCCCTGTACCCCGTTCTAAAAATAATTCCTCTAAGTTGGGAAAACACACATTTTCGCTCTCAGAGGATCTGATTCTATCGCATTTCCTGCGCTTTATGATAATAGATAAAACTCGAAGCCCCCTTTGATTTTAAGGTAATTATTTCGTTCCCGCTTAAGTCCGACATATATATATATATATATATATATATATATATATATATATATATATATATATATATATATATATATATATATATATATATATATATATATATATATATATATATATATATATATATATATATATATATATGAGAGCAAAATAATACATCGTTTGGAAATTTAAAATGTCTCTAAAGCAATTAATGGAACTCAGAGACATAGAACAAATTTTGCAACAGACTAACCTTTAAACAATTCTGTTATAAAGTTTCACAGCTTCTGGAAAGAAATTCTTTGAATTAAAACTTTGAATTAAATTCAATTAATGGTACTGTTATTACCGTTTAATAAAAGTATGTATACACACATTAGAAGTTGAAACTAAGACTGAAACAGAAGATTAGGTAAAAAAGTTAATTTAATAGCCTTAGCCCCGGGCAAAAATACCTCAGGATAAAAAAAACCCCAAAATGCTTATTATTTGTTGGATCTTAAGCAGGCTAAGACGCTTGACACTCCATCGAAAAAGTATTAACCTGAAAATTGAGAGTTTACGAGAGAGATATCACGTGGTCAAATTATCTGTCAACTTCTGATGTGGAAAATAGCAAAGAAAATAAATGGCTTCTAGAATAACCGGTCAAGGACACAACGTGTGAGGTAAAGTGAGGTATGAATATCCAAGAGCACAAATTTGTACTAGACTCAATGCACACCAAAACGTCGTGATGTACCGTTAGGGAAGTCGCAACAGTGGTTACATTTCAATATGATAAGACGGGTTATGAAATAGGCACTGGAATAACACGATATATGCATACGTATGCTTCTATATTTATAAATGTTATTGTGGAATTAAAAAAAATAACTATGACAAGAATAAATAAACAAAAACCATCCGTTACGTGATTTATCAGCTTATCAGAATACATTTTCTTAGACCAAAATCCCTGCAAACTTTTTACATGTTTTAAAACAGTTTCTTTAAGTAATCTTATGCATAAGAAAGCCTAAAGACATAAATTTAAAAAACGCAAAAATAGATAAGTTTAATGTTTCAAACATTGGAAATTTTAGAAAAAAGGAATATGGAAAAGCCCCTTTTACACGTAAATGTATGTAAAAGTGTAGTTAACACATTATTATCTTTTTAGTCATTTTCTGAGGAATAAGTCTCAGTTAAGAAATTTTTTCAATGTTATACACTTATTTCATTTTTTCATCAATTCCTTAATTTAGATTTAATAATGCAGAAAAATTAAATTATATACAGTCAACTAAATCAACGTCCTCCATTTATAGAAAAGTTTCAGATGATGTACGAAATTCCAGTTTTCTACATGTAACTCTAGTTTCTAAATATTCCTTTCATTGCACTCCAATCAGTCTATTTATTATTCTAACTGTTTGTTATCAATGTACCAAGTTCTACATGTAGATATTGATATATGCAACCAACCACACTGATTAATCAATCATTCACTTATGATAACGAATAGGTGGCATGATTTTGCAAGGGGTGCATTTATTTGGGGAGGGATTGACAACAATGTTGTTAGTAATGCTTACAAATTAATTATTTCACATGTTTTAAATTGGTTCAGTTTTGATCTTCAGAATTACGTTCATAAAACAATTTCTACGCAAAATTAGTCGAATATTAAGAGGCATTATCACCTTGAAATAAATTATCATATTCCATCTGGTAAAAAGGAAAACTTCAGTCGGAAATCTGTTATAGTGGTTAGCGTTGATATGTTGTTCCACATACATCACTGTCTCAGAATCATGATAGTTAGTTAAACGAGGCCTACATCATATAATTCTTTTGATCTAAACCTACAATGTTAATATTATGCGAGATGGATCCATTTCTCTTGTTGCAAAGTTCTGGCATAATATAACACCATCAACTATCTTATTTGTTTCACGTTCGCTTTCGAAATATGGAAAGCTCTCGCTATGCTCCTTTCATAATCGAATTAATCCCCGGTCTAATTATTTTCCCCGCTACATCGAACAACCCGCGTTAAAAACCCGTACTCAGAAAGTTCGAGAACTTTCTCAGCGCAAGCACTTTCTGACGAAATTCTCCTCGCCAATATCCTTTAAGGCTACTCTGCTAAATATCAATCGTGGACAAGTAGCGTCATCTATTCACTTATTATCGAACTATTCTTTCTATGGTGTTATCTCTTATTATAGTGTTATATTTTTAAATATAAATAATCTTGGCGATTAACGTTTAAAAATCAGATTTTTTCTGAAAACTCCCCTTTTTAGTCCCTTTAATTATCCTAAACTTTAAAAAGCCTCACACACACACACGCACACACACACACACACACACACACACACACATATATATATATATATATATATATATATACAGGTGGTTATCAAAATAATGTAAACATTAAGAAACATAATGAAAACCTTTATTAATACGGCTCACAATCACCTTTGTCATGTAATATCACCAGATTCATCTTGGAATTGGATTATACAAGAAATGAATAGGGGTTAAGAACTTATTATACCATTCTTCAGAGAAAAATCATGAAAGTTCCTGTAGAGATGCTGTGGCGGATATCGGTACCTAGCTCTATTCGCTTATACAGATCGCAGTGGTTGGATGATATATAGTTGGGGGGGGGGGTATTGTACAAGGCAAGATAAGATATTTGACTTCTTTTTCATACTCTTCAAAGCAATACTTGATAGATTTAGCTGTGTGTATAGGGGGATTATGATTCTGGAGAACACCATCTCCTGCAAGGAACAATGGTTGCACCATAGACTTGTGAGCTAAATTTTCTACATAGTCCTTCCCATTCAATCTACCTCTTAAGGTTACAATAGGGCCTGAAGAAAACCACGAGGGGCCATCCCAAACCCTGATAGATCTATCTCTATGGCTGACAGTTGAGATTAGGCAGTCAGATTCTTACGCTTGTGTAGGTGTTCTCCAGACATACGCACATCCTGTTGCGAGGAACAATGTGAACAATGATTCGTCGGACCAAGTGCCGTTTTTTGACATACTACTCGACCAGAATTTGTGCTCGTGGCAACATTGTGGTCGACATTTTGTATTGGTATCTATTACGAGTGGTTTAGGAATAGCTACTTTTCTGTAAATGTTTTGTTTGTGAAGTTCCCTTCTACATCTGATGGTTGATACCGAAACATGCAGATGCAGATTCAGCTTTTCGGTCATTTTAGTTGCAGTTGTTTTCTTTCTTCATGTCACAACCCGCTTTAATACGTCGTCCGTCTCTTTCTCTCAGCTCTCCCTTTCATCCACTATTCTGTTTGACAAAGAATGTTTTTCCGTACACTCTGTATGCTATTATGATTTTCGGTACCATAGCTAAAAATCAACGATTAGGCTGGGGGTTGCAGTAACACATACTCCAATTTAAAGGCGCTCAAACAATTTTCCCTTTTAGCAAGGTCTGCAAGGTTTGACATTTTACGTTGTCCCCCCCCCCCACAAACGTACTATGTCCTTACCTTCATTACTGTTACCTGACAGTAAAATAATACATACACTATATTATATAAAAAAAATACCAGTTGCCAGACTTATTTTTTAAGGAATACGAAGAACATTCATAAACACCACTAATATTGATATAGTGCTTCCGATATTTTGATAACCACCTGCATATATATATATATATATATATATATATATATATATATATATATATATATATATATATATATAAACTAGCTGAATACCCGTGCTTCGCTACGGAGTACTTTCAAATTAAATACAATGGTCAATGTATGCAATTAATGCAAAAAAAAGCCCCAAAAATATATTTATTATACTTACAACGGTCAATGTATGTAATTAATGCCAGAAAAAAAAATATGTTTATAAAAAAATGTGTATAAACAAAATAATGTAGAAGAAAATATTCAAATTAAATCTAATAGAACATACTTGATTAAAAAATTCATTTAAAAAAAGATCGAAGAACTTTTCAAAAATCATTCTTAGTGCACCCCTACACTATAAGAAGAATCGCCATGCAAAATTTCAGCCCTTTAGGTCCAGCGGTTTCGTCTGTGCGTTATCTGTTAGTCAGTCAGTCAGTCAGTGACTGATTCGTGTCTGGGGTCACCCGCGTGCTGTTTTGGTACGATTCTTTCCCATAGTCTCGCTGTCAGCGAGGACAGTCGCGGACGCTGTCGAAATAAGTAACTTTTAGGGGCAAAATCATTAAAACATTAATTAAAAAAACTCCGGGGCCCGATTTTCCAAAAATAATATGCCTATGTTTTAATCTGAAATATGAACTATACCTATACAAAATTTCAGCTCAATTGAAGGAATAGTTCTTCACTTATAAAGGAACAAAAGCCTATTCGAAATAATCAATAAATTTCACAGTTTGAAACACACTGATTTTTGAATAAGTTGAATAAGTGATTTTTGAATAATTCAAGTTCGATTTACACAAATTGTGCATAAAATTGTACATAAATTCAAAAACATAAAGTTTATAAGTAAAATAAAGTTCTGTAATATGATACCAATAAATTTCCAGTTGATATTCACTGAATTTTAAATCTCTTTTTACCTTAAATGTCCATAAAAAGCGTAGTTCCAAATGTAACTTTCTTCAATAAACCCTTAAACGTTGCCAATTTAAAAAACCCTTTTTGTATTTATCAATATCTCCTCCACTTGAATCTTTAAAATATTAAATGTTTTACTCATAATAAATGAAAATGTAGTTTGATGTGTTGCTATGGTTACTTGACTATGGTTGACAAAGAAAATTCAAATGTTAAATGTTTTACTGATAATAAATTAAGATATCGTTTGATGTGTTACTATGGTTACTCGACTATGGTTGACAAAGAAAAAATTGTAAAGGTGAAGCATCAGATCAATATTTAGGCTCCTTTCTTTCTACTGATCAGATATACATAATATATTGCCTATGTCCATCTGGAATATTGTACCTATTAAATAGTGAAATAATTTTTCAAATAGGTGACGTGGTTCCGGAGATTACCCTCCACATACAAAATCCGCTCTCTCTCTTTATATTATATATATATATATATATATATATATATATATATATATATATATATATATATATATATATATATTGCCTATTTTACATAAGACCATAAGATACAATTTCACAAATCAATTATTTATTCTACAAAACAATTCATTTAGTTTTAACTTTGGTATTCTTAAAGAATTTGCAATACATATTTATTAAAAATCGTTATTTTTCTTGGAGCCCAAAGTTATTCACGAAATGTTTTCTTGCATCAATATTTCAATAATATATCTTTATCTTTTAACTACAGTTTGAGTAATATTCGAAGTAAGAAAATAAATGATAACTCAAATGATGTTGGATTTTAAACAGCAAATAAGTTCAAGAAAATAATATTTCATAATTGAAAATTTTTTCAAATATTAGACAGTGGAATCATTATTTTTAAAACCATATTCACATTACAAGAAGTCATTAGCATAAATAGCTTCCTTTGTATTTACGTATGTATATTAAATATTTTTGTAAGCTAAAATATTTTATATTCTTAGATATTCTATATTTTGTTTAAAAATTATTGGGTACTATTTTTGTTAAATCCTTCAGCAGGTGCGCCATTTTTTCTTAACACCAGCAGGCGCGTGTGTCACAAAATGCAACGCCTCTTTAAACCTTGATTATTAACTTTTGTAATAATTTTATTTTTCAAATTGAAAATAATAATTCTGCTTTTTATGACAAGATATAATATGTTGATAATATTTAGATATATCTATAATTAAAGGCCAAAGAATGCAAATACAATCGCCTGATTTCAAAACGGTCCGGTTTATTGGATCAAATGATAACTTGCGAATGGATTCCTATTATGTTCAAATACATAAAAAACAATGAGAGAGCCCATCTTCGTGATATGCGGGATACCGTATAATAGCTGCACATTTGATCGACTACATCAACTCCTGCTTTAGTCGTTTTGTAATCCAGTATAATCTCTGGTTTACCAGTGTTAAATCACGACTAACAATGAAGGGAAAGAAATAGAAGGGTCACAAAATCATACCTGCATTAGACAGGGTGTAGTTATAAATAGAAACTGATTAGAACATTAAACCCTTACATGCAAAACTAAACCATTCAAAATTATGAAAATGTTGTACTTAATACCCAGGCGTGACCGCTGAAGGGTTAACTATCATTTGAGGGAATATACATTAAAATAGATTTAAGTTGTTGGAGATATCTCATATTTATACAGTACTCATAAATTCTGGAAATTATAACAAAATTCATTTTGAGAGCTTTCATTATGACAAGCAAAATTGTATAATATTGATTAATGGGACTCGGTTGAAATCGGTAGTACAGGAATTCAGTTGAAAGCGTTTAATTTAAATATTTAGAAAAATGTCAGGATATTTTTAACTGTACGGCCTTGGTTTCGATTAAGAAAATTAAAATATATTTTCCCTTTTCGTCAAAAATTAATCTATCAATGTTCCATTAGATTTCGAGGAGATTTTGTGAAAATTTCATCGGTTCCGTTACTCTCAGAATTGTTTGAGTCGAGATAATATTTTTAGATTTATTACACAAATTAATTCATTTTATCATGTTTCTGACTTGGACGCATGCATGTTTGCAAAATATTTTCGCTGTAATTTGTCTAGCAAGTATATAAGTTTTCATCGAAAACAGTTAACTGGATTATATTTTTTACTAGAAATAATATTAAAAAATAAAATATTTAAAATTCTTCGCTTGTGATTTTAAAAACTGCCAGAAGGTAAAGAAACAACGAAAAAAATATTTTAACAAGATCAAATAAATACTTTTAGGATATTTAGACATAGAAGTTCACTTCTGACAGAATTAGATATGAAATTTGACTAAATTATTTGTAATTGAAAAGTTGCATAGAAATAAAAAAGACCGGGATCTTTTGTCTGTTTCTAAATGAAAACATTTGCATAATATTTAATAGCATGAATATTACTGGTGTTTCTATAGCAAACATTTCCACTAAATGCATAAAATCGATTTCATATAAATATTGTTTCTGTACCTTTTTGTGAAACGTAGATAGAAGAATTGAATAATTTTCATACTAAATTAATTTCATTGCTCCAGCTGCTGAGAGTCAAAACAATACGTGAAAATAAATGAATTCATGATTTATTAGCTGTGAAACTCGATGGAATAAATGGAAGGCGATGGAAATCAATTTATCAAATGAAATCGAAGTAATGTTTAAGGCAACCTGATAAAGAAAATGAATTTTTATAATTGACTTAGATATTAATAGAATTTTGTCCTAAATAAGAAAAGGATTCTGGTAGTTATTGTTATGAACTGGTATTAGTTAACTGGTACTTACTAATACCAGTTCTTACTAATACCATAACAATACTATCTGGTAATTATTGTTATGAGTGTTACGGGTGACTTTTAAACGCCGGTATGGAAGGACAGTACACAACTGTCTTTTTGAAAAGGTGACCAGCTAAGGGATTTACATCGAACTTCTACACCGATGCAGGGCAGGTCATTACATTACGCCTTCCGCAGTGAATCATCATCGATGCTCATAAGCTAGAGAGGCGAAGTGCTACGACAGTATGGCGCATTGTTACGTGATTAAGTTTCGTTGTATTTTCTTGGTGGGCGAACGTGGGTTTGTGTTCAAAATTTCGGTATCCGGTTCGTTGCTTGATTCATCTCTCTATAAGTTCAGAAAGCGTGTTGCTATCGTTGGGATTTATCTATTTATCTCACTTTATAAACAGAAACATTAAAAAAAATGTGCGGTCGGGGGACCCCGTCAGGAACGAAGTTCCTTACGTTATTATTTCAACTCTAAACGTGATTTAATATGTAGATTTCTATTGATTATATTAGTACATTTTTATCACGCCAAAAAGCGCAGCCCTCTTTTATTCAACCAACCAACCAACTCTCTCTCTCTCTCTCTCTCTCTCTCTCTATTTTATTAAAATTAAAAATTTTAATATATAAATTAATTATTTTGATTTAGATATTACCTACCATAATTTTTAATCGGATTAATTTAATTATTTAATCACCAACAAAAATAAGTTAATGACACAATATAAATCCCGTGTGAATTAAAACAATAACAAACAATATGTTTAAACAGAAAGCCGCGATTCAATAGGGACGGTATATAATCTTTCACGTAAAGCAGTTACAACTGGTCGAAGTTTATATAAACGATCATGCTGAGGGTCATCATGTGGTGGTCGTTTACTGTTGTCATTAAAATGTAGGAATTCTCTTATCTTTTCAAAGCGTTTTAATGACATACATTCTTTTATTACATCAATGCCTATGGCGGGTGACCAATATGCCCTAGTGTTTGGTACATGTACAATAGGATGGAACAAAAAAACTTTTTTTTGGAATTTCAATATGCTCTAGTTTTCAAAAGTTGCCTTTTAACAAAATAAAGACAGAAATTAAATATTAGCGTAATTGGTGCATGTTTTCAGTTCGCGCAAGAAGGGTAAACTTTTGGTTTTTATTAAATTTTTGACAAATTTCGCAATGATTTTGAAATTGAATACACTTGTAGTACAAAAAAGTAGCAAAATATGTAATTTAAACATTTCTTTTAGTCAGGAGACCTGCTAAACTGATTATATAATACGTTTTACTTCATAAAAATAGTACATATAAAGGCACTTAAGGACGAGGCACTTAAAAGACACTCGGACTTCACGGTGGAACGAAAAAAAAATTTCTGAGTTTCAATATGCTCTAGTTTTCAAAAGTTGCCTTTTAAAATTAAAATTAAGAATTTAAAATCTTTTTGCTCTACTAAAATATTTTCAAGTGTCGCAAAGGGATTCAAAACGAATATTTTTATGAAAAAGTGATTATATTTGTATTTTTTGTTAATTTCTTTTATAGTATATTAAAATAATGTATATTTTCTGTAAATAAAATATTCAAAATATGATATTTTGACAGAAAACTTCCATATTCTAAGCATTTCTAATTTTTAGATGCCATAACAGAACAACTGATTTTGCGGAATTTTACGACTTTCATCACATTAATTTTACAGTAGCATATTCTTATAATATACATTGAAATGAATGAAAAACAATTTTTAATTGACGGACCTTAGTTAAAATAAACAAATCACACTTATTTAGAAAAATATTAATGTAATGTGTATTAAGGCAAAACGTTATTTAAAAAAAAAATATTCATGTTTTTCATAAGTCCATAATAATCACACATGGTTTCCATTACTTATTTCACTGACAGTTTGAATTGTTTTATTGTTTCAAATTTTGGCATTATCTTTTCAGAATGTATTTTTGTTTTTATCAATGCATCTCTTGCAGAACGGACGTACCACGAATGGACAAGGATGACCCGGTAACTAATTTAACAATCCTTTCTACTACTTGTGTGTGACATGGAATGTTGTTGATGTCAATAATTTGTTTCTCGTGATCAGATTCTTTTGCTTACTTTATAAACTGTTTTTGTTTGTCATCAGAAATATGCCTCGTCATATGAGGTTCTGTTACTTTAACATCATTCCATTCAATCATATCAATATAATCCTTGGCATCAAAGTTTATACGTGGAGCTAAATTCTTTCTGATGCCTCCTTCATTTTCCGTCCTTGCTTTTAGAACCCGGCGTAATCAAAGCTCTCTTACATGACTGCGATCGTCTAATATCATACAAAGGAGGAGATTTTCAGAAGCGCAAAGTATGCATTTCTTTGAATGACAGGGTAAATTAGATTTTTAAGAGTCTGATTGAGGTAACGCGAATAGCTTACAAGTTTCCACAAGTGCCTCGATCCACGGATACAAGATGGTTTCAGCTTTATGTTAAACCAAATTGGTGCATAAACTTTCAAAATGTACTCAGTCAGTATTCGGAGATTTTTTGCAGGACATTCTGTTCCCACATACAAGCGAAGTATTCGGTTTGCTAATGTAAGCCATTGTGAATGACAAAATTTTCCTGGTTTTCTCATGGACAAATCAGAGAGCACTTTCCAACAGAGATTGCATTACACATTTCTAAGAAATATTTTGGGTCCACATTTAAATCATCCTTAATATCTAGTAATGGAATGTTATTTTCAATAAGTGAAAATTCAATCACTGGAAGTGCATAGCAGTTTTCCAGTTGTTTACCTATTTTTCCTCCAAATTCATTTGGACCTTTAGTTTTTCCATCTAGGAAACAAAATAGGTGACGTAGGGGCAGTTCATTTAAATTATTGACTTCAACAACATTCCATGTCACACACAGGTAGTAGAATTGATTGTTAAATTAGTTACCTGGTAATCCTTGTTCGTTCGTGGTACTTCTGCAAGAGATGCATATAAAATCAAAAATACATTCTCAAAAGATAATGCCAAAATTTGAAACAAAAAAACAATTCAATGTGTCAGTGAAATAAGTGATGGAAACCATGTGTGATTATTATGGACTTTTGAAAAACATGAATATTTTTTTCAAAATAACGTTTTGCCTTAAGAGACATTACATTAATATTTTTCTGAATAAGTGTGATTTGTTTATTTTAACTAAGATCCGTCAATAAAAAATTGTTTTTCTTTCATTCCAATGTGTATTATAAGAATATGCTACTGTAAAATTTATATGATGAAAATCGCGAAATTCCACAAAATCAGTTGTTCTGTTATGTCATCTAAAAATTACAAATACTTAGAATATGCAAGTTTTCTGTCAAAATATCATATTTTGAATATTTTATTTACAGAAAATATACATTATTTTAATATACTATTAAAGAAATTAACAAAAAATACAAATATAATCACTTTTGCATAAAAATATCCATTTTGAAGCCCTTTGCGTCATTTGAAAATATTTTAGTAGAGCAAAAAGATTTTATATTCTTAACTGCAATTTTAAAAGACAACTTTTGAAAACTAGAGCACGTTGAAACTCAGAAAAATTTTTTTTCGTTCCACAGTGATGTCCGAGTGTCGTCCTTAAGTGCCTCTATGTGTACTATTTTTATGAAGTAAAACGTATTATATAATCAGTTTAGCAGGTCTCCTGACTAAAAGGAATGTTTAAATTACATATTTTACTACTTTTTTCTACTAGAAGTGTATTCAATTTCAAAATAATTGCGAAATTTGTCAAAAATTTAATAAAAACCAAAAGTTTGCCCTTCTTGCGCGAACTGAAAACATGCATCAATTACGCTAATATTTAATTTCCGTCTTTATTTTGTTAAAAGGCAACTTTTGAAAACTAGAGCATATTGAAATTCAAAAAAATGTTTTTTTCGTTCCACCCTAATGTACAATAGACATCATTATACAAATACCAATGTATTGTTTAATTTCTAAATTCTTTACATTGACACACTTTTCTGGGTTTTTTTGCTCACTGAATAAATTTGTTTCTTGAACTATATGCTCAATCAAATCTTCTGTAAAAAGATAACTAAAAAAATTTAGAGGTGTGTTTAAATTCATAATTTCAGGAGCGATATTCTCGTCACCTCAGAATAAAATTTGATCTTCATTTAGAAGTAAATTAGTTTTCTTCCAGTTGATTGCAGGCTTTGTTCTCCCTGCATTATTTCTGTTACTTTTTAGCATGTTCCCACCATTGTGCAGATCAAGAACATCGCTATTATCAAGTAATGATACCTCATCTTCCGAATCACTACTACCATAAAATATTTCATCACAAATTTTGTTTCGTTTTTAATTAGGATCATCTGTGCTGCCATCGCTTTCTGAATCAGATCCATCTTCACTATTATCACTCCACGATCTGTTCATAAGTTCCTCAGTTTCTTTCTGTGTAAAAAACTTTCTTCCCGCCATTTCCTTAAAAAAATGGCGTAAGCACACCAAGTATCATTTTTGATACATAAAATTGAAATCATACTTTAATTTTTTATAAATGATTAAAGAAGTATTTTATTAATAATTATAATAGCTACGCACCTCTAAAATATATTTATAAAACTTTCAAAGATGTAAACTGACTTTAAAATACTGAAAATATAGCAAATACTAAGGCAGGTCTGGTATGAATTGAACGGCTATCTTTTACTGAGATCGCAGTTGTATTCCTGCTGCCATCTATACAACGAAAATGTAACTAACAGTGATTAAAAGCTTTGCTATGATCTTTCAAAATTAATACAAGGTGCACAAGTGGATAAAAAACATTGCTTTTGAATATAAAGGGGGAAAATAACTTATGTATCAAATTTGATACAGTGTGCAGTGAAGGGTGTTAAAATTGCCGGTAGCGCTTGTGTGCGGATTTGAACCGGGGACCTCTGCAGTCCTGCGAAGCATCGGACTGCAGACCTTCCCGGTCCGATGCGATAACCATTCAGCCACAGAGTCCTTGAGAGAAATCTCTTATGAAGTGGACATAACGCCTTTTCGTTACGTGACGATTCCTGACAGTTCACTCTACTGTAAGCCGCGTAAAATAACTTCGTTCCAGCAAATTGAGGATCTGGGTAGCCTGATGACTGCAATTACAATCTCCGGAAGGGCCAATTAAATAATTGTTTATCCGGTTATGTTTTCACGCCAAGTTTAAATATAACTTACACTCTTTCACGAGTTCCCTTTTGCTTACGGAGCTGATCTGAATTGTATTAGTTGTAATTTGAGGCTTTTTGTCAGCTTAAATTTCTGTTTACTCATACTTTGAACATTTAATTCCCGTCTAGCTGTTTTTGGAGTATTGTACCCAGTCTTTAGAGGTTTGTTGGTGTGGCAGTGTCGTTCATATATGTTCTTCTCTTGCGTTAGAGAGGATACGTGCATGTTCTTCTTTTACTTTTTCGGGCTTTTGTCAAGTGTTTGACGTTTGTACAATGGTGATCTTCTCGTGGATGCCTTTTTTAAAGGTCAGGATGGGATCATCCTCAATCTATATTTTTATCTATCTATCTATCTATCTCCGGATGGAAAAATGGGAACAGAGTTGTCCCCGGAGACAACCGAAAACGGAATTAGTGTGATAAGATAGATGTGTTTGTTTGCTGGGTCACCAATATAGCGAGGTATATAAGAAGCGAGTTTCGAATTGCACTCTGTTGAGCTGAATCAATAAGATGCCGTGCTTCTGAAAAACATTTCCATCATAAGATTTTTATAGCGGTGCAGGATAAATAATCTCAACGTTATCTGGGCATTTTTCAGAATTATGGATATTAATTTCTGCATATAATTTCACGAAATTATGTTTTCCAGAAAAAATATAGGAGGTAATGTTAAACGAAGTGAAACACGTAACAGCAAAGAGCTGTTAATACACGGGTTTTACTTTCAATTTTTACAATTAAATGTGAGGATTTCTGAACAGGGAAAAATTGAAGGCCTTATTGGAATACTAGTCCAACTACAATCTCTTGTTCATTTTGAGATACAAGTCTAACGAGTGCTGAGAAATGACTGCTGAAGTCTAATTTGTAATGCCCTCTGTCGGCAGCAGAAATAAGCTGGAGGTGTTATAGTTTAAAAAGGATAGAAATGACTTGTATGAACATGAAAGTGAGGCTGACTCCATTTTTTTTAAAAAGTGGAGTGGGACCACTATTCAAATCAGGCCTTCAATTATACCCCTGGGGAAATTTAAAATAGGACTGAGCAGCTGAAATATGGGTAAATAAGGATATAATTTTATTCGACGCATGTTATAGAATGATATTATTTTCTATGTGATATTTAGAGCAATGGTCTCCAAACGGCGGTCCTCTGGCCAACATCAGCCCTAGAGCACCACCAATCCGGGCCGCGGTATCAGTCCAAACATGCCCGGCATCTGACCCGCCATAGTTTATTTTGATTACATTGTAAAATTTACAATGTATGTAAATCATACAAACCAATAATAAGATGTTTTTATTTTACGACCATTTAAGAAACACAATAACTGACATGCAAAATTAAATTGAACTTTTTAACTCTAATTAATGATATGAGATTTATCCTAAAAACATACAATAAGGGACATACATAGGTAATTTAGATAATCAGATGAAACATTATAATTATGATTAATGATGTTTCTGTAGCTGTAACTTTCCATTGACAAATGTTTGCAGTTGTGAATGAAGTTTGCTAGTGGAAATTATCAGCAGCAACTTCAAATGTTCATCAGTTAATTTGGATCTTTAAATATTTACTACTGTAGCTTTGTCACATCCTGCACTTAACTTCTTTACTCTTCGCCCTGTGCCATAGATCTCATTCGCCTATTATTCCCGAAACGAAAATTTGCGCGTAATTCAAAACTACAATATGTTTGTATGATCAGCTAGCTAGCTAGCTAGGGCTTGGCCCTTGGGACTTAGTGGAGGAGTCAGTGTGACCCTTAGGCTAAAAAGTCTGGAGACCCTTGCTTTAGAGTAGTATTTCTTAACCGGGGGTGCGAGAGAGCATTTCTAGGGGTGCCAGAGAAGGTTCTAAATTTTTAATGAAAATAACCGCCTAACCTCTTATGAGAAACATTCCTTATTCCCTCTGAGTTGAAAATGGGAATTCAGCAATTTTTTCTTTTATGTATTCAATAAATTTTGAAAATGATAAAACAGCAGCTATAACCGATATTAAATTAAACCGCCACCAATTGAGTTAATCATTTGATGGAAACTTTTCCAAGAGAAATATGAGCAAAAATAAATAGATGGATACTCAATCAATTTTTGATTGACCTAAATTCAATGGGCGACAACGATTTATTAACAGACGATCTTATAGCAATACGACCTAATGCGCGTATTGAAATGGAATTGAAAAAACTGGACTTACAACAGTTCTGGTGTATTCAGCTAGAACTTTATCCAGAATTTGCAAAAGCAGCATTGGAGACAATTTTACCATTTGCCAACACTTACATTTGTGAAATGAGTTTTTCATCTATTTTGCACATCAAAACAAAAACCAGAAATCACTTAAAGGTATTTAATGACTTACGCGTGACTCTCTCAAAAAAAAGAGCCTCCTTTTAAAAGGATAATTATGAACGAACAAAACAACGTAGCCAATAAACATGTAAGTATTGTTTTATATGTAATAATATGGTGCATATTGTAAATGAAGTAATTTTTCCTGCAATAAATAAATTATCTTGCAATAAATATCTTTTCCTAAGTAAAATATAGAAACACATTTTTCAAGGGGGTGCAAGAGCTTAATTTCAAATTCAAGGGGATGTTTACTATTAAAAAGGTTAAGAAACACTGCTTTAGAGGTTCAACATAAGTACTAAATTTCATTTGTCAGAAATTTTGCTATTTAAATAGCTTGAATCAGGAAAAATATATTCTTAGGAAAACACATATAAATAAAAATATACATAGAAAAATATAAAATAATAATAATAATGTCCATTTTTAATTTTATATGTAGATTGTGTTACGATCAATAATTTATTAATTTTCCTAAGATTTTAAAATGCATAAGAATAAACAGAAGTTTTTGGGAAAAATATTAGTTTAGAATATGCATTAAACACTCACTACACGCAAAATGTTTTTTTTCAGTGCTATGGTAAAATATATTACATTCGATAAAGGAAGAACATAATATTTTTATTTCTGTTTAAAACGATCTGAAATATGAACATATCGTTAAATTTTTAGAGTATATATAATCATATTTTCAGTTTTTGAAATTTGAATTAAACTCACAAATTTCTCCATTGTACGTGCTTCTCTTTTCTTTAGCAGCAAATTTTAAAATATTTGTGTTAGCATAAATAGTGCTCCAATTATGGTAGTCAGCACTAGAGAAATTACTGGAAATTAGAATTACTACATATATAAATTCACCAGTATATTTCAATTGTAAAACTCAGTAACAATGTTTATCACACACATATATAATTTCCTATAGTTCTAATTATGCTGTTTACGGTAAGGTAATTTTATAATTTGCTGTAGAAGCGGGAAATAATATTTTCTCTACCAAATGTCATTTTCCTTATTAACTAGAGTTAAAATATCATATAACAACAATATACGATATCTGATTAAAAAAACACTATCAGGGGAAGATAGGCATTTAAAAGAAAATAAGAAAAAAGAAATGGATGTTGGATAAACTAGAAATATAAAAGAAATATCACAATTTACTATTTAGTACTGTAATAATTCAATGTTATTACAGATAAATGACATCTTCTATTTATTTATTAAGTAGAAACATCAATTTTTATTTCTAAGTGATAAATTGTGAAGATTTATAAAGACTAAAATCATACCTTATAAAGAAAGAAAAATTCCTGTAGGAAAAACATAGTTATTTCACAAATAAAACTAACTAAAATTATAATAGGTTAATTCAGGAAATAGTGTAGTAAAAATTTGGTAGCAATTTGCTTACTTAACAAATTAAAGTACTTTTTAACCTAAAAATTAGAATATGTAAAAAAATGATTTGACACCACATTTTTTCAATTGCCTTCTATCATTCTAACATAAATAACTATTTTGCTTTCCATTAACAAGATTTTAAAAAGAAACAATAAAATACAGTATTCAAAATATTATCTTAACAAAATTACGATATAAATGCTTCACTTTTCTAATATATTTTTTATGTGAACAAAATTTGAAATTTGTGACAACACTGTAAAAAATAAATTAATTTCATAAATATTTTATGAAAAGGTATTTAAAAAAACGGATACACGATTAATAGAATTTAAGCTGTATATTAAAGACATTAGCAATTTTTCTGCGATATTTGGATTGCTCTGTTTTTGTTTTGATAACCTACGGAAAAATAATACCCCAAGATATCTTTAAATTCTTCTCCAGTTTTGGAAAATTTATACAGTACTTCGAAAGCTTTTCTACCGTATCTGCATATTTGCTTAAAAAAGTAGTATTAGTGTATTAGTGAAGTTTTCTTTACATTGAAAATTTTCTGTTCAAACAAGATGCAGTGTATCATTTTATTATTTGATAAACAAAGAACTGCTTGGGATTCAAAACTTGTGTTCTTTTGAATTCGCAGATAGAGTTTTTCGCTTATAAACTTTTTCTGGGGAACATAATGCTATGAAGAGTAAAATATTTAATTGACAGAATGGGTCTTACTAAATTTTAATGATTTTTCATGGATTTTATATTTGATAATCTATTTCAAAATATTTCTAAGGATTTATAAATGATAATTAGTAATGTTATCGAAAAAGGGGTTATATTTACATCAAAGTAAAACCCCCAAATAAACCATTTTACGTTCCGTATTTGTCTCAGATGTTCCAAACATCAAAAAGTTTCGCAGAATAATTAAACCAGAGTATAAGATTTTTTATCAGATAATATTTTTATCTCTTTGTAAACATTAGTTGGTAAGTAAATTCATATCATATTAAGAAAAAGATTGTAAGGCTCATCGAAACAAAGGAAATTATGTCACCAGTTACTACAACATTATTTGAAAGGAAATATCTGAACCTTAGACTTGAATACGATGTCAAATTGGGGTTGATTCAATTTTCCTATATTTCAACAGTGGAATCTAATTACCATGCTTCCATTGACATATATAAGTTCATAGTATAAGTTTGTGATAATATGTTCCCTTCCATGAAGTCAGTGGGTGGGAAAGGTCCGAGCCCTCTAGATGTCACCCCTGGTGGTTCTCAGTCAAAAATGAGGTGGTACTAGGGGGTAATGTAGATATACGTATATAGGGTTCCCAGATAAGTAATGAACCATTTACATGGTATATTGTGCGAATGTCTCACTACAAGAACAAACACATTAAAAAAATACTTCCAGTTATAATATCAATATGTTATGTAGTCAGTGAAAAAGAAATTTAATAAAGAAAAGTCGTTAAAACATTTACCAAAAATCAACTAGACTTTTTGGACGTCCGCTTTTTGGTGTATATATTCATAAATATTTATTAATTCATTATTTATTGAAAACAATCTTAAACAATATCATTATACTTTTCTTTGTTCAAGAAAATTCAAATTTAGAGAAATTTTAAAGAGAAAACCTGCCCTTATAAAGAAATTGAACTATAAACTCTAACTGTTGTTGTCAGTAAAGACTTATGGTCAGTTGATTCTCAAAAAGGGATCAACGTATGATATAACTACCGGGCAAACTAGAGAACAACTAGTGTTTGGGGGCATAGTATTTGAGGGTTATACAGCTTTTGTCCAATCTTGTAACCTAAATGTCGCACCACAATTCAAGAAGTTTAAAGTTGTTCAGCAGTGAGCTATATTAATGCAATTAAATTTTTTATGGCTTATACCATATATAGAAACCTACAATGATGGAGAAACTTTGTACAGGACTGACTTTAAACACGGTACAGTTGAATATAATTTTACACCTTTACGCATTATAATTGAACCAACACTTCCTTCCGTCGCAACTCATAACAGGGTGGTTTTTCTTTCTGATTCCTAGGTAGTAATTGACTCTGCTCGTCTGTCCAAGATACATTTACTAGCCAGTTACGTCTTGAACTCTGGTTGGAACATTACATATCAATGGATTCCTAGACACTAAGATATACCGGGTAACGAGCGATCTGATTATCTTGCTAAAATGGCATGTAGGTTACCACAAGACCATGTACTCTTTCTCTTGTCTCTGAGCGTGTGCCGAAATAGACAAAAAATACAGGGAGGCAATTTTCAATATACATAAAATGCAGGCCGCGGATAAAGCTTGGAGTGAACTCTTGTCTTGCGCTATCCCTCAAGGCCTCTCAAGACACATTGCTGTTGACTTTTACGTGGACACCTACATCGCATCGGCGTTGCATTTTCTCCTGACCCTTTGTTCTGCTGGGGACCTTATGGATTTTAGCCACCTTTTTACGCAGGTTCCTAAACTTTTTCCTGGATAGACCCCTTTTAAAAGAATGATTTTCTTCATCGACCCCCTCACATTTTTCTCTAAAATATACAGCATACAACATAATTACTTTACAATTAGCTTTATACGTTTGGCCATAAAAACGGTTCTAATTGTAGTATCGACTTCATTTTTTTAAAAGATTCCTTACATTCCATTCTTTAAGATTTAATTATAATAAAAAATTGATTTTTTTAAGGTTTTAAAGTTATCTCCCCCCTTAAGGTCCACTGAATTTCCCCAGTTCTGCCTAGTGTTGGTACACAAATAAAAGCCGACGGCGGTATTCGACACGTATAGAAAAGCATCATGACATTCGACTTTAGAAGTGTGGGTCACTCCGCTGTATGCAAATATGTATTTATACATGCTAAAACGGATATTATCTAATAATTACATTCCTAAAAAAATAAATTTAATTTTAAAACAGAAAAATTTATCATCGACCCCCAATAGATCCCTGGAATACTATAGACCCTTTTTAAACTTCCATCGGCCCACAAGGGATCCACCTGGATCCCGTTGGGAATTCCTGTTTTAACGTGTTCTTTTCTTCAAGGCAAGCAGTTTTTAGTTAAAAATTTTGATCATAGGGCTTACGTCTACTTAGCTGCCCGTGGGGAATTATGGAAACTGGACATTCTCCCGACGTAGGAAAAAAATATTTGAACCAACACAATCAAAATCTTGATTCTGCTGTGGTGAACATGCTTCAATTAGAGTTCACATTTAACACAACATTAATTAATTATTATCCACACTTATCTACTTTCATCTCATTGATCAGGAAATTAAAATATTTCCATCAAAGTAATTTTTTTTTTCGTTGAACATGCTATGTTCTTTTTCTTAAAAGAAATTCCTCTACTACAAATATGCTTGCTGGCATTAAAAAAGGATTCACCCCGTTAATATTCCACGTCATTTTCTTGGAACGTGTTTTCACGCTTGAAGTATTGTAAACACGTTTCAGAAATATATGCCTTTCGAATCGCTGTAGTTTCTATAACAATAAATACAGAGAATATTTAAATTTACTTTTAGTGGGGAAACTTTTATCCATATAAATTGTTTCGAAGTTCCATTAGTTTCTCGAGGCCATATATATATAAATGTTATTTCAACTAAACCGAATTTCAAAATATTTTAAAGTTTTCATAGCGCCAGTGAATTACAGTTTATTGAATATAAAATTTCTAACTCAAACAGTTGCCTGGGAGATATAAAACTGGATTTTGTTACAAGTAAGGTTGAGAATGTTATGTAGTGTATTTCAGACTATTGAAATGAATACTGTCAAATGTACAGTTAAGTTCCTAATATATAATACATTCATATATCACAAAGAAACTACAGTTTGTTGAATATAATTGAATATAATATAATTGAATTACAGTTTATTGAATATAAAATTTCTAACTCAAACAATTGCCTATTAAATTTAAAATTGGACTTTGTTACTAGTAAGGTTGAGAATGTTGTGTATTGCATTTCAGACTATTGAAATGAATACTTCCAAATGCACATTTAATTTCCTAATGTAAAATACATTCATATATCATAAAAAAATTACAGTTTATTGAATATAACTAAATATAATATAATTGAATTACAGTGTATTGAATGCAAAATTTCTAACTCAAACAATTGCCTAGGTCCTAGGAGATTTAAAACTGGATTTTGTTACTAGTACGGTTGAGAATGTTGTGCAATGTATTTCAGACTATTGAAATGAATGCTGTCAAATGTACAGTTAATTTCCTAATATAAAATACATTCATATATCACAAAAAAATTACATTTTATTGAATATAAATGAATATAATATAATTGAATTACAGTTTATTCAATATAAAATTTCTAACTCAAAGAATTGCCTAAGAGATTTAAAACTGAATTTTGTTACAAGTAAGTTTGAGAATGTTGAGTAGTGTATTTTAGACTATCGAAATGAATACTGCCAAATGTACAGTTAAGGTACTAGTATAAAATTCAAGCATATATCACATAAAAATTTACACTTTATCTTTATTTAAAATTTTACAGCCATATAGAATTTTTTGGATCATCGGACAAGATTAATACATTTTGAAAATCAAATATAAATATGTTAACACAGTAAATATTTGCACTACAGTTAAATATGTATTCGGAACAAATTTGAAACAACAACATCCAAATCTGCAATCAACAAAAAGATTCATGCGCTTTTCGATATTTCAGTACACATTTTTTTAATAAGTTTTTTAACTCGTTAAACGGGGAAAAACATTACTATTACAGTTTGATTTTTTTTTGTAAATAATTTAGGTTGAATGCTTAACGCATAGTTGGCAAAAAGTTCAGATTGATACAATTATTTTCCATTCTTGTTATAATTATTTCTTTACTGTATTAAGCGAACTCAATATGAAAAAAGTGAATCAGAGTTAAACTTTATAAAACAGTTCTCAAGTAAATGATAAATAAACTATTTTCGATGAATTATGCAACAGGTTTGTCGAACAAATAACATGGCTTTCAAATCTTTAATCTGAAATAAATGACAAGTTCGTATGTATTAGACTTTGAAGGATAAGTTTATTTTTAGTTTTCTAGCTTGGTCTCAAGAAGTAAAATATAAAAGAAAAAATATAGCGTATATGAAAGTATATGTAATATGGAGCAAAAATACAGTGACGTCATCTGGCGTAAACCAGAAATAAATTTTGATTATAGGTCAAATACGAAGGGACTTTTAACATAGGATTTGTTCCTTCAAAACGGACTTTCGGAACGCAAAATTTTAGACGATAAAATTGTCCGTCCATCCGTCCTTGTGAGTTATAATTTTGACAGTGTGCGAAACCCAGTCCGTATCGCTTCGACAAACAGTGAACAGTTAAACGAAAAAGTACCAAAAGGCGTTAAAATTTTGACACATTCACAAACACACACACACATATATATATATATATATATATATATATATATATATATATATATATATATATATTTATATGTCTATCAATCTCTCTCTCTCTCTCTCTCTCTCTATATATATATATATATATATATATATATATATATATATATATATATATATAGTATATATATTTATATATATATATACATATATATATTTATATATATATATATATTTATATATATATATATATATATAAATATATATATATATATATATATATATATATATATATATATATATATATATATATATATATATATATATATATATATTCACTGCTGGCCACCCAAATTGCAACACCAAGAAAGACAAGAGATATCACAACAAAATTTATTTTGTAGATAACATGTTAACCAAGTATCAAATGATTAAATTTATAGACTTCTGTGAAGTGTGGTTCCTGCCAAAATCCGTAGCCAGAGTAGCCGCCATTGTTGGAGATCACCGCTGCCACACGCCTCGGCATTGATTCAAAGAGACTTTGAATGAGTTCTTGGGATACAGCAGACCAAGCAGCTTCCACACGTTGCCAAAGTTCATCTGCTGTGGCAGCTGGGGATGGAATCTGGGTCAATCGTAGAGCAACCATGGACCACATGTTTTCTATCGGTGAAAGATCCGGAGAGCGAGGCGGCTAGGGAATCAATTCAATCTGGCGATTGGCGAAGAACCGTTGGACAATGCGTGCCACGTGAGGTCACGCATTATCCTGTTGAAATATGGCTGTGGGCAAGCCCTGAAGGTAAGGAAGGACAACTGGCTCCAACACCTCGGAGATGTAGCGCTGGCTGTTTAAAGTACCGGCAATACGTACTAGAGGTGTGCGAGAGTGATATCCAATACCGCCCCATACCATAATACCGGGTGCAGGACCAGTGTGCATAACGCAGCTGTTCAGCATCCTCTCATCACGGTGTCTCCAGACTCGAATGCGACCGTCGTGGTGTTGCAGACAGAAGCGTGACTCGTCAGTAAAGACAATTTAATTCCATTCTGCCGTCCACATCCTTCTGTCATCGCACCATTGGCGGCGGAGACGTCTGTGGTTCTGTGTCAAGGGTAGACAAAGCAATGGACGTCTTGCGGACAGACCACTCTGCTGTAAACGGCGTCGAATGATACGCGCAGACACTGGATGATGCGTTACAGACTGCATGTGCTGTGCTATGGTTCGTGATGTGACTGAGCGATCCGTCACTGCCATGCGCACAATTTGCCTGTCATCACGTGAAGTGGTGCGTTGAGGTGGATGCGATCGAACACGCCGGTCCGCTTTACCCTCCTGCATCCAACGATCACATATCCGCATTACAGTTGTTTGGTTTCGTCCAACACGACTACCGATTTCCCTGAAAGATAATCCACAATCTCGGTATGCCACTATCCTTCCTCTGTCGAACTCGGATACTTGATCAAAAGATAATCGCTGTTTTCGACGAGGCATAATTGATCGTTTTTTTGTAAAAACCACAAGATAAAACACAATTGCCGAACTTGAAATCGTCGAAATCTCCAAGCCTTAAATAGCGCTTTGAAGTGGCGCCACAGGCGCGCGGGATGTGCGTCTGCGCTGAAATTCTAATCATTTGCATATCTCACCTCCGCTAATGCATGTTGTAAATTTCATGTTATTTGCATGTTTCCTTCAGGGTGTTGCATTTACAGTGGCCAGCAGTGTATATATATATATATATATATATATATATATATATATATATATATATATATATATATATATATATATATATATACATATATATATATATATATATATATATATATATATATATATATACATATATATATATATATGTATATATGTACATATATATATCGATACATACATACATCACACATACATATATATATACATACGAAAGAGGTAATCAACGATAAGAAGTCCGACGTTACTAACCCGCGGTAGTTTCCTTAGAATAGACTACCTGAATTTTTTTTTATTGAGAATTTCACTGCTTTTTCTACTCAACTACCTCTTTAAAATAGGTGAAAATGTTAAAAATATTGTCTGGACGTTTGAAGCAAGTACACTTAGTGTTTTGATTACGAAAGTTTTACTCTCCAGGTGTGTTCGTTGCCAGAAAGCAAAGAATATGTGCCTAGTGCATAACGTGATACACCTCGGCTAAAGGTAGTTTAGTAGGCCGTATGAAACGTAACTTAAGTTTTTGCTTTTGATGTTGAGGTTCTCTCACTCGAAGGAGTCTGAATATATCTTATGCACTCTTTAGTGTTCTTCCTTCCCATTAGAATCGGTCCCATTTATTCAGATCAGTCCCATTTATTTCTCTGTTTCCAACTTGAAGGTGTCTCTTGATGGCATATCAATTGTTAGATGCTTTATGAATTAGCAATAAAAAATTTTTAACGTAAAATAATTGAAATTTTCTAATTAAAGTTTTTTTTTGAGAGGATAAAAAAATTAAATGCATGTGTTAAGATTGTTGATTTTACAATCTCATAACATATTGAAATATCAACTGTGAATTAAAAATAACTGTGAATTCAATCATTTTAAAAAGTGTAAAGGAGATTACAGTTTTCGATATAAAAAGAATCTATAGACTATAATGTTGAAAAAAGATGTCAATATTAAGTCAGTAGTTGATTTATGTTTTTGTACCTAGTGAGTGTTTTTTTTAGATCTATAATGGGAAATAAAGGTTAAACGAAATAACAATTTATCGTTGTGATTTAAGTTAATTATTATAACAACTTGTTTTTTTAACAATTGTATTCAGGAATATGACATAAAATAAACTTTTTAAGGATATGAACTGCCCAAAACGTATTGAGTAAATCGTATATTGAGTAAAGGTATTGTGAAATTGCAAAAGTGAAATCCCTTAGCTTTTTCAAGAAATTTGAAACTATGAAAATAATTTACAGTTTTTAAAGAGCCATATTGCTTTAAAATGGTAAAAATTGATTATAATATGCTATAATAAATTACTTTCAGCAGAGTACTTTTTGTGTTACAGTATTTTTCTTTTCCCTCTATACACCAATTTTGAAATTTCAGCAAAAAGACAATGCAAACTATTTTTAAATATGTATGGTGCCCGGTATGAAGGCTTTAAGTCAAAAAAAGTGAATTTAAGATATTTGTTAGCATTGATAAGAAAAAGAATCTTTTCACTTGTATAAAAGGCTTAAGTCTATCAATTTTGTATACAAAAGTACATTTTTTTTGTACAAAAGCCTCAAGTCAAAATTATATTTCTGCGATTGGTATAAAAGCCAATAACTCGGTATATTTAAATCACTGTTTTTGACAAAAATCCTTTATATCCGGCACCATAGATATAATATTTTATATTATGACGTATTTGGCCTGTGACACAGAGTCAAGTTAACTCTCAAAGAAGCGTCTATCACAGGTGACGTAAAATGAAAACCAGCCAGACAACAGAATAAAGAAAATTGAATAGGTGCACTTTATTAGGTGCTCTTGATCAAGATATGAGCGATTAGTCGCAGTTACAGATTTACTTTACAGGCTTGATGGAGATGAGTTAGTACCACAGACACTGTTCAAATTAGGCCACTCGGGATGGATCGCCGTCACTCACGATAACAGGCAGTTCGATAGAACATTGAGCTGAAGTCATTCTCTCTAGTCGCTGATGGCCAGGTCCTAGATAGTTCACGCCTGGAACAGGAGTCGACACCGTTCAGGAAAAACTTCAGGTCACTTCACTGATCTATCGAATAAGATGACGTTTTTTTTACCTCACAATAAATATCCGTAAACTAGAGCGATTAGCTCTCGAGGCCAAGAACAATTTCTGCTACTTAGAACTCCTATAAAAAGACTACCAGAGAATCTCACACTTTCTGCCGGGTCATCGAAGTTCAACCCGCGGAATCCACTAAGGAGATAGGCGACTCGCCACTTCTCTCGTCCACTCCTAGGACTCTAAGTCCTTAAAAAAACATTTTCACTCAAGACATATCGGATCTCCTCATCAGACCTCCGCATCCCTTTTTTATCAACTCTCGCCCTGGCGGCGAAATCTAAACTCTCATGCTTCTCAAAGCCTCTTCCCATTGGCTTTTCTCAGGTGACGTCTGCAACTGTCGTCATCGATTTTATCGATACAACACCGAAACAAGTCCTATATCGAACTCGTCAAGAGGCGATCTTCTTATAGTTAACTACTGTCAGGACTCCCGCCATCACGGCGCTAGCGTATTATGCCCAGTGGTGGCATCTGGTGCTGGAACAGCTGACGGCCATTGTGAGTCACCTCTCTTGCTCTTGAGCGGGAATACGACATCTGCAATTCTTGTTTTCTCGAACGGTGTTTTAAGGGAATTTTCCGAGCCTTGGGGGTTTGGAAATTCCACAATATTGTACTGACACGCTAAAAGAATGAATTACTCCAATAAATGTATTTAATTAATTTAGTTTGTCTAATTTGCAAAATTTTATACTAAAATATATCGAGTAAAGACTATAATAACTATTTTGGTAAATTCCGTCCATATAGTATAGTGATTAGCTGAGCTGCCATGCAGTGCCGTTGGGTTAAAATCCCGAATGAGGCCTGGTCGGTTTGGTGTCGTCCCCCTCGTAGGGGGTAATGCTGGCTCATCAATACAGTGCTTCCATAATAATGTAGCCATCAAAACTCCGCGGATCATTATGGGCTTATGTCAGAAGTACCTACCGTCAAAGACCTGCTGCATTGAAAAAAACACTATTTTATTAATTGCTTTACAGAAAAATAATTTTAAAACTATACAAAAAGTTTAAAATCTTGCAATTTTTAATTCCGGAGGTACTAAAATTTATAGTACGTTGTTTATGTTTAAAAAGCAAAATCATGCAGCATTTTAGATCTTCTTCTGAAACATACCTGCTACTGTGGTTTTAAGTTACTAAATGGGAAAAAACACTATTTTATTAAATGCTTTACAGTAAAATAATTTAAAAACTGTACAAAAAGTTCAAAATCTTACAATTTTTAAATCCTAAGGTACTACAATTTATAGTGCGTTGTTTATGTTTTAAACGCAATATCATGCGGCATTTTAGATCTCCTTCTGAAACATATCTGCTACTGTGGTTTTTAGTTACTAAAATTTACCAACTATTCTTGGCGTTAAGATTATTACTGAGGTTAATTCGGAAAATATTCAAATTAATTTTTTAGGGTTTCATGACATTTATCTACAATATAAAGCACAATCAAAGAAGACTTTCAGTGCGAGTTATCAAATTCCTTCCTTATTAAATATTGTCAAGAACTTATTTTCTACATTTCTAACTTTTCTTATCAGAGAAGTATTTTTTTTTCAGAGTTTAACTTTTATGACGAACAATAAAGAATAATAAAACTTTACGCAGACAGAAATAATTCGATATAAATGGAGAAATCTCTGCAAATGGGGAAATAGGAAGTATAAAAACTAGTCCAGAAGAACATTTTTGGGAAAATCAATTAATTCTTACTATAGAAACTAAAATAAATCACAATTAATCATATTGAACAGAGAGAAATCTGACAAAATTCGGATGTATATGATAATTCAATACAATTCGAAAACATGAAACATAAAAAAAAACTTGTTTTCTGATAATTATAGTTATCGCTAACGACATGACAACTGGAAAAACTCATGAAATCATGGAAAGGAATATATTTAATCATGTCAACAATGATGGGTATTTAACAGTACTTTATTCCTTCCAGTTTTGATATGATTTAAATGCTGAGTTGTTGATAGTGTGACAAAACCAAATTTATTAGACAAAATTATCCTCGGATTTTCAAAAACACTTTAATGTACAATCAATATGGCTCAGATGGTGCCGAAAAGAAGTTTTATTGCACAAACTGAATGTAATTAGATATTTTATGAATGTTATATTAACTTGATTTCTTCTTTTGTAGTCTAACCGTTATTCAAAGTTTTAAGACAGTAAATTTTGTACTTATATTAAATTCGAAATAGTTATGAATATGATTTGGTGGCGTAAGAGTCATCACACAAGCTCGAAAAGCAAAAGGTCCACGTCCACTTCCCATCACTGAAAGCCTACTTTTCAAGTGAAATAATGTCACTGGGTAGATGTATAGAGCAGTGGTGAGTAATTTTTTTTTGACCATTACACTCTCTTTTTCGATAAAAAAAATCACTTCACTCCTATGTAAATTTTTTGGTAGAAGCAAATTTAAAAAAAATATCAGCACATGTTGACAAAAATAAAAGAAAATGCAATTTTGACAAACTATTTTTAAAATCAATGAACTATAGATTTTGGGTAATAACTTACTTTGCATAATAGCGATAAAAAAAGTCTTGCTTACCTTCTGTACTTAATTTGACACATCTGATATGATTTATACTTCATATTTAAATACGTCACCTCTGACACCAGAGTAAGAGCTAGTCAATTAGTATTACTATTCAAGATCACATGACGAGAGACACCAAACAGTCTATAAAAGACCCTGAGTCATGTAGAAGTTTACTTTCCGGATTATCACCGTCATGCAAAGATGTAGTAGTTGGTACGAAATAAAAGTTTGTTGAGAATTGCGGTGTGTTTTGTGTGTCCGGGGTTTGAGAGGTTTGAGGGGCCAGTTCTATATAACTACATTCGAGATGCCGAAAAACATCCCCGGCCAACGACATTTTATGCTGGAATTGGATTTGAACTCTTGTGACGCACGGCCGGGTGGCAATATCAACCGTTTCGCCTTCACTCCTCGCCCCGCGTTCGTGTCGTTACATATATATGTGTGACAAAATTCTGACGCATTTTGGTGCTTTTCTGTTTAACTGTTTACTGCTTGCCGAAGCGATACAGACTGGGTTTATCACGCTGCCAAAATTATAACTCGCGATGCAGGACATCTGAAATTTTGCTTTCCGGAGGATCGTTATGGAGGTACGTTATCCTACGTTAAAATAAGAGCAACACTTGAAAATTATTAGAATATTTCAAGCAAACTTTTTAATTAAATATATCAGTATGATTGAAACTTTTCGTGACCTCTCTAATTATTTTCCCCAACCTACTGGGGGGCTCGCGGCCTATAGCTTGCGCACCACTGGTATAGCAGTCACACGAACTAAACAGAGTGATTTCCATCGTGGTCCGAGTATGCATAGCGGTACAGCAATGTTAGTTTTCAAGTGCGTTATTAAAGCGCTTGAAAATGTGTCACTGTACGAGTAGTTGTATATAAAGAACGATACACGGACTAAAAATAGTGATTAGGGGCTTTAAGAATTAGTTCTCTCTAAAGCATACAGATTACAAGGGTAATCCGTGTGAATCATGTCGAGATTTAGATCTTTCTCGGAGGTAAAGATTTCGAAAGGATTTATTCGAAAAGGTAACACCGTAGCTAGGAGATGTAAGAATCAGCAGAAATTTGTCAGGAAGGCAGATCCCGGGTGGAATTCAAGTGGTTTCTAGATGTCTTTCGAGTGCGAGATAAAATTATTTAAATGTGTATGCTGAGTGGTCATTGATATAACCGTAGAAATGAGTCTCCGATCGAAGAATTAAATTTCGATCTTCAAACTATATTTCCTGTCTTATATCTGATCCATGAATCGAAATTTCTATACATTTTACAACAAAGAAGTTTTATTATTAATTTACAAAGTAATATTCATCGAGTAAATGCAGAGCAACTAGACGAGAGCTGTATCTTCTTTTGGGACTAAAACCCCAAGGAGTTTGATTCCTATATTCGAAGATCCCGTACTACATTCTATTTAATCAATTTTTCGCCTAGTTCTACCAAAATTGCAATATTTCATTGGTGTGATTTTGTTTTAATTATCAAAATGAATAAAAGTTAATACATTGGTAAATAATACGAGGTGGAATTGACACGTCCTAGTAAATGCAAGGTAAATCAAATCAATGATTTTCTTTACATTTGTGGCTGATTATGAAAATAAAAGTTAAGAAAATGATACTGAACAGGAATAACATTATTAATAACATCTAATAAGAAGAATCCTATTAAATTTGAAAGGAAATAATTACTCAGCACTCTCGTAAAAGTTATTTTGTTGAATCCGTTCATCGATAAATGTAATTGTATCTTTTATCACCCTTGTATTATAGAAAGAATGTTGAAAATGTCTGAATAGAAAGGGATAGGAACATATAAAATCAACGAAACTATTACATCTGTAAATGATTTGTTTTTTTCCCTCCGAGGTATGTGTTCCATGATATTGTGACAACAGTTTATAGGAATCAGCTTAAGAAAAGAAAGAATTTCATGATTTAACCTGAATTAAATAATGAAATACAGTGCCTTTCAGAAGTATGAAAAATAATTATAAACTCAGATTAACTCTTTCAATCAGATTTACACTTGCAAGGTTTCATGAAATATACTGGAATATCTGGAACTGTTTATTTATTGACATTTTAAATCTTTTTCATTACAAGCCAATTCTTACACTGTGCAAATAGCATAAAAAATTAGATACTTCATTGCTTTTAGTAAATTGAATGTCAACTAGAAATGCATGTTTGTTAGGTACGTGCAATTTTTATGACTGATAAATGTGATATTGCTATGTTTAGCGCTGACTAATTAGATTATACACTGCGTCTAGTCTAGGATAGAATGAAAACTTAAAATCAGTATATATATATATATATATATATATATATATATATATATATATATATATATATATATATATATATATACACGAGATGCACTAAGGGAATTTCGAAAAAAAATTTTGTTGCAAAATGTCCACCAGAGGGCGTCTTTTCAGGAAAAACATGGAAATTTAACAAAATAAACTACCAAAACGGAATACAGAAGCAATATTAACATTTATTGACTAATTTCTGATCACCTTGTCATCGAACCACTTTAAGTAAATGTAAGGGAGAAACAAAAACAGTTCAGTTTGCAGAAACAAGAACAGATTAGGACGAAATTGCACAAGAGGAGCAGTTGTTAATCGTGTCCAGGACGATGTAGGGAAAGCTGCTCCACGTGACCAGCTTCATTCACCTTCAAAATTTCAAGTCGATGGACAGTGGAGGTGTTGCGAACCTGAATTGCATAAAGAACTCCATAACGCTTCATGTGCGAAGCATCACAACTGATCAGTTACGATCTGCTGTTGAACACACTGTCCATCGAATTGAAATTTTACAGGTGAATGAAGGTGGTCACGTGGAGCAGCTTTCGCTACATCGTCTTGGACACCATTAATAACTTCTCCTCTTGTGGAATTTCGTCCTAATCTGTTCTTGTTTCTGCAAACTGATCTGTTTTTGTTTCTTCCTTACCTTTACTTAATATGGTTCGATGACAAGGTGATCTGAAACTAGTCAATAGATGTTAATAATGTTACTGTATTCCGTTTTGGTCGTTTATTGTGTTAAATTTCATGTTTTTCCCGAAAACGCGCCCTCTGTTGGACATTTTGGAACTAATTTTTTTTTCGAAATTCCGTGAGCGCATCTCGTGTATAGCCCATATACAAAATTTCGTTGCATTCCGTTCACCCGTTTGCGCTGTAGGATGCTGTTTGCAGGGGAAGTTCAATTATAACCACCCGGGATATATATATATATATGTTACTGTAAAAGCTCGAAGTCTGGTAAATCCTAGGGTTTACCGGTAAAACCCAACTTTTACCAAAGTGGCTTGGTAAAAGTCCGAAGTATGCTTTAATATGATTCCATTTCTGCCTTTTACCAAGTCTTTGCGGTAAAACCTAGGAGTTAACAACGTCTTCCGGTAAAAGCTCGAGACGAGAGATTTAAATCGACCTTGAATGAGCCTGCTCGCGCAAATTCCGACGCGACACTTTTCTGTTCCTTCCTTCCTTATTTGCGCAATTTGTAGTCTAGCTTCGAGCGAATTCAAACAAGTGTAAGCGGCTACGATCTAAAATAGAAGCAGGCGAATGTTTGACGACAGGTGCCTCCGCATTGGTAAAGAAAAACAGTTCTTGGTACTAAGTTTGGTAAATTAAAATCGTGGTACACAAGAAACCAGTTTACCTTTTGCAAAGAAAATTTTTAAAACATCGAAGATGTTGGTACAGAAGAAATAAGTATACATGAAGTAGTGAAAAAACTGTCTTTAGTTGGGGGACAAGGACTCAGAAAATGTAACTGTTCAAAGAAGTGTACTACGAAAAAGTATTTGTGCAAATCAGCTGATCTACTTTTTAATTCAAAATGCCATAACAGTTAACCTTGTTGTAACAAGTAGTAAGAGGTATTAAATTAGTAGTATAAAAGAAAAACATACTACATTTTTCTTATTTTTTAAATTTCATAATTTTTATTGTTATTTTTTATATGAGCTGTCAATTTAACTTTTTTAACTATTACAAAAATTATTTTTAAAATTATTGAAATCTATTCAGTAGTTATCGAGAGAATTGTGCATTAGTTCAGCTTTTTCAAATGGGATCTTATTTGTGAAATGGCATAAATATTGCATTTTTTTATTTGCCTGGCGAACAAATCGCAAATACTGAAACCGAAGAACAGCTCGAAGAAATTGTTATACTTTTGAAGAAAATTTGAGCAGTAACCATACTGAAAACCATATTTCAATGGAAAATCTTGAAGCATAGTTGCAACCTACCACATCTTCATATCAAGCCCTGACTGAACAACACGAGTTTATTTCTATAAAAGAGCTGCCGCAAATCTTCTACTGCAAGCAACGAAAATGTTACGAACCTCAAAAAGAAAATGCCCTGCTCAAACTGGTGATGAATACAAGTCCCCGATTTCGATCGTGGTACACACACACACACACACACACACACACATATATATATATATAGGAGCAAGGCAAACCGTACAAGAGTTGTGCGGAATAGCTACTAGATGTCGCTGGGGTTTGCGCGGCAAGGTAAACACGCGAGAAGGGGGAAACGGGAGAGCGGTCGTAGGGAGAGACGAGCGAGGTCATCTCCGAGAGGCTGCCAGCGAACTGAATTGATTTGTATTGTACGGTGAAGAGAACGCTCATCTTATTTCTTAATGTCCATATGTTACCTGTGTTGTAGCCGTCCCTATGTAAGTTGTTATGTCCAAGAAATATTAAATAGTGTTCGTCTCTGCAAGATTTTTGCATCATCATTCCCCTAGACATCTTGCCATCCTATATATATGCATGTGTATATATATAAAATTTGCTTACCAAAATTACTTAGAAGATTCAGTGAATTAGAAGAAATATAACGAGAAGAAAATTTGATGTCGGAATATTTGCAACCCCCCCCCCCCCGCAAAAAAAATAATAAAAATACAGTAACATCATAATGCAAATACATTTTTATGAAATTATTTATTTTTTCTGTTTTCACCTAGAAGCATCCCATGAACATAATAAATTATGCATTCATGAATTAGTCGGGAGAACGAGAACAGACAGAAAGAAAATTAAATTAGTACTCTTGAAGAAATACATATTAGAAACTGTATCATTTGGGAGAAAACGAAATTAATTTTAGCTTGTTTTCGTTCGAAAAAAGAAGAAATTTAGAAAATTTTAGTACTTTGATACGCAGTTGGTGGTAGAATGAATTTGGCTTAAAAATATTTTTATTTTCAATACAGTAGGCTCTACAGACACAAATCTTTCGGCCAGATAATCTAGTTAAAGGAGAAAAACACACTAGATCAGAACTGCAGTAATATATATATATATATATATATATATATATATATGTATAATAACTAAAATTTACATAATACATTTCAAGTAATCAAAATTCAATAAAAAATTTAAATAAGGAAGATGCAGGTTAGTTTAAAGATCTCTCGACACCTAGATTTACATACTTATATCTATCTGCGTAAAATTATGTGAATTGTTTTTATCTGAAACTCTGCACTGCAAGAATAATTCAGTTTTAAATTTTTGCGGTGCCCAAGAGGGCCAAATTTGAGAGAATGCAGAAACCTAGACGTGAATGATGAAATAAATTTAGAATCACATTATTTTTAGACGGTAGTTATAAAAATGTAATTTACGAAAACGTAAAATCTGATATTTTAATTTGTAGTTTGGCCACAAAAGTTTGTTAAAAGACGTTAGAAATTTAGATTTTAATGATTCTTGGAGAACATATATCAATAACATTAATGTGAAGATATCAATTTTTACTGAAAAATTAAGAATAGAAGCACATTGAGTTATATTAGTTCATCTTAATTATTTTTAGTTGCGTTGAGTTGGTTGAGAACGTTACAGTTCCCTTTTTTGCTGCATGAGTACTTTTTTCCAGAATCAACAGTTTAAAGCCGATTCGGAACGAATACAAACATCCTTATCAGGGGGGGGGGGGGGTGGAACCTTGTACAGGCTTTGGCACCGAATTGTACGACCCTAAGCTTTCGTCTATGGTCCAGCCAATTTATTTTTAAATTGCGCTTATGGATACGAAAGTCACAAAAATGTAAACATTATTATCATATATTCTCAAAATCACAGATATATGTCAATAGGAAAAATTCTTTATTTTTATAAATATAATAACTCTGTTACAACGCTATCACTTATAATGGTATCATAAATGTTCCTCCCCCCCTTTTTTTTAATGAACTATAGCCAAATAAGAAATGGACGACATTCCGGATTATTTCCAACCCCTGAACTTTGCCTGATCACCCTTACAAATTCAATATAAAACATCAAGTTATCAAAATTAACTTTTCTAATAATCCCAAATTAATTTCCAAATAATCTATTTTGAATTAAAGATAAAGAATCCTAGGCTGTCGCGTTATTCCATTTTCTAATCCTAAAAGAAAGAGAATGTCTGACGCATTGAAAATATTTCTCAGAAATAAAAGAATCTTACTAAAGTTTCTCTGTATTGATAATTCAAAATGTTAATGCATTTGAGCTTACGTGAAATTGCTTTTCACTTACAAAGAAAACGTAGGCGTTTTCTAAACTTCTGCAAGATTGGCATCTTATATTTATTTCTTATCAGGTTGGATTCTAAACATAGCACTGTAGAAGCATAGGTTTGAAATAAGGAACACGTGTTTCAGATTACAGTAAATGAATTCTAAGAACCCCGTTCGTTAAAATTCTTTGTAATAAGACTAATTGAGTTTAGATTATCAGAACTGGCAATTAAAATAAGAAGGACAAATGTGTCAAGAAATGTTTGGCAGAATTCTAGGTATGTGTTAATCGAGCATTGTAAAATATGACATATTTAACGTACGTTCTGTATAAATTGCAAAACAAATATTCGGTAAGCCTAACCAAATGAAAATACGTACGCTATCTTCTAAAGGTTTGTATTATAGCATTGAACAATGTACTGATATTTATTATGCGAAAGTGATTTAATTATTTGGGTACACATTAAGCACGACTTAAACTAAACTCACGGCGCAACAGTCCGATGTGGACCAGGGCCGGTGGTACCCATCTCCGCTTTCTTGACCTTGGGGCTTGGGGTGCCATACAGCTTATGTCTCAGTCAGGTGGTCAAGCTGACGTAGGACCCCCAGAGTTTAGTTCCCAAGCATGCTTGGTCCTCATTTTATCGACCCACTGAAAGGATGAAAGTCTGAGTCGACCTTGCCCAGTCGCAGGGTCGAACCCTGAACCTGTAGTATGGCAGCTCGACGCTTTTAATCACTACGCTACCGGGCTTCAAGTACGACTTATAGTTAGTTAAATACGACGTATAGTTCAAGTTAAATTTAATTCATTGAATATATATATAAGAAGATGTCATTATAAGAAACAATAACGTTTACCTTCATTAATTTATCTTACCGCAATAGAACATCGTCCCTCATTTCTGAATTTGACCTAAGTATTCCAAATTAATCCATTAGATTCTCCCTCAAAAAGCCACGTGTGGCCAAGAGTTATATAAGGTCGAGTGTCGTGAAACATTTGAAAACCACCCTCCCATATGACGTCTTAAAGTCAGGTGTCCCCTTTTGACCAATTAAAAGTTTAGCACGCCTGTACTCAGGGCGTGAACCTAGGGGTTTGGCGACTTTTTGTGTTCGAATTCAGACCCAACATGACGTGAGTTTTAGCTCTCCGTATCTTCTAGTGTTGCGCTGCCGGGATTTTTCCCCAAAATAGTGATCTGTAGAAATGTGTTGATGTACGGATGTCCAGCGAGAAACTTTCTTGCAATAAAAACCTTTTCAAAAGTAGCTGATCCCTCCGTCCTTCTGTAAGTGTCCTTTTCTCTCCAGCGTGCCTGCATCAATATGCCAGCCACTCGTTTTGCTGAAACAGTCCCGACTACTCTTCTCAGTAATTTTGAATCTCCCTAATTGAGGGACCATCGCCTACCCCGGTTTCAAGACTACGGATTAAATCGAAACTTCCCCGAGATGACATTACATGTATTTTTCACTTACTTACACACACACCCACACACAGAGACACACACACACACACACACACACACACACACACACACACACACACACACACACACACATATATATATATATATATATATATATATATATATATATATATATATATATATATATATATATATATATATATATATATATATATATATATATATATATATATATATATATATATATATATATATATATATATATATATATGCAGAACTGCGACAGGGATAAAAAATGTATTGGCCAGATTTCTATTCGTCAGGAAACTTAATCCCGTTGTATTATTACACGCATCTTCATTATATTCAATTACCTAATCAATATATGGAATTGCCTAAGTTATGCCCTCATTTCTAGACAGGATGTAGTTATTGTATGTACTGGAGATAACAGAATTCCTCACGTAACTCAATCGAAATTTTAATGCATTTATATCACGTTGATTATTTCGGTAATTGATGTCATATTTAAGCGATGGAATTTCCCACGAAGTGTCAATGGCTACAGCAAAGACTTCTGAGCGGACGAAAGAATATTATGTTTGTTATTTCTTAGTTCTATGTATTTAATACATCAGATAACACAAATGTAAATAATTCAACACGAAATAAAACGTATAAAGAGGGCATAGACAGCCCTGCAAATTAACAGAAAACCTACCCTAGCATTGAAAATTTTAACATTTCAATAAAAGATTGCGCAGTTGCAACAAATCCTCATAATGGAAACGGATAAATATAACTAAAAGTAAATAATTCAACAAAGCAAGATAATTATTAGCAGGAAGAATAAACAGAAAAATAAACAGAAATCTCGCACTTAGGGCTCAACGTACCATAATGCAATATTCTGTAGCAGTGAAGGAACGAATGACGAGTAAAGTAACTAATTACGAGTAATACTACATTCTACTCCTGATGACGAGACCAGTCGGTTTTCTCGATATATGTTTAGTTTTTTTACCACTACAGATATATGTTTAGTTTTTTACCCGACTTCAGGCCGGGGGCCGTAGTCGGGTTGGTGTGGCCAACTCCCAGGGTATCAGGGTCCGTTGTGAGGATCACGACGAGGTCATTCAGGTTGCACTAAGTTGTATGCCACAAACGTGGTGGGCCGACGTAAGCTCTTCTACTTACAGCTACAGAATATTGTATTATGGTGCGTTGAGCCCTAAGTGCTCGATTTCTGTTTATTTTTGTCTACATTCTTCCTGCTAATAATTATCGTGCTTTATTGAATTATTTACTTTTAGTTATAATTAATATATTAGTTGATAGATGGTTTGTTCTATACAATGTCTTGTCACATAACGAATAAATTCCTCACCATCTCCACAGATAGAAACGTCTGCAACTGAGAGCTCGGCCCATGCATTGCAGTTATGAAAAGATTTCCCGTAACGTCATGTAACGCTATCTATCGCCAGAAACCCAAAGATATCAAATGTTTACTGATAATTAGTTACGATAATTAAAACGTGGGAGAGTTGTCCGAGGTAACCTAGTGGTAGAGCGTCGGTTTTCAATGCAGAGAGAGCTTGGATCGAATCAAATACCTCCGTGTCTAGGCCGGATATGGGCACGTTTAATCCATAGATCCGAAAGTCCCTCTATGAGGGTAGAGAAGGTGGGAGAGGGTATGGTTCTCCCAGATGCCGCACCTGGGGTCGCTCGCTCAGAATTGTGGTGGCACCTGGCTAAATCGGACTCATTCCCTTGTGGTGACATTATAAACCGGAGCTGCACCCCTGAGCCCGCTAGCCTATATGGACCTGGTCTGGAATACTTCCGTCCAGGGGTCATTAGAAACGACAACAACAACAAAACATGGGAGAAAAGACAATAAATAGCAAATTTATTATTATTCTAATATTTAAGCATAAAATTATTTGAATTTCAGTTTAAATATGAGAAAAATAAGGGATTAACTTCAAATATAAGTAATACAACGCTCAAGAAAATCCTTCATGTCTTGAAATGGGAATTATTATTTTTGCTAATTCTTTAGCCTCAGTCATGATGCATTTTGCATGTTAAACGCATTCACTTGTTTTAAAATAAGATTCAACCCATTTTCGTTAAAATCTAATAGCGCGTTAAACTGTACATATCGACTAAATTGAATTTTGGAAATAAAGAATAATCAATAAAACTAAAAAAAAGGGAAGAAAGAAAGTAAAATCTCAGTCATTCAGGCTGTCTTTCTTGGCTGATAATAAGTGACTGAATATAGCTGAAGAGAAAAGTAATTGTGTTTCAGAAAGAATTACAGTCACCAGCTGCGGCAGACAGAGTGATATATTTTAATTTCAACTCATTTGGAGCTGAAACAGATTTTCTCAACGTCTTGAGACTGAGGATTGATTTAAACTTTAATTAATTTTTATCCCCCCCGAGAAAAAAAAACTTATTTAAAATTTTCTGGAATGAGTGATCCGGATGTGTTTTGCTTTAATTGATACGGAATTGTATCGTGTTTGGGGGAAAATGTCACGAAGGTTTTAAAGTGGTTAATGTCTGTCCATATATTAAAAAAAAAGATAAAAAGGCGGTCTGTTGTTTTGTGATAAAAATATAAAAAGACCAATTTCAGCGCAGAGAAAATATTTTCGAGACTTTTAACAAACTTTATCTAATCGATGACTTATTTCTTTTATTTTTCATTGTAAAATGTGCACCCTACAGCAATGATACGCAAATAGTGGGATGGGACCCACAGGGTATTCCTAAAAGATTGGAGGGTTCGCGGACAGTTGGAAGTAAATCTAATATTTAATTAAAAAAATATGCTATAAATTTTGCATAATTAACACTTAAAATTTTAACATTTTTCATTTCCTTTTAAGTTAAAAAGTATATATATCATATTGTTTCTCTATGTATAATCCTTTCAGCTTCAGTTATTTTAACTAAATATGAACTGTAACAAAAGTTTAATTTTAAAAATTTTAGTTTTACACAATACAAGAGGTTTATAATTTTCGATTTCTTATAGGAAGTTTTAATAAGAAGGCTATCATTTTGAAATAACGCTCTTTTACAATTTTAATTTTTGATATATTTTAATTAAAGGAAATATAAATGCATTTTAATATTTAAAGAAAAAATGTTTTAGTAGCACGAGATTTGCCAAAAACAAGTCCAGAAGGTAAGCGAGGCATATTTATATTGTTATTTTGCAAAGTAAATATATACTCAAAATCTACAATTCATTGATTTTTAAAATAGTTTGCCAAAAGTGTCTTATTGCGTTTTTTTTCTATTTTTCCAAAATTTGCGTAATATTTTTAAAAAATTCGCTACTACCAAAAAAATTTACATAATGGTGATTTTTATCAAAAATAAGTGTGTCATGGTCAAACAAAAATTGCTCACCACTTCTCTATACATCTACGCAGTCACATATTTTCAAGCATTTTAATATTTACTTGAAAATCAGGCTTACAGTGACGGGAAGCAAACCTGGAGCTTTTGCTTTTCGGGTTTGTGTGATGACCCTTACGTCACTAAATCATATCATAACTATTTCGAATTTAATATAAAGTACAAAATTTACTGTCTTAAAACTTTCAATAAAGATTTCACTACAAAGTAAGAATTCGCGTTAATATAACATTCATAAAATCTGTAATAACATTCAATTTGTGCAATAAAACTTCTTCTCGGAACCATCCGCAACATATTAATTGTACTTTTAATGTTTTCCAACATTTGTGGATAATTTTGTCTAATAAAGTTGTTTTTGTCCCCCTATGAACAACTCAGCATATAAATTATAAGAAAATAGGAAGGAATAAAATACTTTTAAATACCCATCATTGTCGACATGATTTAATATATTTCTTTCAATGATTTCATGAATTTTTCCAGTTGTTATGTAAACCAGTTGAAAGTAAATATATATACCCAAAATCTACAGTCCATTCGTTTTGAAAATATTTTGTCAAAAACTGCATATTTCTTCTTTCAATTTTTTGACATCGATTTCCTAGGCTTTAAAAAAATTTACTTATTAAGTTTTTCATACGGGTCGAGTGATTTTTTGCTTAAAGAATGTGGTTCGCGGTTTGGAAAAGTTTTCGCACCACTTTTTTTACGGTGTAAGGCAGTGGTGAGAAAATTTTCCTCGACCGCGACCTATTTTACTTTAAATAAAAAATTACTCGACCCAAAATCAGACTTTGGGTGCCATCAAATTTTTATGAATTAGGAAAATATTAACAATAGAGTAAAAAAAAGGAAATTCGTATATTTTGACATACTGTTTTAAAAATCATTGATTTGTAGATTTTTTGCATGTATTATTTTGCATAACAAGAATAATAAAAAAATGTCTTGCCATCATTTCTAACAATAATATAAACATTCTACCCTTGTTCTTGCCAAATACACTCGTAGACAAGGGACAAATAAAGGTGCACCAAGAAGGAGTTATCCGAATGGGACAAAAATTCGTAGATGTGATGTACATGTACAGAAAAACAAATGATTACAATTTGAGAAACATTGGACTATTTATTAAAGAGAAAGAGATTCATAAAGTGAAAAAGTCAATAAAGCATTGGTCCACCTCTAGTCCTTATGCAGCAGTTATTCGGCTTCGCATTGATTGATAGGGGTGGCGGATGTCCTCCTGCGGGATAACGTTTCAAATTCTGTCCAATTGGCGCATTAGATCGTCAAAATCCCGAACTGGTTGTTGGAAAACCTCCAAACGTGCTTAATGGGGGAGAGATCCGGCGACCTTGCTGGCCAAGGAAGCGTTGGGCAAGCATGAAGTCAAGCAGTTCAAACTCTCGCCGTGTGCGGACGAGCATTATCTTATTGAAATGTAAGCCCAGGATGGCGTGATATGAAGGGCAACACAACGGGGCTTAGAATACCGTCGACGTAACGCTGTGCTGTAAGGGTGCCGCCGACGACAACCAAATGGGTCCTGCTATGAAATGAAATTTCAGCCCAGACTATCTCTCCTGGTTGTCGGCCCGTATGACGGAAGACAGTCAGGTTTGTATCCTACCGCTGTCCAGGGCTTCTCCAGACACGTATACGCTTGTCACCGGGGCTCAATTCGAAACGGAACTCATCACTGAAGACAATTCTACTCCAGCCAACGACATTTCAGGCCGAATGTGCCCGAGATCACTGCAAACGGGCTTGTCGGTGTACAGAGGTCAATGGAAGTCGGCGCAGGGGGCGCCGTGAGCTCAGCCCCCTTTCTCTGAGCCGCCTATGAATGGTCCTTGCGGTCACTGAAGTCTCAGTTACACGTACGATCGATGATAGAGAGGAATCTGGGGCTGTGAGTGCCGCTCTGACGATTGCTCGGTCCTCACGTTCTGTCGTTTCTCTAGGCCGACCGCTTCCTTCTTGATGATATGGTTGGACATGGTTCATCCATTCCTGCCAACATCGTCTAATAGTGGCATCGCTCCTATCCAAATGTTAAGTGATTCGCCGATTAGACCAACCGGCTTCTTTGAGCCCAACTACATACCCTCTCTCAAATGCTGACATCTGCGTATATTGTTCACGCACCAGTATGCGAGGCATAGTTACTGCCTACCGGAGTACACGGAATAAAATTCACAAAGAATTTATGACCTGGAATCGAAATTTCTCCTCTTTAATATCCTGCCAGTTGCGCAGTTAAGTTGCGCTGTAGCGTCATATGATTATTTATTGAACGCCCAAATTTAAAATTTTGCATCTTCCGTTGCAATCTGTAAGAGTATGCATATCAATTTGTGTCCCATTTGCATTTCCAGTTGTTGGAGCGTCATTTTTTTTGTCTGAGAGTGGATATATATAAATAAATATATATATATATATATATATATATATATATATATATATATATATATATATATATATATATATATATATATGTATATATATAAAGAGGCTGTTCGCACATTTTTTAGACGATTTTGATAAGCGGTAATAAAAAATCGCTTGCTAAAAAAGAAATAATTGCAATTGTACTATGTTTTTAAAAGTCAAAATTATCATCTGCGGCTTGAAATTTTTATTTTTATTCAAAATGGCGTTTTTAACAAAGCAGTGGTTCGAAGGCTACATTTATGCTGTTTCCGAAGAGAAATATGCATACTCCGTTATCCAAAAACGATGTGAGAGTCATGGTTTTGTGATATCTAAAGCGTCGATAGGTAATATCGTCAACAAGAAAGGAAAAAAAAACGTCAAATTGGAGCCTCAAGTGGGACAAAAATTCCAAACAAGTATCCCAGGAAAAAACGCACATCTTCGACTATTGCAAAGGTACGTTGTTTAATGTTAAAATAAAATCCTCGTAGTCAAAGGACAGTTGCAAAATCATTAAAATGCTCGTTGTCCACTGTAAACAAAATGATAAACGTTGATTTAAATCTTAAGAAAGCGAAAAAACGCAATGTGCATCGTCTTCTTCCAAATCATATCGCTGAACGCAGGACATGCTGCAGAATTCTATATGAGAAACACTTATCCAAAGAAAAATGAAAAACAATTGTCACAATAGATGAATCATGGGTGTATTTATATGATTGCAACAAAAAAAGAGCCATTTATTATCATAAAAGGGGAGAAAAAAATTTAAGTACATGGTTCAAAGAATCGAAAGAAAGTTTTTCTAAGGGATTCATGATTGTTGCTGGTTTTTCTTATAATGGCAAGTTAAAAATAAAGAGAGTGGAAAAAAAGACAAGATTAACTCCAAATACTATCAGGAACATATTTTATCGCCAATTTTTCTGAATGAAATACCATCGCTTTAACCACAGTGCCATCAATCTGTGAGACTCCATCAGGCCAAAGCTAGCAGTCACACATCAAAATCCACTGTAAATTTCCTAAAAGAAATGGAACAAAAAACTGGTATTAAGGCCATACCCTTCACTGATATCCCTACTAAATCTCCAGATGTATCACCTATGGATTTTTGTGCTTTCGAACTTTTAAAATCTGCATTATCCAAACGTCGTCCCAAAACCCTTACAGGACTCTGGAAAGCTGTTCAGGAGAAATGGGATAGAATACCTCTTCTGACACTTCAAAAAGCATTATTATCCTGGAAATTGCGGTGTCGAAAGATAGTCCAGAATAAGGGATGTCAAATAGAACATTTAAAACACAAGAATTTTATGTAATTTAGTTTTGTGAATACAATATACATCGTCTAAAAAATGTGTGAACAGCCTCTGTATATATATATATATATATATATATATATATATATATATATATATATATATATATATATATATATATATATATATATATATATTTATATATATATATATATATATATATATATATATATATATATATATATATATTTATATATATATATATATATATATATATATATATATATATGTAAGGACGCATGTGGTAATGTATATTTAAAATTGCATGTTATAATAAATGTGATAATGTATTCTCGGACAATGTTTTTTTCTTGTTTCCCTTGCAGATTTCTATTTGATGGGTAAGATATATATAACAAATAGATATTAATTTACAAAATAAAGGTGTGATTAATAACTTTTTTAATAATATTTAGTGTTTATAAATTTAAAATCTGTTTTGTGTAGTTTAAAGTATTTTAAAAGGTTAATCTCTATTTAACGAATTTCCCATATAATGAACTTTTTTCGGAATTTGGAGACTTCGTTAAATAGAGGTCGGACTGTATATAACCATGAGATAGTCGCCACTCTTCGACCTGGAGTCCTGAATGATCCTGGTTAGGATATATCCGGCCATGGTAGGGGGGGGGGTTATTAGTGATAAACTAACAGCAACAATAACAGCAGAAACACATAAGGTGTATCATAAAAAATTATTAATAAATTTACTTTTACGTTTAGGACATTTCAATTATTTCCAAAGAAAATAAAAAAAGAACAGTTATTTATAAAGGAATTAGAAAATGTTGAAAGGACAGGAATCGAACAAAAGGAAAAATTCAGTTGAAATGGATAAAACTGCGTTAACCTATAAACTGTAGACGGCAGATCACGATTAAATGAATCCCATTGTTTAAAATTTCAGAATTAAATCATAAGTCAAACACAATTTAATGTTAAATGCCTCTTTGTTTCCGAGATTTTAAGAGTACGATATATATTTTTCAAGTTTAACATTGCACTCAATATGTTGAATACATATCTACTAATAAGATTAATCTTTATTCATGTTTTGAGCCTTAAGTATTTCAAAATTTTATCAGACATCAATTTATCTAAATAAATCTCTTTTATTAAAGATTTCCCTTCAAATATATCTTAAATTACATCAAAAGTTTGCTTTAAAATAATGTACAGACTCCAAAAGCTAAATACAAAGTGGATTAAAAATGTCAAACATATAAAATGATGTAAAAAAATCGCTATAAGATGTTCACTGCATTGTTCCTCAAATTTCTTAATCCCAGATGCTTTAATTTAATAAACGAACTGCATGGAGTCCGGATCTTGTTAATAAAAATCAAATTATTTCCTTGAACGTGCAAATAGAGGAGCGAAATAAGAGAAATTTAGAGCGTAATTATGAAATACAGTCAAGTAATAATAAATGTCAAGGAGATTTTCAGATAAATTTTGTAAAACGCCTTCTTGAAATTTCTAAGTATTATTTTCCATTTGATAACAAGATTTACAGAATTTATTTTCCGAGTATTTATGTATGTACATTCTAATTAAAGAAATGATTTTAAAACATTTGTTTATGATGTTGTAAGGATGAAATAGAAATGCCCCTAAGTAGTTTAATAAAAGATATAATTGTTTAGTATTTTTTCTCTATACGATCTAATTTATTCGTTCTTGGTTTAATTGTTTTTAGCAAGAAAAATTCACTGTATAAATAATAAATATGTGTAATATGTGTTGTAACAGATATATAATTAAAAATATGAATGTTATGTGAGCAATGCTTTAATAATTTATTCATTGTTTTATATTGTTGAGTTGTTATTCCTAGTTGTTACTAGTTGTAATAGTTCCAGACCAGGTCCATATAGGCTTTCCGGGCTGAATGTTACGACTCCGGTTTACAATAGCATCACAAGGGTCGGAGTCCGTATTAGCTAAGTGTCATCTCAATTTCGACCTAGCACCACTACAGATGACACTTGGGGTATCGTATCCTTTCCCACCCTCTGTGACCTCATAGTAGGACTTTTCTGCCTACGGGTTTAAAGTGCCCAGATCCAGCGTATACACGAAGTTTAAAGTGTCACAAAAAAACTTTTTTTTGAAATATGTTTCTTCCCATGGTTTTTCTGGTTCCATTTGGGTACAAAAGAAAAAGTGTGAAGTTTAAACACTGCAGGTCAAGGGGAAAGTTTGCCCCTTAAAAGTTTAACATAGGAAAACATAGTCAAAATTTCAATTTTTTTTCACTTTAAAAAAAAATATATTTATTTTTTTAAATGAAACATCTGTCTATTATAAGTGTTTCTATGCTATTTAAAGGTATTCCAAACAATATATGTCTTTTAATTATTAATTAGATCAAATGTTGGCTATAGAATAGTATACGTTATAAACCGAAAAATTGGCAAATCTCGAAAATGTTTGGAAATAGTTGTTAATAGTTTTACATTGATCTGTGATTAATATAAAATAGTTATTTCCATTTGGTTTCGTCAATTTAGTTTTTACAACAAATAATATTTCTTTTGTACCCAAATGGAAATAGTTAAACCATGGGGAGAAGCAGTTTTCGAAATATTTTTAGACACCTTAACGGAGATATTTAAAGGCACTATTTGGGATTCGAACCAAGCCCCCTCGGTGTCAAAATTCAACGCGCTGCCAGTAGGCAACCTTGGGGCCCTATTGTTTTATTTATTTAATAATTGTTTCGTCAATTATATTTATTTATTGCATTAAATTATTTTACTGTCTAAAAAATATAAATTCTCTTCAAATGGATAGCTCTCCACTATTGAACAGAAATAAGCATCAGAAACAATATTAATTTCCAGTCATATTTATTTTTATATCTGCCTGTTTGTAACTTTAATGCAAGATTCAAGTGCTGTGTGTGATTGACGAGATTAAGGAAATTTTCTTGGACATTACAGGCTAATATTACTTTCCAAAAAATGTTTTTAATATTAGAATAGTTTCACAGCATCAATTCTAAGTAATAAATCAGGAAATTATTGCTGCAGCACAAGTAGTATAAAGAATAGATAATTAAGGGGAAAATGTGAAATAAATTTAAAATGAAAACGTTACATTAATAATAAAAAATGATATAGTGCTTAGGAACATCACTAATTATTCGCATAATTACATTAAAACAGATTCGGTAATGAGACATATATTTCCTTAGAGTCTCATTATCATGCAAACATTTTAATTATTGACAATTCCCGCTAGGTTTTAAACTAAATACCACTCTTAATTAACTACTGGGAGTCATGTGAGATATTTTTTTCTAATTTTGTTCGATTTAACACTAATTGTGGATACCACATTTTCATACACACAGTACTTTAATTCCAGTATGAAAAATATTTTTCTCACAATGGGGCTATATTCTGAAAGTCTTAGATTTCCCTGAATAAATGATGAGTTTCTTAATTATAGCTACTTCAATACATTGTGGTGAAGGAAATAAATAAATAAATAAATAAATAAATAAATAAATATATATATATATATATATATATATATATATATATATATATATATATATATATATATATAATAAATATATAAGATTTTTAAATTTATAAGCATTTCAGTATGTCTGCAGCTAAGACTTTAAGCATAAAGCTTGATTTAGAATATATATGCAATTTAATCGTACAAAAATTTTAAAAAGCCTATAATGAGTGACATAAAAGCAACTAAAATATAGACCAAAGGCTGTAAAGCAAAATTACAGATAAAAATGTAACGAAATAATTTTTTCACATCGCATTTATTCTCATTTTTCAATACCATTTTAAGCGAATTATCTATAAAACAATTCCGTGACTGACTAACTGACAGATAACACACAAAACCAAACCGCTGGACCTAAAGGCTGAAAATTTGCATGGCGATTCTTCTTATAGTGTAGGGGTGCACTGAGAAAGATTTTTGAAAAATACTTCTTAGATTTTGTAAAGTAAAATTTTTAAGCTGTTTTGGCAGTTTTTAACTTTGCATTTAAAATAATTATCTTAGAGTTATAAAATTTATAATCCAACAAATATAGATAAAAATTATACTAAAATAGACAAAAACAAACAGAAATCAAGCACTCTGACTTATAAAATTTATATCACAAGAAATATCATAAAAATTTCTTTAAAATGAAATCTTTTGCAAATCTTTACCTCAATTTTCGGATGTTTGATAAATTTTTAAAGATTTATTTTTAGAATTTAATCTATTAAATGCTGATCACGTGGTTTCTTTTCTCTTTGTGAAACTTTTAATTAATTTCTCGGGCATAACAACGAGATAAATTGACGAAAAAATATTGAAATAATGTAAAAGATAAAATTCAACCACTAGACTAATTGAGATGGAAGTTTTTTAAGAATTTAATTCCAATTAGTTTGTTTTATGGATATTAAACATACAAATTAATTGCATACATTGACCGTTGCATATAATTTGAATAATTTCTTCTACATTATTTTGTCTATAAAAATATCCGTTACGGTTTTTTATAAATATATATATATATATATATTTTTGGCATTAATTGCATACATTGACAGTTGTATTTAATTTGAATGTACTTCGTAGCGAAGCATGGGTATTCAGCTAGTAATAACATATAATATTTTCCATTTTGAGTGCCTTGTCATTAAGCTACAGTTTAGAAACTGGAAAGTAAAAACTATTTGACTACTTGATTTTTTTAAGCACATTTAAACCTAATTTATGTTTATAAATTTTATTCGGGAAACTGAAAATAAAAGAAACATTTTATGCCTTACGTAAATTTTCTTCTTCACTTTTTGAAATTTGCATCAAAGAAATTTTATACAGTTATCCCACATTCAAAGAAATTAAATTATGACCTTAAACTCTTTGAAAGTTTCATAGCATCCCATTCAAAATGTTCAGCCATAATATAACGTATTCTCCAAAACTACTTTAAAGTACCATGTTTAACCTTATGAAACTAACTACAATTAAAAGTGCGGAGAACTCATATGCGTGACTCGCTTTAGTGTTTTTGAGCCAAGCAGATGTTGTTTTTTACGCACTGCACTTGAAACCTCGGAACGCAATGTTTCGTGCCTGACAATAGAATTTTCCGTCCGTAAAAAGGCCTCGTTTCTTTTCACCCCTTTTCACTTCTTCATATTCTCGCCTATTTTCTGTGATTCATTTCTCAACTAAATGTTTAGTGGATCATGTCGTAGTGAATTATTTTGTTCACGGTAGTGCTTTATTCTGTGATATAGACATTGATGCTCACACGAAATTAGCAAAGGATTATAAAATAGTAAAAAAAAAAAACAGCTTCTTAAAATTAGAAATGACAATTAGAAGTGGCCATTAGTTTCGGATTAATGGATATATTCCTTCCCCAGAGAGCTGAGAATTAAACAAAATAGTCTTTTCGAATTACCAACGTTGAAAATTCACACTTTTGGTATTTGGCCATAAAGTCAATATCACCTAATGCTTTGAAGCCCGAGGAAGAATTATACTGATTAATTGTAAAGTAAGTGATTCATTTCACAAATAAACTTTTAGTTGATCATGTCGTTGGGAATTATTTTGTTCACGGTAGTCCTTCTTTCTGTAATGTAGATATTGATGCTCGCACGAAATTTTCATAGGATTATAAAATAGTAGAATAAACAGCTTCTTAAAATCCGAAATGAAAATTATAAGGGGAAAAATTAAAAGCTTTGGATTAATGGGTATATTCCTTAACCATAATGGGTATATGCCTTCACGCTGAAAAATTATAATTTTGGTTTCGTTTGGAGTGCTACTGTCAACTTTTCGCTACACGAGGGCCAATTAGACCGGGACCTACTGCTTAAAACCGATTCCGAACGGGTACAAACATCCTTGCCTTGAACCCACGTATTCTGGTACTAAAGGCCAGCACACTTTTGGTATTTGGCCATAAAGTCAATTTGATCTAATGCTCTGAGATCTGAGGAAGGATTAAACCGATTAATTTTAAAGTAAGTGCTACATATAATATCCAAAATAGATTTTGCAGAAGCTGTTTTTGCAAGCTCAAATTAACTGAACGGAAAAATTATTTCTGCCCAAAAAAGGGATCATAACAACAAACTTGCCACTGAACGGAAATTAGCAGATCAGGGTCACATTCTTAGATCTGTTTATTTGTTATAAGTTCCCAGAAGACTGGTTATGACGCTATTTGTTCTCAGTCAAGGGCGAGACTGCAGGCCATTCATTTAAGGGGCACCGTATAGGTGGTCAGCATTTCCTCCTACAAGCAGGTCCCAAAACCGAGTTAAGTGACGAGACTGGAACACTTGACCCCGCACATCCAGAGGTAATTTGAGAACAATAATCATAGATCTGTATAAAGGTAAATATTGTGTTCTGTTTGAAGTGCTGAGAAAATGCACATTTTTGTCTCCTTGTTTTGTTTTGATTAATTTTGAATCACTTTAGTTATTTTTACTGCATTGGAGTTAGTTTATTTAAGTTGTGCGTTGGTTTAATCACAGCTGTTGATAGAATATTAAATGAGAAAGAAGGAAAAGAGGGTGGGTCTGAGATCAAGGGGTAGATAGGATTTGACATGCTAATAGCTAGAGCAACCCCAGAAATTGAGTTAAGTAATAGGATTGTTGCTGTTTCGCTAGAGCTAGGACTGTTCGTCTACTGAAAAATAGCGGTAAGACCCTTTGTCAAGAAGACATTAGGTTTTAGTTATATTTTACAGGTTCCGTGCTAACCATGAAATTACCTCTTACGAAGGAAGCTAATTAAGATATAATATACTTATTTCAGGTATTGGAGCATTTTCTTAAAACTGTTTTGAATTTTGATGTTTGAACGAAAAGCAGCTGTTTCATGTTCGGCTTCCAGGCAATACTAGTGGATTTAGGAAGAAAGAAAAATTTGAGTAATAATGTCGTGCAGTGTTTGAAAGGTGACTTTGGTGCCTAACAACAAATATAATTAATTTCAATGGGTAAGAATTCCAGTCTAGGTATCATTTTTAAGTGGGACCTCACTTTTACCTATCGTAGGGTTAAATGTGAGGTGAATCATCTCTGACGATGGCTTGAGGATTCCTAAAGGTCGTTACAGCCATGTGAAATGGAGGAGGGTAATGTTTGATTCCTTAGTGAACCTGCTTCTCTACAGGCCAACAGGTATGGTTCAGGACGTGTGGTAGAGGGTTAGATTTAATCCTTTTGCTATTATCAATTGCATAAACAATTAGTTACTATGAACTATGTAAAAAATAAATTTTACTGTATAGCATTCGTGAATATTAGCCAGTTACATTATAAAAAGATTATGGATTCCTCAAAATTTAATTTCAAAATAGATGCCTCAGTATACAATGTAAATGTTTTTCATTAAAGTTTCTAATTAGATATTAATAAAATATACAATATCTCTACAGCGAACACTTAATTGGGAGGAACACTTGGCTTAGGAAGATCATTGGATCAGCAAAATTTGGTAAAGGATTCTTGATATCTTTACACTTGCTCTTTCTAAGTAAATTAATTTACCTTAATTAATGCTGATAATAAGCCAGATCATCTATTTCATGTCTCAATGAAGCACGAACTAAAAAAATTATAAGTTTTATTTACAAACAATTGGTATTTTCTGAGAAAAATATCTAGTGATTCCTAAACTTTATTTAGAATTGCCAAGAAGGGATTTAAGACTTTAAACTAAAAATTTATCGAAAAACTTTTAGCTTTACCAATTTATTTACTTCATCTAACTTTATAAGAAGATGTGAAATAAATTTGAATTAGGAACCGATTCTAATAGATTTCAGGAACTGAATAAAATAAAAGAATGGGAATGTAACTTAAATTCTAAGGAAACAAATGCAACTTCAGTCATTCAAACTTGAAGTCGTGTCACTTCTAAAGATTCACACAAGAGTTTATATCTCCCAGAGGTACTATGGATAACTGTTTTTATCTGGCCGAGAGTAGAAAGTTCGTAGAAATATGGAAAACATTTCTTTAGATATGTGGGAATCATTTTTGTTTCTGAAAGAGTTTTCGCTCTGTTGAGTATTCGAAGAAGTTAAGACACAGTTTCCCGAAAATAACTATTATATTTATTACATTGTAATTTCTAAAATGGAATATCTAAATTATATTTTTAAGTGAAAAAAACTGTAGTGCGTATATTACTATATTGAATTTCATTAGACATGTAAAAAGTGTAATCTTTATCAAGCAGAAAGTATAACCATTAGCCTCTCAGTAGTTGAATACTTCATTTAAAACAGCGACAAAGCAAATGTTATTTAATCGGGGTTAAAGAATAAGAACAGGAAAAAATTTAATCTCTTTAACAATATTTTTGGAGCAGTGAAACGAAAATAGAGATATTTAACTTCATTTCGGACTTAATTTTCTCTTTTTATTTAGCGTTCGATTTCTACTTAGTTATACATTATTTCATTAAACATTCTTTAAATAGTCCTTTTTTGCCCTATTTAGTCAAATTTAGGATTTTTGTTGTATTTTACACATTGTACAGAACAGACCCGCATTTCTGAATGTCACTGATGAGGGAGTAGCGGAGGTAGTTGCGGCAACACCTCGGGCGGATTATATAGTTGTGAGTAGACACGATGTGTTGGTCCGATTAACATTGCTGTTCCGTTATCGTGGCATTCTTAAAAAATCATCAGGGACAAAACCGCCCAACTTTTTCTGATTTTCAATTAAGTAAAATAGTTTCTGGTAGTCTCTTCTAACGAAACTACCGCCTGGTTATTAACGCAGGATTACTTATCTCTGCTTCCATCTTTTGTATGTATATATGTATGTATGTGTTATGTACATATGTATGTATAAATAAATATAAATATATAAATATATATATATATATATATATATATATATATATATATATATATATATATATATATATATATATATATACAGAGAGAGAGAGAGAGAGATGCATATATGTGGGAAGCGAAGAAGCCGAATACCATTTCTGACAACACGCTGTGGGAATAGAAGAAGGCGAACACCTCCGAGTGTGACGTAAGCAGACGTTTCCCGGGCACTCGTATAAAAGGCCGGCAGTTCGATTGGCACTCCCCGACCAGGTGGCTGAGCAAACTTGAAAAACTATATTACTTACAGGAACGACACTCCACCTAATCCTTTTCCATACAGAGGCACTGCCATTTATATTAAAAAACACATTGCTCACCATGAAATCCCTCTCCCTAATCTTAATGCTGTCTACGCCACTGCCCTTAAAATTACTCTCAACAATAGAACTCCCTTTATAATTGTTTCCACATACATACCTCCACATCAAAACCCCACTGTCGTAGACCCTGACCTTAAATATCTTGCACAATTAGACAATAACATTGTTATTTTTGGTGACTTAAATGCTACACACACTTTTTGGAATTGCAACACAAACAACAAACATGGTATCACAATTTATAATCTTATTAATAACAATGACATTGATTTACTTACCCCTGACACCCCAACTCACTACAGCTACCAATGCAATGGTAACATTATTGATTTTGCTCTCCTTAAGGGAGTCCCTTACCCTATGAACATTCAAACTTTATACTCACTTAATTAAGATCACCTTCCAGTTCAGCTAACTATTAACTTAAATCTTAACCTCACCCACAACAATACCAAAACTATCACTGACTGGAACCACTTTAATCAAATACTTAAAAATACACCTTACAACTTTAACATCCCAAACACTCCTGATGAAATTGATAACTACAGTGATTACATCCCCAACACCATCACCAATGCTTACAACACTGCAACTCATACTATACATTATAACCAAAATAAATTCTCCACCGACAGAACACTTAATCACCTAAAACACCTCAGGAATAAAACAAGGAAAACATGGCAGCAAACCAGACAACCACACCATAAAACACTAATGAACCAAGCAGAAGATAATTTTAAAAGTTACATTAAACACAAATCTAACACCAGTTGGAATTACTATGTATCTAATCTTACCACTGACAACAACTCCATCTGGAAAGCTACAAAACAATTTAAATCAACCATTTACAACATTCCACCCCTTGTTGACAACACTACAAATGCACATGCTCTTACTCAGGAAGATAAAGCAGCACTTTTTTCTAGAAATCTTGTTAATCAATTTACCCCCCATAACCTTTCCCACCGCCCCACTGAAAGAGAAGTAAATAACAATGTTGATAACCTACTAGATTCCCCTATCACCCCCCTTGACCCTCAAATTCCACCCTCTGAAGTTATTAATCATATTAGAAAGCTCAAAAACAATAAAGCACCTGGAGCGGATAATATTACTGGCTTCATGCTTAAAAACTTTCACCTTAACACCCATATCAACATAACCACCCTAATTAACACTCCATCGGGCGCGTTGATCTGACAGATACACGCGTGTCAATATCTCTGCTTTTGTCCCCTAAAACTTGTTCTTACGACCTGGACCTTATCAGTATCTGTCCATCTGACCACCTGCTCCTTTGGAATGCAGTAACGACCAGTTCTGTGTAGGAGTATTTGGCGTTTTGAAGATTGTATGAAGTTTTGTATCTGTCAGATACACGCGCCCGATAACGTTTGTCTCTTGAAGCTTTACGGAAGTATCAAGATTCCCTGTACGTTTTTGATTTATCTTTTCCCATGATGAGTGCTAAACGCTTTTTAGATTAGAAATGACGGAAATTTGAACCGCGTTTCATTGTAATAAGATATTATACAAACAAACAGCATATTTTGAAACAGCTATATTTTTGTAAACCCTCTACGATCAGACAAAAGTTGGCCTTGCAGATTTGTTTTACGGACGGATACTTTTATTTTACTCATACAAATAATGGGGATATGTAATTTTTCTAGAAAAGAACCGCTGGAAAAACTATATTTTTTGTTAACACTCTACGATCAGACAAAAGTTGACCTTGCAGATTTGTTTTACGGACAGATACTTTTATTTTACTTTGATCTTTGCATCGTGAGAGTCCAACATAAGTTGACCGTGAGAAAAGACTGGCTCCTCCAAATGCAAACCAACACTATCGAATGTTTGCCCCTGTGCCTTGTTTATAGTCATTGAAAAAGCAATGATTATAGGAAACTGCCTTCGAATAAGTTTAAATTGCAGATTGGAATCACTTGGTGTAAGATCAATTCTTGGAATAAAGACTCTTATCTTTTTGATTAGCTCCAGTGAAGATCTCACAATCAAGGAAATGTCGATGTAAGCTTCGAATAATTAACCTGGTGCCATTGCACAAACCATTTTTAGGATTCATGTTTCTAAGAAGCATCACTATAGCACCAACTTTCAATATTAATTTGTGAGGAGGCATTCCAGAGGGAGTTTGTTCATTCAAAAATTCCTGAAAAATGTTTGTCTCACCTTCAAAAGAATCAGACTCGAATGAATCTGCACTATAATATTCTGATGATGATGCTCCAGGAAGAAAATTCAGAACTTCATTATTTAATTTCATGGCATCCTTGTTTGTAGTTTCAAAATAGTTTTAGAGGAAAGTTCTTGAATGATGTTCATATCAATTTCATTACCATAAACGGCTGTAACAATTGAACCTATACATAACATGTTAGATGGAATTTGTATCATATTACGTAAATTTGGAATAGCTGAAGTTTTTCCTTCACCAACATCTAGAAGCCATTGGTTGAATTCATTTTGCCCTTCAGAACGCATATTTTGTGAGAGTTTCAAGTGAAGAAAATATTACCACAGTGGACTTGATTTTAAGCAAACTTCAGTTATATGAGTTCTTGTTTCTCGTGTAACAACCGGTAATGTTAGGCGAAAGTCTCCTCCCAACAACATAACTTTATTTCCAAACGTATTTTCATTTCCCATTATCTCTCTTAACAGAGCATCTATTCAACGCAAAGCATGGATTGACATCATTGTGGACTCATCAATAATGATAAACTTTTCTTCACGGATAGTTGCTGCCTCATCTGATATCACGCGCATTGAAGATATCGAAGTTTCCAATACTGGCACTGGTAATTTGAAGCCACTATGAACAGTCCTTCCTCCTTTTAACAAAACGGCAGCAATGCCAGTTGTGGCATAAGGAAGAACAATTTCAGCACGTCAAAGTATAAAAGCCAAAAGAGTATTATATAAATACGTCTTACCTGATCCACCTGGGCCATCCAGGTAGAAACATCGTGCAGTTATTTGCTCATTGTCAATTGCTTCTATGATTTTTTTAAAAGCTTCTTTTTGCTGCAAGTTAAAAGATGAAATTTTTTCAACAGCATCAGAGGCTTCACTGAGATGGTTAAAAACTGAAACTTGATCTTCATAATTCGGTGGACTGGGAGCTGGCAAATTAAATGTGCTTAAACTAACACCATGGTCTTGAATATTGTTTGAATATTGTGTAAAGCATGTTGTTGCGCAACAAAATCGTTGAATTTCATCCTAAAATCCGCACACAAAGAATCCTTAAAATTTTCCCACAATTCGAGAGGATTTGAGGGGTTGCAAAAAAGGCAAATAAAGATGAATACTTGCCTGAGCTGTGCCGGCATTTGAAAAACGCAAGCTTCTGATAAACATCTGACCCACTCCTGATCATCTACTAAAAGTTGCCTTTGACGGGATGCTTCAAGGAATGTAGGTAAGATGATACCCTCAAAGGTTCGCAAATTCTCAAAGCTAGTTAATCCTGGAATTTTGAGCAAAAGTAGACGAAGGCAGTAACGCTCAATGTCTTTTGGTGAAACTGAAAACATTCGAGCCAAAATTTTATTTCCCCCTCGTTGTCGTTTTTTCCAAGCACCTTTCTCGAATACATAATGAAGAGGTTTTTCTGCATATAGATATTTCCTTGAATTTACATCAGAAAAATTTAACTTAAACCAAGCCGTGAGAGTTGTGTCACGATTTTTGATTAAGTGCTGCGTTTTCCATACCTTGTTGAAAATAAACCATTTGTTGAAGTGGCAAATGAATGGAAAGTCTAATTATAGAATGAGATTTATCATGCATTTTGAATTCCAGGAGACGCCACATTAACTCAGGTGCACTAACATATCTGGCATTCACATAATTTGAAATTTCATCATGGAGAAATTCGTGCCGATTGTTGTTTTCATGAATGACAACATTGGCAGAATCATAATCTTTATATATATATACTTGTAAATATATTTGACAGATTTGATACTGGTGAAAGCTTCTATGTTAATGTGAGAATCGTATTTAAGCAAGAGTGTAGGATTGTATGGCACCACCCAACGATTGTCAACAGATACTCCATTTATAATTTCGCCGTCACCTTCACGGCGTTGATAGAATGGATAGCCGTCAACATTGACTTGAGTTATACGCTGAAATGTCTTTGGAAAATTCTTCTTACAGTTACCATTTTCCAGGCAAGGTGAATTTGGGTTAAAAGTTCCACATGGGCCATGTATCATTGTCCTTGAAACAATTTCATGTAATCGAGGATGATGAACAGAAAGTTCTGCCACTATGACTCTATAAATCTGCGAAGCATCATGGAATTTGAATTCCTGTTCAAGGATCAAAAGAATATGGCAATGGAGTAGTCTACGTTTTTGAAACTCAATAGTGTAAGCATAAGAAACACACTTTCCAAACAGCTCCCTTTTTGTGATATCATCTAAAAGTGCACATAATTTGATATGAAATACGCGAGCTACTAAATCTGGTCTGTCAGATGATGTCTGTCCATCAGGCAAGTTATTCAAAATTTCAGGCCACTTGGGATTGCATTTAAAGTACAAAAAATGTCTGGTTTACCAAATTTTGTGACAATTGCCATCGCATCATGATACCTTTCACGCATATTTCGAGGGGAGCCTTGATAGGAAGATGACAGTATAACAGCTCTTCCAGCAGGTAAATTTGCATTCGATGCTCCCTGACAAACATAATCCATAAGTCCAGCATACTGTTCAGATCGTAATTTTGAATGTTGCTGTCTGACAAAATTTAGATTGTTTGCCTCAACTTGAAGGTATGAGTCAATAACCCACTGTTGAGAAAGTGGTTTGCCATACAAAATGGGATTGAATACACCATGCCGAATAGTAGTTTGTGCCACTTTATACTGAAGCATTGACACATTGTTTCGTGAACCAGCAATAGATCCCAGATATCGATCAAGCACCAAATTTGGTTGCCAGCCAGCTTCACCTTGTGGATAAAATATTGCATATGTCATGGGATCCATGTTTGCATCAAAATATTCAAATGAATGAAACTATTACTGCTGTACTCATGAGTGCGAGGATAAATTCTGATATCTCTTTCAAATGGCGGTTCTCCATCCTCATTTTGGAATACCATGGCT